>NW_017548020.1:862544-935203 GCF_001854935.1 Bemisia tabaci
GAAAAGTACTTGGTCCATCCCAAGAACCGTGGGAAATTTTGCTACGTAAGTGCGTGATATATTTTTTATCTTCGATCTCGTAATTGGATCAATTTTTCGGTGAGATCAGCTCAAAATTGCTCCTACGACACTTCGATTTATCAAAATTTTCCAGGGGCGGCCCGCGGCTCACCGAATACCCCTTCCAAGCAAGGGAAGTACCTAGAAACTTTCCTTGGAGCTAGGGGAGTCCCTCAGGCCCTCCTGGAGTGTCATCTTGTGCCCCCCCCCCTCCACGGAACCCCTTGCTGAGGTACCCTCCTTCCTCCTTCCACACGAAAAAAGTTCCTAGTTCCGCCCATGGCCCAGTTCTGTCACCTCTCCATCAAATCTGACAGGTACACTGGAAAAAAACACATTGGATCTAGAGTACAGACTCTTAAAAACACCGACAAGAAAAAATACTCTTGATTCAATCAGATCTAAGCTTAAATCAAGAACCAAGCCTCTTAATTTGAGCGGATTTCCTCTTTGTTTAGGCTTAGATCTGATTGAATCAAGAGTCCTTTTTCATGTCAATGTTTTCAAGAGTCTGGACTCTAGATCCAATGTGTTTTTTTCCAACGTACTTAGAGTACGGAGACAATACACTTTAGAGACCACCCATCGCCGAATTCCCTGCGTTACTTTCGAAAGTCAACGCTTAGATTCGCCTAATGCTGATTGATGATCAAGGGGTTGAGCAATTGGTTTAAAAATCTTGACATAATTTGCAAAAACTCGCCCAGCAACTAAAAGCTCACCCAGAAATCCATCAGTCTACATTAGGCGAATGCCATTTAATTTTACACTCGACAGGTTGATTATAAATCATTATTGGGCGAAAAGAAGGGAACGTTTACCCCAACCTAACATACCTCCATTTCGATACCGGGCTGTGTAAAAAAGCAGTAGTGTTTGTTCGACAAAAAACGAATTGTTTCTGTTTTTTTTTTCTTGTTTCTTTTACGCAATTCTGAACAACCAATGAAAGAGCTAATTCATATTTTAGGTTAGATAACAGCGTTGTCTTCGGCAACAACATAAAAACGACTTGCTCTGATCACGTTGTACTTGATGTACAACAATGTTGCTTTAGTGGTTCCCAACCTTTGTGCGCGAAAATAAGCTATGCCCCCACAACACAAAACAACTTCGAACAAAATGCGATTGTTGCTTTTCCGAACAAAATACGACTTATTTAATGGGCACATTTTCGTCGATTTCAGTCGCATTGGAGGTTGAGTTTAACTTAATTTTATGTAGAATCAGTAAGCCCTGTGCATAGGAAGATAAAAATTGATATAGTCCATCGGATGCGCGGGGTAGATAGGACGGCTTCCTTCCGAACTTTTGCAGATGTGACACACAGTTCAACTGCGTTCAAGCGGGAATGGCATAAGTCATATCTACAGGAGGCTGCAGCTCACTTTAGCTATGCATTCACCACTGCAAAAATGTCACAGGAAATCAACAAGGCCCGCGTGCATGAAGGCTATTTCAATTTTAAACTTTCGTCGCATTCTTAAGGCGAAATGATACAACTATTTGAACTCTCCGGAATGCGTGAGGTATCACGCCGCATTTGAAGGCGTTTTCAAAACAGCCAAGTTCCGGTATCCGGATAATCGTTTTGCACAGTTCATATTATTTTGTTTTATTCCGTACCACTTGTTTATTCTTAATCCTCGTATAAAAACCACCCATTTGCTAAATACAATTCTAGCTGGAGCTCACTTTAGCTATGCATTCACCACTGCAAAAATGTCAAAGGAAATCGACAAGTCCAGCCTGCATGGAGGCTATTTCAATTTTAATCTTCCGTCGCATTCTTAAGGCGCAATGATACAACTATTTGAACTCTCCGGAATGCGTGAGGTATCACGCCCCATTTGAAGGCGTTTTCAAAACAGCCAAGTTCCGATATCCGGATAATCGTTTTGCATAGTTTATATTATTTTGTTTTATTCCGTACCGATTGTTTATTTTTAATCCTCGTATAAAAACCACCCATTTGCAAAATACAATGCTAGCTGGAGAGGAGGCTCTGGAAACACCGAATTGAACCTTAGGTGGTTTTTGCCACGGCTCACAGTGGATCGAGTCAATCAAAAAGGTCAGACATGAAATTGTTTACTAAAACTGCAAATTGTGATGTTTATTTCGACACATATTTAACTTCAAGGGGTGCTTCTAGACGATAATTTCACAAGAAAGCCACTGGAACCACTTTAAGAACCTTTAAATTTTATAAAAACGAAGTTTTAAGCGTTTAAAGTTTCCAAATTTTGTTCGACCTCTCCTATTGACTCATCCACTGTGCGGCTCCCTGATACAGGACTTCCAGTTATTCACGCGCGTCGACTCAACTTCCCAGATGAGGAATAGACATATCTTAATTTTTATTCCAATATTAAAAAATATACTGACACTATTATGTTTTTCACGCGGAAACGGCAGCTAAACCTTCATCCAAACTTTCGCTGATTTTTGACAGTTTTTCGTTGAAAAAGCTGAGACATTTTCAATATAAAATGTCCACTAGTTCCAGGGTGAAACTAAAAATTATGAAAGGAAAATTGGCAAAGTTATAATTAATTTAGTTACGTTCTTTTCAGTTCCGGTGCACTAAATATTATTTTTTCAACGTTCATTTGGACGAAATTTCCTTCTCTTTCCGTTCCATAAAATCCTGATTCAAGGGTTGCCGCAGAATTTGGATGATTAAATTCCCTGACACATTTTGGTGCAGTTTCCTGACAACTGAGCAGATGTCAGACATTTAAAAAGACATAATTAAAAATAGTTTTTGGGTAAAATTTGTTGTTCGGAACGTCAAACCCACTCGAGAATGCAAATGAAGGATTTTTGACGATTTTTCCCTGACATTTCTAGGTTTCCCCTAACTTTAAAATTCCCAGACACTCCCCGGTTTTTCCGGTATTCCCAGACTGTGTGGCATCCCTGTGATTCTGATCACCCTGCCAAGCAGCATCTACGATGGGATGATTTTATCCTTCTGAAGTTCTGATCGTGAACTTGAGAGCCATACGAGAACGTGAAGTGATTCCTTGGTTTTAGTTCTACCAGCGCGAGTTTCGGAATACCCGTAAAGTTTTTGACGTGACGAACGACGGGTAATGCGATTTTTATCTTTGGAAACTTTCCTGGAATTTGCGCGTAATGGACTATTAGAATGAGTCTGCAGTATGTTTTATATGTGCTCATCAAAGCTTCGCGCGGTGAAGATCTCAAATCAATGATTCTTTTACGAGATAGGTACGTATTAGCCGCTTTCAGTTGGAATGGACCACTGGAATGATCCAGCAAATCGGCAACATTGTTTTTCTCCATTTAAACCTATGGAAATGTATAGTTTCTTGGAGGGGCCAGGTGCTTTGACGAGAATCGATTGTTTAACATGGGTTTTAATGGAGGAAATCCGGAGTTGCCAAATTGCTGGATCCGCCTCCGGATTAAACTTAAGTACACAAGACGAGTTAAAAACGTAGCTTTTACGGCGTCTCTAGTCAAGATTCCGCAGAGAATACGTGCATTGAACGTATTAAAACTTTCCAAAAGTAAAACATAAGTGTAAAAGCAATGGCTGAGTTTCACATGAAAATCAATTAGTTAAACTCCTCGCTAGCGAAAGAGCCAAAATTAACGTGGGCAAAATGGACTGCGTTTAACAGAAAGGAACCAAGCCAAATCGACTACTGCCAAATTCAACTGGGTAATTAAGTTTTTTTATGTGAGAACGTGTGTGCGGATTCCTTCGAAAATTTTAAGAAATTTGCTTTGTACTATGCAGAAAATTCACTGAAATTTGCACGAAAATCAGCACAACCGTTTTTATGTAAAAAATTAAATTTGGAAATAGCTGATGTGGTTTGGTTCCTTTCTCTTAATGCGGTTCAAATTGACTATTCAGGGCAATCTTATACGTTCGGGAAGGAATCCGTGTTTGGTTCAATAAAATGTTTCCACTCCTTTAACTTATTGGACTGTCCATAAAATGACGTAACGCTCTAGGGTGTGGGTGGGTCTTCCAAATTTTGTGATCAANGGGGGGGGGGGGGGGGGGGGGGGGGGCGGAGAGAAGTCTGGCTCAGCGTTACGTAACAGTATGGACTTAAACTGGCTTCCAACTTTTTTTCCCCTGATTTTTCTTCTTCTTTTTGAGTTCCATAAATTAATTTTATGGTCTTATTCTTTCTTGTTTCTTGAAACACAGAGTCTTCTAAAACCGAGGCTATGCCTTCTCTCCTTCAGTGAAAAAATTTCTGTTGAGGTTTTAGGTGAAAAGGGGAGGGATGTTGCGGCAAATTTTACGTAATTATTTAGTAGGTTTCTAAACCAGTAAAATTGCGTTACATGGGGGTGGCTGGGTGTCAAAAACTCTTGACAAAATCGCTTTCGTGATTTATGAACAGCCCCTGGGAACTTGTTAAAAAAATGTATCGCAAAACAAAACAAAACAAAAAAATAATTGAATGTAAATCATACTGAGATTGGTTGAGTATTCGCTCCGAGTCAATGAGACTTCCGTTTTTTAGAGGGTGGAGAGTTGGAATCCGCGTTCGTGAAAAACGCTATTTTCTTGGGTTGGTACTTATAAAAGTTGAATTTAAAAATCTTTCAATGTGCTCAAGTGAAATTTTAGTGAGGAAAGAAAGGTAATGGTGCTCGACTTTTTACGCCCTCTCTGGTAATTTATGCGTGTGTTCCGCTAGTACACGGAGACACATATTGCAGGAATATCAGCGCTACGAAAAACTAAGCAGATACGACTTCCGTAATTTCCGCTCGTAGTTCCGTATTTTTTGGTTCCGGCTGCCGCTATTCCACAAAAATTTCGAAATAGTTTTTGGACCTTTCTACAGTTTATGAGTTTTACTAAATTGCGGCATCTGCGACCAAAAATTTCAACTCGAAGGGCAGATTTGTTCTGGCTGCGGGTATTCCCGAAAAATTCACCGTGTAACAGCGAGACCCGTGCTAGTCTGATTCATCTCATGTAGGGAAGAGACGCTACAATTCCCTGATTTTTACCGAATGTCCCTGACTCGAAGGACCCCCACCCACCCNNCTGGATTTTTGCCAGTTTAACAGTTATTCCAAACTGTGACCAGACTGTCATGCCATGCACTTACATGAATCACACTTAAGATGCATTACAATTTACACTGTTGCTGCTCTGGCGTCATAATTCAGTGCTTATTTCCGAGCAAAAGAAATGATCATTATTACTTGGAATTTTCTTAATCTTGAAAAGAAAATTCGATGTATAGGTATTTTACATGATTGCTTAAAAAAAAGGTCTTATTTAATATCACTCTCAGTTTGTCTTAGATGAAATTAAATCCTTCAATGGACACATGAGCGTAAAAATGTCTGTCATATTCTCTGTAGTCTACAGGGGGCTATTCAAGTATTACATAGGTACATACTTTAAGTATTTTTGTCGATTGGACTACTCCCCTGAAGGACAACCCCTCAACTCCCATTTTAAATTGCGCAAGACTGGCCTGACACCCCCTTTGAATTGGGAGAAGGTGTCAAACCCACGTCAAAACACAAAAAAACTATTCATATTTAGAAAATAGAAAGAAAAAAAATTAAGAATCCTTTTTAAAAAATGGACCTACTTCAGTGAAAAGCAACAAACTCCATAATTCAAACCTAAGAAGCTTTTGGAGAGAATGACTTGACTGCTAAGTATTTGAAAATCTAGTGTGAATAAACGCAGTATAATAAAAACAGGAGAATGCCAACTTAATTGACCATAAGATGAACCGTCAAAATATGAACAGTAGCAAAGCAGTCCTGACGAATAAAAAAATATTTAAAAAGTAATAAATTCATTTGAATGATCTAAATGAGAAGATGAGTGTGATGCATTGCACTAACTTTTACTCTCAGGTAAGAGGGTTCTTCGACGTTCAAGCGCATTAATTTCCAGTCAAAAGTAGCCTTTTTCCTTTCTTCACCCAAAGGGCCTTCAGGTAGATCCATCACCATTCCGACATCGCATGCCTCAAACTGTAATAAAATGTAAAAGCACAGATTCATTAATGTTAAAATTTACGACAGAATAATACATTACATTCATGTTTGACTAATTAAACATGTAGATGCAGCAGAGTGGTGCCTTTGAGCATGCAATACCTAGTAAAATGCCTGTTTGCAAGCGAGCCAGTCTTAATGGTCAAATTATTTATAAAACTCCAAGTCTAACAATTTTTAAGAGTCGACTGAGGTTACGACGGGAGCAGGATGAATTTATCCATCTTCTGAGAACATTTCTGGACTTCATTAGAGAAATGGGATTTTTTATTTAATGGGCGAGGTTATGTTTTGGTACTATTAAATTTTTGATTCCTACCCTACATCTCACACTACAATTAGAGACAGCATTTGATTGGTTGACCAACAGTTGTGGTGGGTATTAGAGTGTACTTTTGTACTCTCCCCGTTACTACCACCATTGCTCATGATTGAAAACAGGTACATGAGCATAGAACAGTTGCAATATAGCATTGTGCAAAAAAAATCCTCGAAATGTGACATAGGAGACAGGCCCCCCACCATCTAATTGAAAAGGTTCATACCATTACATAAACTGTAGATTCGGAGGTAAGAACGACAAAGTTGAAAAACTTACAATCCAAAAACGGAATAACCATGGATCGGGTGTACTGTCAGGTGCTGGCACCTACTTAAGGTTTTCAAAAACATTCCTGTTCCTCTCAGTGCCATGACCACAAATAATGCTGTTGCTTAAGCTACGCTAGGAGAACACTATTCAAGGGCGTTTTATGATGTTGAAAGACCTAAACTTATGAATGAAAAAATTCATCCTCATTTAGATGGGTGTTCATTTCTCAGTCACCAGCATCTTACATGGATACCATAAATAATTTGAAAATGCTCTTAGGAGCGAGCACTTGATGTGGTTTTCAGCATGTTTAAGTACTGATGCATCAAACACATGAAAATATAAAGTTGTTTAAGAAGCTGTGGGGTTACCACCAACAAGCAGAGTATCTAATTTTGGTGAAATAAATTTTAACTACTTTGCTACGTGGGTTTTAGAGTAGCGAATGAGAGGAGAGAGCAGGTGCACATGGGACCTACTAACTTTTCGGCGGAGATGAAAAAATTTAACACGGTAAGTAAATTTTCTCACAGAGGTTAAAGATAAGTAGCTGTCATAGTTAAAAGATCACATTCTGGCCGAGGCTTTCACCGGGGAGTGAAATTCTCGTAAGAAGGGACTGAGTGTTTACATAACCAGAACAGGATGCAAGAGAAATGTTGGAGGAACTGTCTGACATCCAATCCTGTGGCACATTGACGGGCATGAGTTTAATAAGTGTTTAATTAGTTCAAATGACACGTAAAATAATACATACTGATGAGAAACTCACTTTGCACACTCCTTCAACGTTTTTGGAGGGTAGAACAGGGTAAGACTCCACTTCGTCGAATCCACCCATCGTAGACGCGTGAATTGATGACAGGAGGAACTGAATAAAAGCAACAAACTTTAGACTGAAACCTCAAAATTTGACAGGTTTGAGTAAACTTCTGCCTGACTTTCAGAAAGCGAAAATAACAAGTCGGAAATTGACTGCACGACCGCACCAAAACAAATCTATCCTGAGACGTTGACCGATAACGATAACGAAAAACCGGGTGGCGTGAAAGATGAGAGATCGAGCATTGGATGAGCCGATGAGCGTGCCGGCGACTTCGGTTTCAGTGTTTTGTCGTATAGAGTGCGCTGCTATGCAAAAGTACAACAAGTTGTATCGGCTCAGTTTGAAGGAAAATTTTGTTTGATAAGTGGCCTCGTCAAGAGTTCGGGACTATACAATGGAGGGCCAATGGCCGAAGTGCAAAACTATGTATTTCAGTTTGCGATGTTGCAAACTTCCTGTCATCCTTAATTTTTTCTTTAAGCTCGCCATCGTAATTCCTTGAAAACTTCCTTGATTTTACTTCTCTTTCAGCAGAAAATTCTGTATAAATTTCAAGCTAAAAAGTTGACTTGTTTCTCTTGAAAAAAAATAGGAGGGGCAATTTTGAAACCCAGCCATTGAGATAGGTGGTATTGCTTTTTAACCATTGATGTGAGTAGAACAGCTTCAGCGTACTACGGACGAGTCTATTTTGTCTTATTACTTCCTTACTACTGCATACAAATCATTTAAAGCTACTTTTAATTNGCAAAACTATGTATTTCAGTTTGCGATGTTGCAAACTTCCTGTCATCCTTAATTTTTTCTTTAAGCTCGCCATCGTAATTCCTTGAAAACTTCCTTGATTTTACTTCTCTTTCAGCAGAAAATTCTGTATAAATTTCAAGCTAAAAAGTTGACTTGTTTCTCTTGAAAAAAAATAGGAGGGGCAATTTTGAAACCCAGCCATTGAGATAGGTGGTATTGCTTTTTAACCATTGATGTGAGTAGAACAGCTTCAGCGTACTACGGACGAGTCTATTTTGTCTTATTACTTCCTTACTACTGCATACAAATCATTTAAAGCTACTTTTAATTCTCATCACCGTAGGGCTGTATCATTTTTAGAGAACAACTATAGTGACTACTTGGGGCGCCGCGAGGTGTCACTAGTTTTATTTAATAATGGGGGGGGGGGGGTATCCAAGTGAAAACTGTGCGCTTCTCTCAGTTTTGACATTCTTAGTTTGACGGATGTGCCATCTTATTTTTACTTTTTCAAGGAGTGTTGATTTCCCGTCTGAAAAAGGCACGATTAATTTTTATTGAAAACAATCCGAAAAAACTAGATAGAAAAAAATGTATAGCAAATATGAAAAAAAAAAAAAAGAAAAAGAAAAAAGAGAAAAAAAACAGTACGATTCATTTCACGAATTCCACTCATTTCCTCACATTTTTCAGCCGTGAAATAAATTATTGTAAAGAAAAAAAAAATATTTGTAAAAACCTGGTAAAATGTTTGAGGTTGTAATACGCAATAGTTCACATCAGTTGTGCAGTGACGTCACAAGGGTGGAGCGATAGGAGGAACGGAACCAGGCGCCGCATTGCCGAAAGCGCTAAATGAAGAAGATCGGGGAGAGGAAGGAAGAAAAATAAAAGGAAATGTTCGTAAAAGGAAGAAAAAAAGAGAAAGAAACGAGGAGGGAAGTGAAAAAAAGGGAAAAAAGGGCAAGGAAAATGGGCGCAAAGATGGCAAGGCATTGATGTGGGGGCAACAGGCGCCTCTTTGGATAGGAAATTACCCTTTGGAACTTAAATTAAACAAGAGGGCGCCTTTAGGTGGGGGATTGTGTTGTTTCAAAATCACCACTCCCTTTGTATTTCTATTTTTTAAAGAGGAACAAGCCATTACTGTAGATTAGTCAGTGATACGGTCAGATGAGATAATTCTTTGATGAAGCGCGTCGACACATGCAAAACGCCCTCATTGAGAGAAGATACTTCCCAACGTGGCCCCAGAGGCCACATAGTTGCATCCTTTCAAAACCCAATCAACAATGTAGCAGCGTAGATTAGTCAGTGAATGAGATAATTCTCTTATGAAGCTTGTCAACACATGCAAAACGCCTTCATAGGGAAAAGATACTTCCTAGCGTCGCTTCAAAGACTGAATAGTTGCACCACTTCAAAACCCAATAACACTGTGACGTCGTAGGTTAGCCACTAATGGAGTGGGTTACGATAGTTTTTTAATTAACTGCGTCAACGCACGAGAAGCGCCTTCATTGGGAAAAGATACTCCCTAGCGATGCCTAGGAGGTCGAATAGTTGCATCCTTCCAAAACCCAGTTAACAGTGTAGCAGCAAAGATTAGCCGGTTGTTGGAGATAATTCTTGTTTAGTTAATCGTGTAGACGCATAAAAGGAACGTCTTAGTTGTGAAAAGATCCTATGGAAGATGAATATATATTTCCTGTAATTTTCAAAGGATGGATTTACATCCATTTGAATGTTCTGAAATAATACCTTCGATAGGAAAATGTTTAAACCTTTCAGGCCAATTCGAGATGTTGAACTTAGGACCTTTATCAAGAAATTGAAGGAAAACTGAGACATTTTTAAGTTAAAAAAGTAGGCATAAAGTGAGTTTATAAAGTTCCATTACACGTATTCGTTATAAAAGTAGAGCATGGAGAATATAGAGAAACAATCATTGGAATAAGACCAAAAGTTTAGAGGCATTAATCTTTTTTCGAATGTAAAATAAAATAAAACCTGTCCTTCAGAAGAAGCGTTCAAGTATTCTTCCGAGGGCCAAATGCAAAACGGAGAATTTTAAAATTTTAAGCTATAGCCCTTCTACCAGAAATCGCTACGAAGAATGCGGACTATGTTGGTATTTTGATCCGATAGCCCGTTCATAAACCATTTTGTTTCGAATCACTTATGGCTACGGTCGAGGTGCCGCAAGTGATGTCGTGAGAGATATATCAGCCGAGGAGGATGATCCATCAGTGGCGTGGCGTGAATTGCGATGTATCGATTTTTATGCCATTTAAACCTATTGTAAAGAATCGATTATTGAGGTGTTCGCAGCGAACATCCTGTTTATCGATCCTTTTCCATAGGTTTGAATGGCATAACAATCGATATATCGCATATCGCAAAGCACGCCACGCCACTGTGATCCATCCGCTTCCACGTGCTATAATTGCGCATGAGAATTCAGTATCCGATTAAAACAAAGAGACATACGGTATCGTGTTGCATGAAGTACTTATATCTTCCTTACGTAAAAAAAACTCAATAGTTTCGATAAGGACTTCCACTTTTAGTTCTAGGAGGAAAACAGCTCGTAAAACCTCGGAATTAGTCATGAAGCTCGAATTTTTCTTGCAACGAGTCTAAATTGGTTGCATCCTCAATTTTTAGCTAGGTACTTTCCCACTTAATCAGGGCGGAATACAGGACAATAGAGCGGCAAATGACGTTGAATTTGAGTTAAAGCAGCCTCATAGGTACCCCTCCTTCCATCTCTCTCACTCTCACTAGTGAAAAAATACCATGACATAAGAAGGGCTTTGCAAAAATGCTATGAACGGCATCAACTAGAGTCAGCCTAATTGTAAGTACTTTGGGAGGTATTAATTTAGTGGCGTGGCGTGCATTGCGATGTATCGATTGATCGGTCATTTAAACCTATGGAAAAGTATCGATAAACAGGGTGTTCGCAGTGAACACCTTAATAATCGAGTATCTACCACAGCTTCAAATGGGAAAATATCGATAGATCGCAAAGGACGCCACACCACTGATATTTAAGCTAAAAATAACTATGGTGCACGTAAACCCTAAGCACATAGTTCCTTTTAGCATGAATACGTCCATTAGACGTTACCTAATTTCATATCTTCAATCAATGTAAAAAAAAAAGAAGCGATTTCTTGCACTAGTGAGATCTGGATATCTATTAGCGGGCTGATTGTTGAATTTGATAGATAAGGCGACTGACGAAGAAGACATGGGTAGTATGGAGCGAGTCTATGGATTGAAATGGTTGTTGTGAATAGACTAAGAGAGGAAATGATGGACCAACTATAAAGTCACCTGTGGGTTACTGTTACTTAGTCTATTATCTACCTTCTTTGTCCATCGCAACCACCCACTTCCATACCAACAGGATCCCTTTACATCCCTTTTGTCTTCTTTGTCTATAGCTTTGTCCATCAATTTCAACAATCAGCGATATTCTAACGAACTTTTAAGCGCTCAGACAGGGAGCGCTTATTGATTTCAACCTGCCCGTAGTATTCCAGTATACTTGTGGCAATGTTATCAAATGGCGCACCGGCTCATTCGGATCTCACCGGATAGGTACTTTTAATATATTAATCTTACCGTAAGACCGTAAGACCCAATTTTGTCGTAGGGTTCCAATCTCGTGTGAGGCTTTTATACTTGTAGTACAATGATTACGGAAAATGGAATATTTTGTGCCTCTGCACTCGGGCACTAGAGTGAATAAAATCTTGGATCTAGGTGCGTCACAGACCGGTCTCAATCCGGTCCTACAAAGTGATCGCGACACACAATGGATTCATTACACGGATTTTGAGGACTGACTGACTTACATTACATGGGTGGACCTAGGGGAACGGAGGGCGTACTCTCTCCCTGGTTATCCCCACTCAAATACTGCAAGGGATTTTGCTCGAAAAGTGCGTGATATAATTTTCATTCTGTTATCAGTACTCGACCAATTTTTCGGTGAAAACAGCTCAAATTACTCCCGAGACGAGTTAATTTTTCAAAATTTTGCCGGGGAGGCCCCCGAAATCTCCCTTAGAAGCCAGGCAAACCTGGAGCTAAGGAGTCTCATACAGGTGTTCATTAATGAGGTGCCTTCCTACCCCCTTCCCCACAAAAAGTTCCCACTGATTCCACCCGCATACTTACACTTTCTTTATTCTTCATCAAGGAATTTATCCCTCTAGAAAATCTACCTAATAATATAGACTCAGACTTTTAAAAGGCTCATGTGTAATCACACGAGTCCTACGCTGTGATTTAAGAAATGTTAAATTTAAGCCTTAGCCAGGGGCGCACTGGCCCAAAAAGCGAGGCAGTGGCCACTCCCTAAACTTGAGTCCTTTCTAGCAAATTTTTTTGTGCCCCATTGGGTGCTTTTTGAGCATTCTCGCCGAACCGCTCAGGGCTTAATCCGTCTAAGCTTCTCCTGCCTTTATCAGGAGGCCCCCAATTATTCTCTTCTCGGTGGGAACCGCACCCTTGCAACTTAGGAGCCAGCCCTTCTGACTTCCAAATAAATGGATTACGCCAACGAAATTAAATTTTTTGCGACTTTCTAAAAATCTGTAAAACTGTACGTGCCTTTCCAATTCCGGTGCGCCCTTTACATAATACCAATCCTTCGCTTTTCTTTTTTCATGTTTTCCATGATTAAATTTAAAATTCGACGATACTCGGGTTGGGTCGCTCTCTGCCCACTGCGCGCGCGTTGGCGGAAAACCCAAAGCGGCAATGTTTCCATAATAATGAGATCGTTGTTGTTGTTGGATCAGTCATCAGCCGGTCAGCATTCGGTAGCGCCGCGACGCTCCACCACGCCGCCGCGACGCGCGAGCCAGTCTTAACCTCGCTCTCTGCCAAGGGCACTCTCGCAATCCGCGCTTTTCGAACGCCCACACGCGAACCGACGCATCCGAACACGAGCCGGTCGCATCATACGCGTCTTGGAGCCGGCTACCGGTTCCATTTCCAAATTTTGTGTGTATCTAGTCACTTTTCGAACGATTTCAGTCGGTCTCAGCGGAAGAACCTCTTCTCATCCTTTGAGAGTTTTCTATGTATTCATTGAAAAGCTCAACTTGAGATGACAAGTAGCTTTTCATCGACTATCTCGTCGGGATTTAGGATAACCTCATTAGACTCAATGAGTATGTTTTTTCCCTCTCTTTTTTCTTGGTGACACTTCTTCGTACTCCAAGCACTGATCGTGGGTGTGAGGTTTTGGTGAAACGCTTACCTATCGTGTTTTTCATTTTTGATAATAATCCGATTACTTTCTTCGTAAGCGGGCTACTATTATCTAGTGTTCGGTCATTTTTAACTGAATTCCCTGCATAAACACAGTGAAGTAGTGATATCCACTCGAAGTTTTGAGGATCGCTTTGATAGTGGATAAATTGTTCTATTGCCGTTTGGGTCAAAAGTTCACGCGCACTGAATAAGTAAGTCTGATACTTTTCCTATCACCATATTTCTTAAATGTAATTATTTCAGAAATTTTTCAATTTAATCACCTTCTTCACCTGCGAAATCACGTGAGATTCGGATTGTATTCGTAGTTGTTGACGAGGCCACAAGTCCATGTCCCATGATTATCTCAGTAAAAGGATGGAAATATTGCGACCCTCGAGTGTCCACTTTTGCCTGCCTTCTCAATTGAAGGCGAACCTAATGTGCTGCCTGTCTCCCGAGAGATTGCTTGCGACATACAACATTTTGGGTCCCTCTCCTGAGGTATAATCGTAATAATTTCGCTTAAAATGGTGGGAAGAAAAATATTCTCGCGACGCTCTCCGCGTCATTACAATTGTTACCGGCAAATTGTGATTGTCAGGGTATATTTCAGGCAAATCCTAAGAAATTTTTTAGACTCAATCTAACACTGAGCACACAGTTCCTAAGTTGACCTTTATTGTCTGAACTGGGGTTTGCCCTTCATACCTTGTCAAGAAGTAACTATATTCTTATTTGTCACCCTGGTAAAAATTGGCAGTAGAATCTGTGTTCCAAAATACCATAGACCTACAGCCGGCTGTAAGATTTCCAATAGCTTCTATAGCCGGCTACACAATTTTTTATAGCCTTTTACAGCCGATGGCGAATAAGCAACAGCCAGGCGATAAAGTGTATGCTAAACGTTACTAATTACGGATGCTAGGACTTGGTGAGTTTTTGGACTACTGCTCTCTTTTTGGGCCGTAGTATCTTGATTTATTTTGCGAGGAAAGCTCCGTACTTTTGATGGATACCTGCCATTCCTAATATATTAGAGCGCCTTCAGTTTCGTATGATACTGTGCAATACCTCTGGTGTGAAATAATTGCTGGGCAGCCAGCGCGAAACGCGCATTGGCGCCTACAAACCTAACAGGGATACTTCACGCGTTGCGCAATGCGTGAAGTATCCCTGTTAGGTTTGTAGGCGCCAGTGCGTCGCCGCTCCGCTTTGTGTGCTGCTCTAATATTTAATCAGGCGGAGTCAGCGTTATTCAACTCATGATTTTGAAATGTTTGCAAATCCTGTATGGATTGTTCTCATTTTAATTGATGAAAAAAAAAAAAATATGTATTAAAGGAAAATATAGTGTGTGTTTTGTAAACATTAAAGTGGTTCCGTATCAAACTCAATGATTTCCAAAGCACACGAATTTCACACAATTTCTTATAGCCTTTTATAATCGATGGCAAAATAGCAACAGCCAGGCGATAAAGTGTAAAGCCCGGCGATCTGAACTATAGCCCTACTGCATAATTTTTTATCGCTTCGTATAGCCCGGTCGTATGATTTTCCTCGCATTCTACAGCCAGCTATATGATTTTCTGTAGCCTCCTTTAGCCGGCTATAATAATCCCTATGGTATTTTGAAACGCAGCTCTTATCGCCAATTTTTACCAGGGCAATATTGCCTGAGAACATTGCTGACAATATTGCCGGCAGTATTGAACCGGTATCTGTCGAACAAGGTGGTAAAATAGTCCACACTATCTTGCGGGGCAAGCAACCTTTACCACTAGTTTCACTACATTTGCCATCTTATTTTACCGCTTTACCTTGTTAAATACAGTTCAAATCACATTTTTAGTGGTTTTTTTTTCTGTTTTATTTTTGTCTTTGATAAATATTATCCCTTTCTGGCTCAAAAGTACTATTGTATCAGTATTATTTAAATTGTAATGGGACAATATCGCTTCGTAATTATTCCAAGCAATATATTGCCCTCCACTCCACTGCAGGGTGGGTATTTTTTACGGTGTGATCTGGGTCATCCTTCAGTAGATAAAAATCTGATAATTAACTCTCTATGGCATAGCGTTACGAATTCGTAACAACGTATTTCCGGGGCTTTCAACAATTGAATCTTTCCCCTGTGCCATGATTTTGCAAAATTTCATTAGTTTTTTCTTTTTTTGAAAAATCGATTCCCTTAACTTTAAAATTTTGGAAAAAAAATTGTAGTAATTTTTTTTTATTCAAGCTACAAAGTAGATTAGTGTCCCACAGAATCTGAGATCCAATATTAATTCATGCCACAGACGGTTAAACGCGAGCAACTATCTAGACTCTACAAGTGTTGTCTGCAGTTTGCATCAAACAACAAATTGACGTGTGCCTTTGGCAAGGGAGTTGAAATTGAAGAAAACTTAATATTATTTGAGGAATGGCACCGGCGCGCGGCGCTTGCTATCGCTGGCGCACCACAATAACCCACTTTCTATCTTTTTCCTCTGTATTGTTTGTCTGGAATATTGCCGGCTCGTTTCGAATATTCGCAAACAAATTTCGGTGCATCCAAGAAACTTGCTCCTTTTTAATGTTCCTATTTTTAAAAATCAATCAAAGAAAAAGAAAATTGTATTTTCAGCAAAGAAATGTCTACCGAAGCTATCTAGATGTATATTTTCATATCAACTTTTCAATCAAGTAATATGCAAATTCAGTGATTATATTTTACAGACTTTTGGAGACACCCAAGTCACACTAAAAGAAGTCGCTTTATTTTTTATTTAGTTTCATTTTTTCTTATGTTGGACGATCAACGGCTCTTTAATGACAAAAAAATTCAACAAACAAAAAATTAGTGAAATTGGGCCTATGCGTTAAGGTATAAAAAAAGTTTTTTCCATCCTTACCAATCCCCAAAAGCGCATTTAAATGAGCTTTTTGTTGCTTGAGCCCGAGCTTATTGTAAAATTTTACAATTAGCTCTACTTAAGATTCAGGTAATGTTTGGGTTGGGCGATTGACCCACACCCACGCAAGTGGGACGTGGGTGGCTGTGTGTCACTTGCTGTCCGTCGACAGAATCTTGGCAATTCGGCGAAGTGAGACATTGCTCTCACAATCGGTCGGCCAAAATCATTCGTTACGTCACAGTGCGTAAAGTTCACGTTCGGTCATTAACAACGTGACGAGTGTGCATTCATTAATTATTCCTTATCTGCCAGTGTTTTTTACCGTGACCGACTCTGCGGCGCGGCGCACCGCACGGTGGATCGAGTCATTAAGCGAGGTCGGACATAATTTAGAAACTTTAAACGCTTATGACTCCGTTTATACAAAATTTTGTGGCTTTAAAAGTGGTCCCGTCGCGTCGGTATCCCCGTAGAAATTTCTTCCGGAGACACCTCTTAAAGTTTAAAATGTGACGAAATAAACATCAAAATTCGCAATTTTTGTCAAACATTTTGAGTCCGACCTCTTCTGTAATAAATTGACTCGATCCACTGTGCGGCGCGGCGCGACGGTATGGAGGAGCGTGCTTCTCTTACACTTTGACGTTGACAATTTCATTCGGTGCTGAATAACATTCGAGTAAATCATGCGGACCTAGCAGGTCGATTATTGAAATTTATAGACAAAGCTATAGACAAAGAAGACAAAAGAGATATGGAGAGATCTTATTGGTGGAAGTGGGTTATTGCAATGGATAAACGAGGTAGGTAAAAGACTAACTAACAGCAACCTACGAGAGACCCGATACTTAGTCCATCATTTTCTCCCTTAGTCCATAAGAACCACCCATTTCAACCGATAGGTCGCTCCATACTTCCTACTTCTTCTTTGTCTATTTCTTTGTCGATCAATTTCAATATCGGTCCACAAGGTATGGTGGCGTGTGCCTCTCCCCCCCCCGTGTGCTCGAAAAAAGGGGAAGAAAAAGGGGAAAAGGAATGAAATAGGGAACAAAGGAAAGAGGAAGAAAGACGATCATATTTGGTAATAATTCCATGACGAGATTGAATTAAGCTGCATACTAGATGCTTTAAAATTTTGACAATTTTCTAGAGGAGCCCTGTCCTCCCCTCCCCTCGTCCTGTCTAGATCCGCCCTTGATATAAATTCATTGTGATTTTATTGTATTTTTATTCATTCTAAATTGCATCGTGATCAAGAGTGAAACTTTTGTTTTCTATTATTTACTCCGCTCTCCCGCAAAATCATTCTCCCATCATGCCATCAGTATATATTAATTCCTCTGTTACAATCTCACACTAGGCAGCATTGATTTCACCCGAGTTCAGCGAAATCTTGCCTGAAGTACCTTTCTCCAAGAAAAAGTACGCAAGTCCTCCTTTCAAGTGTCGATAATTGTGTTTGTTTCTCGATTCGTTAGACACTTCACTGATGTGACACGTTTCTTTTTTAGTAGGTATATCTGATGCACGATGGTTCAAACGAAATTGCGGAGCTGGCCAGAGCTAAAAGATCCAGAATATTTGAGGACGAATTCTTTCGTTACGGTGGAGTCTTGGATTGAAGGGAAGCAAGTGGATGATGGCGCAGAGAAATTATGGCGGATACACGATAAGCTCTATGACTTTACGGAATGGATACAGAAGCATCCTGGCGGGGAGACTTTTCTCCGAGTGAGCAAGGTCTGTAATCAATTATCGATATTTCCCTATTTGAAGCTATGGTACAGAATCGTTCATTGAAGCGTTTTTTGCAAACACCATGTGTATCGATCTTCTTCCATATATCTAAATGGCAAATCAATCGATAGATCGCAAAACACGCCATAGTCTGTAAGCAGATAAAATAGGATTTATGCATACCGACGATCAAATTTCAAAACCACTTATCTCGTTCCCGGGGTTTTAAAATATGTACTTTTCTACTTGTCGAGGATTTTTGAGTCCATGCTCTGATAAAAATACTAGTGTTCTTTGGTACTAGTGTTGGTTGGTACAGGGAGCAAAACACAAATCAACACAAATATTGTGTTAATTCTAGTAAGGTTTGCGGTGAATTTAGCGCAGAAAGTAATGGAGGGACTGGGAAAATGCATTCCTCCGATTGCGACGTTCATATTTACCACTCGTTTTTCATTTAATTTCTTCAAGCAAATCACCTGACCATTTTTTTTGGAATTGTCAACCGAAGGCTAGGGTTATTTTGTGTTTTATTTCCCGTATTAACCAAACGTTTGTGTTGAGATTTCTCTCTGTGCGTGTAGGCGCAGTCTGTGGTGCGGGCCTCTTAAAGTGTACCTCCTCGGAGAGAAGGGTGAAGTGGCGAACTTATCCACCGATCCAGAGACATATCTTAAGGGAGAGAGCACCTGGCGATTTTGAGGGAGAGTCTCGGGGGACACCCTCCAGATTATAGGGGGGCCGGGGGGCCTCCATAGACTTCAGCCAAATCTTCTTCAGACATAATTCGGACTGCGTTAAGCAGAAAGGAACCAATCCACATAAGCAATAGCCAAATTTCGATTGGGCAATTCAATATTTTACGTGGAAACGGTTCTGCGAATATTTTTAAAAAATGTCAGTGAATTTTCTGCAAAGTGCGAAGAAAAGTTACTCAGATTTCCAAAGGAATCTGCACTAACGTTACCTTCTAAAAACTTAAATTGCCCAGTTAAATGCGGCAATGGCTGAATGGCTGACGTGGCTTGGTTCCTTTCTTCTGGCGGTCCATTTAGGACCAATAAAAATTTCGACCATTTAATGGTCATTTCGACACAGTTCTACGGATCATATTTACCTGCACTGAAAAAAAAAAAAAAAAAAAAACAAATTGGATCTAGAGTCCATAATCTTAAAAACATCGACAAGAAAAAATACTCTTGATTCAATCAGATTTAAGCTTAGATCAAGTACCAAGCCTCTCAATTTGAGCAGATTTCCTTTTGATTTAAGCTTAAATCTGATTGAATCAAGAGTCCTTTTTCTTGTCAATGTTTTCAAGAGTCGGGACTCTAGATCCAATGTGTTTTTTTTCCAGTGTGGGATCGCATCGTGTACTTGGCACTAACAAAGCGATCTCTTCTCATTTTCAGGGAACAGATATCACGGAGCTTTTTGAAGCGCATCACGTATCCGTAGCGGCTGAAAATCTCCTGCCTCGGTTTTACGTCAGGGAGGCTCAAACGCCGCGCAATTCCCCGTACACGTTCAAAGACGATGGGTTTTTCAGGGTCCTGAAGAAGAGGATCCGCGAGGAGCTGCCCTCCGTCCCGAAGACGGTGAGACTCAAGTCCATCCTCATCGCGGACAGCGTCGTCGTCACGGCCCTCACTCTCCTCGTCATCGGGTCCATCATGAAGAGCTACCTCGTCGGGCTCGCCGCAGGGGTCCCTCTCACCCTGGGAGTCATCACCGCCCACAACTTCTTCCACCAAAAACCCAACTGGAGGAGATTCTATTTCGATTTGACTTTCTTATCGCATAGGTAAAACTAAGCTACCACTTCACCCATTCAATACAGGAATAAATGGACGTATTTCTGCCAAACGGAACTGAGCGCCAATTTGAATGCCCTTTGAGGAATTTAGAATCCCGGATATCGCGCTCTGTCAAACGGAACTAAGCGCCATGGAAAAACATTGCGATTATAGGAACGAATGAGCCCGACGCCCGGTTCCGCCGCCAATCCAAGTCCCCCTCTACCTTCCTCCCCCGATGGCGCTTATTAGTTCCATTTGACAGAAATACGTCCAAAATGTAGCATTTTTCACTGAAAAATCACGATATTTTGAAATCAAGTTCCGATTTTTTTACGACTTTTTGGCGATAAAATTGTTAGGATCATCAACACCCGAGCGATTATCCTCGATCTTGTAGCAAATTTATTTTCATAAAATCGCGTTCAATAAACTCGAAATTTTATCTCAATTTATCATGATTTTTTGCTGGGTAATATTGCGATATATCGCCGACAATGAAATTGAAATTTTATTGCAATTCACAATTCTATAAATTGCAATTAATCGACCTACATAAGCCTTGTCTGAATCCCACCTCTTCCTATCGTAAAGCCCGGTAAGTCGAGCTCAGTCCCCCCCCCCCCAAGTCGCTTATACGTGACACTTAAACGTAGTATTTACAAAGTGTGATGATCGCTATCTTTTTTTTTACGAGAGTACTGTGAGAGTACGTCTATGGTTTTATTTTTTTAAAAAACTAAAAGTGAAATGCAACTGAAAATTAGAATACAGCACCTTGTTAAATCGTTCGTCTTGTTGGTAGGTTTTGACTTATCGTGGACCTAAAGCCGTCTTTTGCTCAAAAGTGGACTTTGAAATTCGTCTATTGAGCAAACAAGCACGTTGAAAAAGTCTAAAATTCATTCCTCAACACACAATCACTCGATCTCCAATGCTTGCGTCCGGATGCACTTTTTTCTCGTTCTCAGCAACCGAGTTTGCCCAGAGAGATACATAAGAAAACCTTAGTTAAGTAAATGTGCAAACTATTATGCAGATTGTTAACACTACTTCTCACTCAAGGCCAGATTTACCTACTTCCCGCCCATGGGCCGCCTGTATTTTGCCGCCAACTTCTCATTCGTATTGAAACATCAATAAAAACCATCAAGTGAACGACGTGCCAGCGGAGGAGGGGTGCATAAGACGCGTTTACTCGTGTTGGACACATGTTTTGGAATGCCCTTTCAACACTACTAGCAAAAGTTAAGTTTCGTAAACATATCTCTGTGTGGACAAGGTCTTTAATTCATAAGAAATGAAGAAAAAAATTATGAAAGAACAAACATGAATGTGATTCAATGATTTTAACTTCCGCCGCCGCGCCGCGCAGACCGCACCGTGTTTGGCGCAATGCGTGAAGTATTCACGCAGTCTTGTAGGCGCCATGCGTTTCACGCTGACCGCACTGTGTTTGGCGCAATGCGTGAAGTATTCATGCATTCTCGTAGGCGCTATCCGCTTCACGCTGACCGCAGTGACCGCACTGTGTTTGATGCAATGCGCGAAGTATTCGTGCAGTCTTGTAGGCGCTAATATGTGTTACATGCCGATCGCCGCTCTGAGGGCTTCTCCTCTTCATCTCAAGTCCTCGTCATCATTGCTCTCTGCGCCGCGCCGTTCGAGGCCAAATTGCGTGTTTGGTTTCTCTCTTAACTCGACTCCTTAAAGGTGCTGTCTCTTGTATCACTGAAAGACGACAAAATTAAAAATTACTATACTCTCAGAAAATGAGAGATTTTGTCGCCTTTTCTCGTTTGTAATTTTTTTTATTCTAAATCCGATATTTTTTTTTACCTACATTTAAAAAAATTGCAAAATTTGCCGCCCTCTAGATTTGCCGCGATGGGCCGCGGCCTATGTGGCCACCCCTTAATCCGGCCCTGTTCTCACTCGCAATTTACGTCGTTTGAAAGTATAAGGCATCTCATTTTATCAGATGAGGAAGCATAAGAAAATACTCTCAAACGACAAAATATCGTATATTATTCAGATCTGGTTCCTTTACATATTCTCTGAGCTGAACAGCGATGAAATAAGTGAAACGAGGAGGAAAAAAACAAAGAAAAGCAAAAATTTCTGTAGAAATGTGAAAATGCGTGATGCGGACGACGTGTATTGTGCTCTAAAAAGTGAATTTCAGACGATTTTGACACGTTCAACGTGATTTTATAGAGATTTACAGTATACTGTCTGCACCAGGCCCATTTTTAAATAAGGGTAGATTTTTTTGAGAATAATTTAATGTACTAATTTTTTCATTTCAGGGAATGGATAGTGTCACATGTGATGAGTCATCACATCTACCCGAACACCAAGATGGATCTCGAAATCGTTATGTTCAGCCCGTTTCTTCAGTGGCTTCCCACCCCAGAAAAGAGTTGGATCAGCAGGCACTTGAGCCTGATTTATGCTCCAGTGGTTTACGGCTCCTTATTCTTTGCTCAGGGGATTGTTAGGTATGTTTCTCAACAGTATGGCGTAGCTAGAATTTTTTCAATTGGACGTATTTATGCTAAATGGAACTATGTGCAAGTGGAAAGAGTGCTCTTAGTTGAGGGCCATAAGACCGAGTGGGAATTTTAAAGCGCTAGTGACGTCAGCGGCGACGAAGCCGCCGTCTCCAAGCATTAACTCATGAGCCCTGTCCATAACGCTCTTGTCACGTGCCCACGGCTCACGAGTTAGCGCTCAGTTTCTTTTGATTTAATGTCAAATCCCGCTTTCCATTTTCTCAAAAGGAACTATATCCACTTTTACATTGTCTCTTATCCAGCTCACCACGAGCACACCCCATCTTTCCACTTGCGTGTGGTACCTTTTAGCGTAAATAAGTCCGATTGAGGATCTCCCTTAAAGACCATTCTTATGGGGGATCCAAAGTTAAAAATTACTGGAAGTCACGACAAATGACTTATCGGTATAATTTTCTGATTAAGAGGGGTTGAAGACCCTCTGAACCTACACGGCTACTTTTCTCACCTATCTCTATCGCCCTACCTCTTATTCTCACACTTGCACAGAAACGAAATGATGGTTATTCGATCGAGTTGTGGCTCTATTCCAAGACAGCTTTTTGCAAATTATCATGCAAGCTGTAAGACTGTTGCGTTGGGCAAAGAGTTACAGTCCAATAACCATGCATACCGTTCCAGTGTTTCACAGAAATATGGCGAAAATTGAAAAAAAAAAACACCTCGATGCATTACCGGAGCGAGAGTGGAGCGATTGTAAGGAGAAACGGAACCGACGCACATAAAACGCCTTCATTGTGAAGAAATACTTCCTAGCGTGGCTCCAGAGGCCGAATAGTTGCATCATTTCAAAACCCATTATCATTGTAGAAGAGTATATTAGCTAGTGGTGGAGTTGGTTGCGACAACTATTAGATTAACCGTGTGGACGCACGAGAAACGCCTTCATTTTGAGAAGATACTTTTGAAGATAATACGTGATTTCAGAGGCTGAATAGTTGCATCATTTCAAAGCCCAACTAGCTGTGTAGCAGCGAAGATGAGCGAGTAATGCGGTTGGTTGAGATGACCGCTAACTTACAACTCGCGATAAAGCCACTGATTTTAATTACGTGGTTATAGGACATTTCGTCAACGATTTTTTGTCCGCGCACCTGTTTTTTCCAGTAATTTACGTCCACGCGTTTTTTTCGGCGCGGAAGTTATGGTCCACGTGCCAGTTGAGACCCAAAGTTAATTGGCCCACATGTAAATACAAACGACAATTGCTCACGACGTTTTTGGATTAAAATATATAATGTCTTGGAAGAGATAACCTCGAGTGAAGGTTTGCCTCGAGAATGAGGGTTTGCTTGTTTTTTTGTTTTGTCTGTTTGGTCCAACGGAGAATAATATATAGTTGAGAGTTTTGGTAAAAATGGGGGAGCGTTAATTCCATGAGACAAAATTCACTAAAACTCTCTACACCTCCTTGGTGTAACAGGACTTATTTATCTTTCAAGAAATTTCCACCTTGTCATACCTAAACCGGATAAACCTCTAAACTCTCTTTGGTGTAACAGGACTTTATTATCTTTCAAGAAATTTCCACCTTGTCATACCTGAACCGGATAAACCTCTATATTTGCCTCAGCTAAAGGCTCTTAGATTTTTCTTGTGCACGATAAGTATCTGTGTCTTGATTTATTTTGCGAGGAAAGATCTGTACTTTTAAAGGATGCCTGTCATTCTTAATACGTTCAATTTCGTATAATACTGTGCAACACCTCTGTTGTGAAATAGTTGCTTCAGGCGCCGCTGCACGATGGGCGGGCAGTCAGCTCGATACGCGCATTGGCGCCTTCAAACCTAAGTGGATACTTCAATCATTGTGCAATGCGTGAAGTATCCACTTAGGTTTGTAGGCGCCAGTGAGCCTCTCGCGCTGGCAGCACGCCGCTCCGCTCTGTTAGGCTTTTGATATTTAGCGTTTTTTTAACTCATGATTTGGAAATGTTAGCACACTCTGCATTGATTATTCTCATTTAAATTGATGGTAAAAAAATATCTATCAATTTATCAATGGAGAATAATAATATAATATGTGTTTTTTAAATATTGGTGGTTCCGTGTCAAATTTAATGCTTTCCAAAGTACCTTAATTTTTTCTATTACATGTTGTGCTTTTATTGTGCTGCAGCGAGGTGTACGCGCAACGAAACGCTCAAAATTTGACGTATTTGACTCTAAAAGATCGATGTACAAATGGGTGAAAACTAAAGATTGCGTGCTTCTTGGTATTTTTTCCCTCTTTTATTCATTTTTACAGTTTCTGTCGGCACAACTGCGGCTCATTGAGATTAATGTCGCTTGGAAAAGGTTTTACAAATATTTGTCACGTTTGTGCTTTTAATCTCGCATTAAACTCGGCGTCCGAGGTAAAAATTATGAAAATGCGTAAATAAGTAATATGAATTTAATTTGCAGGTTTTTGAGGAAGGGCTTTCAGTCTCATGACTTGGCGAACTTGGTTGTGCCCGGAGTTATTTTGGTGGCTTCCTCCTGGGATATTATGTTCACCTTGAAACTCTGGGTCGGAGTTATTTGGGTGGCAAGCAGTATATTTTCATTCATAGGAACAACTGCAGCCCACCATGCTCCTGATTTATTCCACGAAGGTGACGTACCACGGTAAGTACTCAGCAATTTTATCTCTGATTCTCAGCCGCACACCAATTACTCGGAGTCAAACGTAAAACTACCTCAAGGTTGGGGGGTAAAAAATGGATGATGCATGAAGAGAAAATGTTACGTTCACTGCAAAATTAGAGAAATGCTTGTTTCTTACGAGTGAAAGGGTCCATTGTGTCATACGATATTGTTCATTCTCTATTTCACGTTCCCTTTAATTTTTTGTCTTGAGCACATATTTTCAAAACGCAATAGTGTATTCCCTGCGGAGAGGACACTAAAAAATTGTTAGGAAATGTTATTGCCTTTTAAGTACTTTGCTCCCTATCCCTCTCCTTCCTCTCCGCCCCTTCCATAATACTGACGGCATCAATCACCTGTCGCTACTAGAATCCATTCGACTGACGTTCGTATGACGTTCATATGACGTCATCGCGGAATATTGATGACGTTTAACAGGACACCTGTTGATGATATCATCGGGTTATGAACCTTTTATAGTTGCCTACGAAGGCAAAACTTTTACCTACTGGCTTCATCAGGACTTCCGTTGATAACGTCATCGGAGCACAGTCCTAATATCTTATGTTACAGTGTAAAATCATGAGAGTAACGCTGAGCGCATAACGCCTCAGGCGTTCACGTAAGAATCTGATGGCGTATCCCTAATATCTTAAAAATATCATACCCCTCACAGTAAGATAATCGTCAAATATATAAGTATGTGCCTTTAAAAAAATATTGTATACTCGTTCAATATTTATATAGTTATAATATATATAGTTATATAGTGTAAACTCGGTCAATATTTTCCAGAGAGGACAGAGACTGGGGCCTACAACAGCTGGACGCGGTGGTCGACCGGAAGGAAATCAGCGGAAGTCTCCCGCTGACCCTCTTCACTTTCGGGGACCACACTTTGCACCACCTCTTCCCGGCGCTGGACCACGCGGTCCTCGAGCACTTGCACCCGACGTTCGAAAAAGTCTGCGCTCAGTTCAACGTCCACCACGAAGCCACGCCTTACTGGACCCTCATCAAAGGCCAGTTCCAGCAGCTGGCCAGAACCACGCCGAGGATCTTCCCGCTCAAAGCCGCCGAGAAACAGAGATGAGACCCGCTAGTTTATCTGAGGGGATTTTTTCGGAAAAACAGGGGCGTCATTATAGGGGCTGAGGGGGGACGAAATTTTTCGGAGGGGGAAAAATTTGCTAGGAGGCCACTCAAGTATCACGTAAGGCAGTTTGGCGGACTTTCTTATTTCCTTCCGCACTTTTAGGGCACCCGCAAGTAAACCTCTCCCCCTCTTACTTTACATAAAATGCCGTGACCTTGTCCTATTCATCAAAAAATAACTACGAAAACTTTAAGAAATTATTTTAATGGGAAAAGGTTAGGTATTATATTAAAGTGGGAGACTTACGTATGACAGGGCTTTCTTCATCTCTGCTTACGTCATGCCTAAACGGTCCCCAGGAGGGAAAATATCTAAAAATATCACCAATAATGCCCTAAAATAATAAAATTTTATGAAAGTTGTACAGGAAAGTCAATTTTACAGCGGAGGGTCAAAGTTACTGCTCTCCCTGTATTCTCAAAATGGCGCACTTTTTTAAAGGAACTAATTCATCCGGGAGAGCAAAGTGTTGTTCGTTGAGTAAGATTGACAAAGTTCCATATTTATCCCCACTAAGAACATTTTTAGTATTGACATTTCTAGTTGAGTGATTTATAGAATAATTTTCCTAGCTATTAGTTCACGGAAGCAAATTTTCAGTGGATCTTTTTTGTCAAAAGGAGCCAAAAAGCATTTTATGAGAAAACGTGTATATTGTGGTGCTTTTATCTACAACTTCTAATCACACGGAATAAAATGAATTTAAATAATAGATGCCATAAATTGTTAGTTCTGTAAGTGACGAGGTTTACAGACATGTTGTAAAAAATTGTACTTTAATGATTCGTGAATTAAGGGATGATTCGCACAGAGTCAGTATTTCCAATTTTTGTTTTTAATGAGAAAGAAAACCAAGAGAATTAAATTGGTGACAACCTATGATAGCGTGATGGTAAAACCCCGAGATTATAAAGACACAATCAACGAAAGACTCGATTTATGTACTTATTCAACCGTGGCACGAGTATAGTGCTTTAATGGTGCGCATCCTTTTGTGATAATTTGTATGAGTGACCCATCTATTGATTTTGTTCTTTTTTTATTATTTGGCGGTTATCTCTAAGTAGGCTGTGATATTGTTGGATTTGTTGTTATTTATGAAGTAAAAAAATATATATTTTTCGAATATAATACAAAATCTTTCGTGGTTCGAAACGTCCGGCCTTTTTTAATGTATAACCTTGCTAACCCATTTTATGGTTTTTATTCTATCGTGTTCCCATGTACAGTCAATGTGATTGGTGCAATTTTCTCATGGAACACCCATCTCGCAAAAAGTCCATTCTGACAAAAATCTCACAAAAAAATCTCTCTAGCTGTAGGAAATTTCGTCTAAAGACATATCATAATTTATTTATACACTTACTTATCACTGAGGACAGTTTTGGATTGTCGTTATGAAGTAGAAAATGGCAGTCAGACCTTATCGCTGAAAGCGTTTTACACATAACTTAAAAAGATAATCCAGCAGGTCGTATCAAACGAGTTAAAAAGTGATAAGACATTTTCAAACATCCTTTACAAAAAACAGAATCGCATTGCGCATTGTGAGATTGTTTTAGTGTCTCAAAGGTAATTGGTGAAATTTTGTCAGAATTTTGCGATCATCGGGGCGAAACTGTTCCGTTTGAGGCCGGGCATAGTTCTTTTCTCACGGGAGGTAAGTTCTCTCTTCATAACTGATAGAGCAGCTTTCATACTTCAACGCACTCACGTTTAACAGCCACGAGGCTTGGAATGTTTTTAATCTTATGCTAGTACCGACTAGACTTCTTTAATGTTATTGACTGGTCTAAAATTTTTAACTGGTTGAATTTATTTTTATTTTATTTTGAAAAATTCGTACAAGAGAGTCTCATAATTATTGGGACTATGGCACATATCAAGAGCCCCTGCTACCCCGTACAATTATTTATAATAAGACGACAATGAAACATAAAATTTTGCAAATTTAAAAATTGTAAGTATGTGTATCACCAAATATTAAAAATTAGTACCTAGACACTTTTCACTTAATACCATTTTTCGATTGTACTTAATGATTTGATTTTCCACCATAAGGCACTCTTTTGCTTGACTGCATCATATTTTTTCGGGGGAAAATCCACAAACTCTGGGAGAGGTCAAAAATTCTGATCGTGTTTCCTAATATGCGTCGATCACAAGCATTTCACAGTAAAGATGGTTTAATACTACGGACATAGCGGTGCATTGTTTATTGACAGAAATCGTTTATCAATTTGATTGCTTTTTATCATTCGATGTTGTGAGTCATACATTCTCGTTCCTTTGCCGATTTAATTACTAAGGTCGTTTTGCAGACTCGATCTTATCCATTTAATCTAGGTCCATGCATCATAATTTGCATGTTTTTCTTCTAGAGAATTACGATGAGATATGATGTAATCTTTGCACCTAAAATCGTCATGTTGTGAATTCACTCGGCTGTCGATAATCATTCACTTTTTGAAAACGACCTCCTTCTAGCAAGTAGTCGTGGGGGGGAGGGGGGTGTCAGGGCACGAGCCCCCTCCGGAAAGCAAAAAGGGTCTTATTTTTCAAGAAAAATTTGAAGTATACCCCCCAACCGCTTTATTATTGGAGGGGAGCAGATCCCCCTCATCCTCCTCCCCCGAACAAAATCCTGGTTACGTGTCTGCTGCAGTCTTAAGGATTGCACCTTTAACTTCGAGGAGATTAAGGTTGTTGCACTCCGGCGTCTCAAAATTGCTCAGATTCCTCTTCGAAAGAATTTGTTCTTAGGCTCACTTGTGTTTTTTTACTTTAATTTTAAGATGCCGGTTAATGGTAGGGATTTTGGTTTAGGAAGTCTCCCAAATATGCCTCCTTTCGAGAGAAGCTGGCCAGAACTGAAACACCCGTCTTACAGGAAGAGGAATTTAATTTCGACAGAAAATTGGCTCCATGACAAACAGACTGACGATGGGGCAGAGGGGCTTTGGCGCATCCACGATAAATTATACGATCTTCATGGGTTCATGGAGAAACATCCAGGTGGAGCTCAGTGGCTGGAGATAACCAAGGTGAACCCTAAAGTCATTAAGTCATTAAAGTCATTTCCAAATATTAATATTTTTTGGGGCTCGCAAAAACGATACTCGCCCAAATGCCATACTACCGACAAGCTGAGAACACCTCTTAATTTCCCAGTGGCATCTCGCCAATTCCACCTAGCATAGGCACGACAAAGCAGCGATAAGACATAGTCGACCAATCACACTACACCATTTATTAACCTATGTCATCTATGTCCGCCCAACATACAAACATTTTCAATGATCAGCCTGCTTATATAACCCGGAAAAAACCGTGATTTGGATCATCCTGCAGTGTAATTTTCATCCTGTCCAGCGGTCTAATTGTTATAATTGATAGACAAACCTACAGACAAAGAGGACATCGGGAGTATGGAGCGATCCTATAGGTTTAAACGGGTGGTTTCCGTAGACTAAGGGAGAAAATTATGGACAAACTACGACCAAGTCTCCTGTGGGTCGTCGTTGGTTAGTCTATTGCTTACCTCCTTTGCCCATTGCAACCACCCACTTCCACCAATAGGATCCCTCTATACCTCTGTTGTCTTCTTTGTCTACCGCTTTGTCTACCAGTTTCAGCAATCAGCCTGCTGTGGTCCTTTGAAGATTTTTTGAGCCAAAAAATTAAAAATTTGCCTGATCTTTGTCCATTACAACCACCCTCTTCCACCAATAGGATCCCTCCATATCTCTGTTGTCCTCTTTGTCTTTCGCTTTGTCTACCAATTTCAGCAATCAGCCTACTGTAATCCTTTGAAGATGTTTTGAGACAAAAAATAAAAAAGTTGCGTGATCTCATCAAAGATTATTCATCGTAAATTTTGTTAACTCACATCGACAGGGCACTGACTGCACCGAGTCATTCGAATCCCATCACCTGGGCGGCAAAGCGGAGGCGATCCTACCCAAGTACTTCGCGAGAGAAGCCTCTGCCCCGCGCAACTCGCCGTACACTTTCCACGACGATGGGTTCTACCGTACACTCAAGAAGCGGGTGAGCAAGACACTGGAGACCCTCCCTAAAGAGGACATCAAAATCCGATCAAAAATCATTATGGATTCCCTCGTCCTGACTTCACTGTCCCTGGCCGTCATGGCCGCCCATTGGAGCAGCTACAGGACCGCCGCACTCTCTGGTGTCTTCCTCGCTTTTGCTGCCATATGCAGCCACAACTTCTTCCACCAGAAGGATAACTGGCGGATGTATTATTTTAATCTCAGTCTCATGTCTGTCAGGTAAGCTCGTCACCATTGGCATGGCGTGAATGATCAACCATCGATACTTACCCATTTGAAGCTATGGTAAAGAATCTATTATTAAGGTTCGTTGCAAACACCCTGTTTGTCGATCCTTTTCCATCGGTTTAAATGATCAATCGATGTATCGCAAAGCACGCCAAGCCTCTGGCAAACTCGCCATTGAATGAAACGCCATGAGGGACTGCTTATATCAACGGTGAAACTACCAAACCATGTATATCGGTGTGCTACGTTGCAGACTTCCTGTCATACTTTAATTTTGATAAGATATACTACTGTACGTCAATTCTTGAGAACTTTCGTGTTTTCCCCTCTCTATGCGAAGAATTAAGCTTTGTGAAAATGTCAAGAAATGATATTGTTTTGTCCTCCTTCCTAAAAATAAAGTGAGAGCGGAGATTTTTAAACATCCCAAGCGAGATATTTGGTCTTGTAGTTTCACCATCGATATGTAGATCAAAACAACACTGGGAAAAAAAAAAAACACTTTGGATCAAGAGTCCAGACTCCTAAAAACATCGACAAGAAAAAATACTCTCGATCCAATCGGATTTTTGCTTAAATCAAGAACCAAGCTTCTTAATTTGAGCGGATTTCCTTCTGATTTAAGCAAAAATCTGATGGAATCAAGAGTATTTTTTCTTGTCAATGTTTTCAAGAGTCTGGAATCTAGATCCAATGTGTTTTTTTTTCCAGTGAACCGAAAACACAATACAAGAATGTTCTCGTTAATTGTAAAATAGGGCACTGGCTCAGCTACTAAAGTAAAATAAGTACATGATTTTCATTAAAATTTTTCGTAAATAATGATTCACAAAATAGGAATCTCAAACATCTACTCAAAGCCGGATTAAGGGTGGCATATGAGGAACGGTTGCATCAGGCGCTATCACAAGAAGGACGCTAAAATAAGAGGAAATAAATTAGTGGAGGAAAAAGAGGAGAGAAACAATGCAACGCTGTATAAGTATCAAATCTACCGGGTAGCTTGAACAGTGAGCCTATCGAAAATATAGTCTTTCCGGACTTTCTACGTGCTTTTACGGAACCAATAAACGACGTGTGAGTCTGTTGGATGATATTGTAAAAAATGTACGAAAACATAGCACGAACATATTTTTGGAAGTCAAATCCATGCAAGTGAGAAAATTCATGCAAGACAATTTTATCGAACTTAATTAGAGTCTAAAAATCTTTACGTTTCGATTTTCGTTTTCATGTGAGCGGGGAGTATTTTTTTTATTTTATTTTTTTAATATTTTTTTTATATTTTTCAAAAACGGGAAATGCTAATTCCTCCCCTAACCTTTAGATAACCAGGCCGAGTAATATTGACCCGAAGCTTGCAAAAGCCACGAGCCCTGCGAGTTGTATGAGGTCGGTGCGTGCAAGCTTTCATAGGTCTACAAGTGCATTTTAAAAAACTAATCAGACATCAAATTGAAAAAAAAGAGAGAAAAAACATCGGAGGTCAACACAACTGAAGATAGGACAGATGTATTCGGGCCTCTTTTTTTGAAACTTTTCAATTGAAGCCGAGCGACACCTCATTGGTACCATAAAGCGGAGCACTGCCACTGCGAATTCACGCTAGCTTCGCGACATCGCGCCTTCAATTTTGCGCATACTACACGGACACCCATCAAGCACGAATAGTTGTATCTCTGCGCCGTCATCAATGTGCGTCTTTTCCCTTGCCTTAAGTTTCGATTGTGTTTGTTTCTGTTTGTCTTATATGAAGTGTTGCTGCAAATACTATATGAGCAACACAGCCGAAGAAAGGAGAGACTTAATCGGTCCTCCTTTTTTAACTTTTCTCATTAATTTGAGCGAAACCTCATTGGCAGCACAGAGCGGAGCATTGCGAATTCACGCATTCCGCTATCGCACCTAACTTTTCAGATGCAGTACGGACATCCACCAAGCACGTATCCTTGCGCTGTCATCAACGCGCGTTGAGGTGTCTTTTATTTTTGAAATTTTAGAAAAGTAAGGGTTGAGTTTGCTCAAAATATGCTGCCGTAAATCCAAATCGCTGATCATTTTGAAGAAAAAAAAAATAAAAAAATAGAAGTTTCTCAAGCGCGCTGAACGGTGCACATCTATAATCTAATATTTTGGAGAGAGTTGTGTCTTATTGATGATTTTTTTTTTTTTTTTTCGTTTTTTTTTTTTTTTTTTTTTTTTTTTTTTTTTTTTTTTTTTTTTTTTGTGACTGCCCCAAGAAATCCCAACCCGGGTCGAATTGACGCGACAATATCATTTGGGGGAAGAACGTATGGCGGAAGAGGAGGAGGGTGAGAAAGCGCGAGTGTCACCAAAAAGATGAAAACTTCAAAGAAAAAAGTATTTCTTGCCTTTAAGAAATGGAAATATCGTAGATAATACTTCAGGAAGTATCAAAATTGATGTATTTAAATACGGGTCACTTGTTCCGACTTGGGACTCGGCATTCGGCGTGTAAAAAAGTCTTGAGCATCTGAGGGCTATATGACTGAAATTTTGAAACTTTGAATGTGTCAACTGAGTAATGGTGCTGCGTGAAATTTTGACGGGAAAACATGTCTTGTGGCTCTTGTGATACAATAACTGCTCTTTTGACCTTTGCGTCTGAGATTTAATCAAATTATAACCTGACAGTGTTAGACTAAATAACAACGACATTCGATGTATCGCTGTTAAGTTGTGCCACTCTAAAAAAGCACAGTAAAACGATCGATATCAATAGGTTGTTCTGGATGAAACCATCTGTTACGTCGAATATCGAATGACGTGATCACTAAATTAGTCAATCTGAGGCTGTTAGACTAGCAAAAACTATCCGAATCAGGAGTTATTGACAATTTACTGCGTATCACATTTTTTCTCTCCTTTTTTCCTCTGAAATTTGGGAGCGAAGATAACCTTGCCTATCTAAAGATGTGTATAATTTTTTCAATTCGCTTTGACAGCGCAACGTTCTCTGGAGCTCGGCAAATCGCATGGTGTTTATTTCTCTCAGATAAACCCAACATCCTATCTAAATTTAGCTTAATTTAAAATCCGGTGTAAGTATAGGGCGTTCAAATCGAATGGTGAAAACTGCACGGATAGGATCAATTCTTTTGACTGAAATTTGACTATTTTGCGCTGTGCCTTTTTTTGATGAACCATTTTATGGGGCATATATTATTAGGGGAGCTTCTCAGACACAGGTTTGACTAAAAAATAGTTTATATAATTCTTAAATGTTGAGCAGGGATTGGAGAATATCTCATGTGCTGAGTCACCATCCATTCACAAACACACTGCAAGACCTAGAGATCACTTCGTACGAACCGTTTTTCAATTATCTTCCTGACCCGGAAAAGAGTTGGGCTGTTCGTTACCTCTCATGGATATACTGGCCTTTGGTTCACGGTACAATTTTTCACACGCAAGTTATTCACAGGTGAGTAATCTTTTTTTTTCAATACGTATTCACAAATAAATCGGTTTTTGATGAGAAGGCGGAAGTTCACGAAACGAAATTTTACAGTGATAAAGGGATGGAGGTAAGATGAGGCAAAAAAAACTACGTTTGTCATCAAGTAAGATGAACAAGATGTTTCTAAAGTTTTCGAAAGATGAATCGATAACTGCTTGAAAGTTGTAAAAGTTTTGGCGGAGAACTTGTATGTGTCTTTTTTAAGCAAAATCCAAATTTGAAACCTACGCCGTTTCACATAAAAATGAAGACTATGGGAATCAGGGACAGAGGTAATCAAAAGTCGGATTTTTAAAATAATAATACTTCTGTATCAAATTCTTTGCCAGTAGATCTTAACCCCATCAGTCACCGTGTGCATACATAATAATGTGCGATCGTTTTTATGGAGTCTTGTGTGAAATAAAAAAATGAACACAATGATTCGATCCAAATGGTTTTGAACGCTGACATTCATCGTTACAAAATGCTCTGGCTCAAATAAAATTCCTTGTTTCTTTGGGTTAATCGTTCCAGCGGGTAGATTATTGAAGTTGATAGACAAAGCTATAGCAAAAGAGGAGAAAAGGGATATGGAGGGATCCAATTGGTGGAAGCGAGTGGTTGCGATGGATAAAGGACGTAAGTAGGTAATAAAATAATGACAACCCACGAGAAACCCTACAGTTGGTCCATCATTTTCTCCCTTGTGGGCACCACCCATTTCAACCAATCGGATCGCCCCATTATTCATTTTCTATGACTTTGTCTATCAATTTCAATAATCAGCCCGCAGATTATGATTTTTTCACTCCAGTCAGACAGTGTCACGAATAAGTATCGTTAAATTTAAGAATCTTGCATCATCATAATACGCATGTATGCCTAGCGCGTCGTTAATTTTTAAATTATACTTTCCAGATTCATTCACAACACTTTCACGTGGCCGGACGTGCTGGGTTTGATAATCCCTGTTTTACTGTGCATTGCTAACGGAGGTTACATACTCTCCGGAGTTCTCATGTGGACGTGGCTGATTTTGGTCAGCAGTTTCGTTTTCGGAGCCATCGACATCGTTTCGGCCCATCACCACCCGAAACTCTTCCACGAGGGTGACGCACCAAGGTACAAGTAGTGACAATGCTTGAAAGTTGGCAACACCGTTTTTCCTCCGTTTAAATCTATACAAAAGAGCCGATTCTTCGCCTAAAATCGATATTTTTAATGGATTTTAATTAAGGAAAAACAATATTGCCAACTTGCAGTATCACCACTGGGTATGAGAGGGAACTGCAGAATCAGCTATTTCGAAAATGAGCCAACTCTGGAAACCTAAATTCTATAGGAGAAAATGACACTTGGCAATAGATTAATGATTAAAGGCAGGAAAATGCCGTCTGAGGTCAAGGGGCATACTATTCGAGGTATCTAATAGGCTAACTTTTGGGATGAAGGACTTGGAAGGAGATCAAATTTTGAGCTTTCAAATTGCAGAGCCATTGGATTTTATCATTTTCGTTTTCACTGATTTTGAAGGAGTATATATATGAGGTAAAAAGGAAAGAAAGAAGATAATTCTTCTTAGTCTTGCTGTTTACTTTCATTGACAAGGAAAATACATTGATCGAGCAAACGCAAAATCAGGTAATGATCCGTACTTTGGCTTTATTTCCTGGGAATAAGTACGACTGAGAACTCCGAATAAATTCGATCAATCCTGAGGAATCCTATGAAGATATTTTCGACCTCCAGTCTACAGAAACCGCATTTCGAGAGTATTTTCGGGGCTACACTCCGTCTCTGGAGATTTTCAATCACATCGGGTATCCTTATTCTGCTTTAATGCTAGGTAGCAGTTAAAAATTCTTCCGATACTAAATGCGGCTACTTCCCCTCATTCCACCTAACATTTTTCTGGAATTATTTACCTCTCGAAGTTTACGTCACGAAATGCCTACAAATTTGAATACATGCAAACCGTCTTACATTCATGCAAACTACGTAGGTACAAGGAACCCAATAGCGGCAGCATTCAAGCCGGTTTCCAGTCTGGCACTGCTTCTTCTCATTCGATTACCTACTTATTTACTTGCCGTCAAACGCAGCTCCCTGGTAAAAATTGGCGATAAGAGCTGCGTTTCAAAATACCGTAGGAATTCTTATAGCTGGCTAAAGAAGGCTACAGAAAATCATATAGGTGGCTGTAGAATGCGGAGAAAATCATACGACCGGGCTATACGAAGCGATAAAAAATTATGCAGCCGGGCTATATAGTTCCTATCGCCGGGCTTTACACTTTATCGCCTGGCCGTTGCTTTTTCGCCATCGATTATAAAAGGCTATAAGAAATTGTGTAGAAATTCGTGTGCTTTGGAAATCATTAAGTTTGTTACGGAACCACCTTAATTTTCACAAAACACACGTTATATTTGCCTTTAATACATTTTTTTTTTTTCATCAATTAAAACGAGAATAATCCATACAGGATGTGCAAACATTTCAAAATCATGAGTTGAATAACGCTGACTCCGCCAGATTAAATATTAGAACCTAACACAAAGTAACAGGGATACTTCACGCATTGCGCAACGCGTGAAGTATCCCTCTTAGGTTTGTAGGCGCCAATGCGCGTTTCGCGCTGGCTGCCCGCTTGCCGCACCACAGCGTGCCACGGCGCTTGAAGCAACTATTTCACACCAGAGGTATTGCACAGTATCATACGAAACTGAAGGCGCTCTAATATAGTAGGAATGGCAGGCATACATCAAAAGTACGGAGCTTTCCTCGCAAAATAAATCAACATACTACGTACGGCCCAAAAAGAGATCAGTGGTCCAAAAACTCGCTAAGTCCTAGAATCCGTAATTAGTGACGTTTAGCATACACTTTATCGCCTGGCTGTGAGTTGCTTAATCGCCATCGGCTATGAAAGGCTATAAGAAATTGTGTAGCCGGCAATCGAAAATGAAACTGCAAAAACGCATATGTTGTTTGCGGGTTTACAAATCTCCACCTTCATTTTATTTCAACCGCAGAGAGCAAATTAACACAATTGCTTAAAGTTGCCGAATATATTCCTTTCGCATGGAAGAGAAAACAGGGAAGTTTTCAAGAAATGACGTTGAGTATTTTTTCATTTAGGAAATAAATTATGACAGGAAATCTTGACTCTGATTTAATGTATATTTTCCAGACACGACCGCGATTGGGGATTGGCACAAATTGATGCGGCAAGAGATCGACAGGAATTCACGGGGATCCTACCTCTGGTTCTGATCGCTTTCGGAGACCACACTCTCCACCACCTGTTCCCGACTGTGGACCACAGCATCCTCAAGTATCTGTATCCTGTCGTCATGGACACCTGCAAGGACTTCGGTTTCGACTTCAAAATGACGAGCACATTCGATTTGGCAATTGGTCAATTTCGTCAGCTAGCCCGCAACAAGCCCAACACGACCCCCCCACGGTGATTGGACTGTTAGACAGAGTCATGGACGTAGTTATTAAGGGAAGACTGCGGACTGCGACTGCCCCCCCCCCTAGAATTTGAAATAGTATCATTTGTCCCCTCCGTAAATTTTGGACTTCAAATTTAATCTAAATTTCTTTGCTCCCAATGCAAATTGAGAAAAAAAGAAGAGACAAATTTAATAAAGTCACAATATGCACAAAATGTTTAAAAATTTTCGATGAGGTGGTCTCAAAATGTTTTTTTAAATTTTCCCGGGGAGGCCCCGTACCTACCCCAGACAGTGGCGTGGCGTGAATTGCGATGTATCGATTGTTATGCCATTTAAACCTATGGTAAAGAATCGATTATTAAGGTGTTCGCTGCGAACACCCTGTCTATCGATCCTTTTCCATAGGTTTAAATGGCTTAACAATCGATATATCGCAATTCGCGCCACGCCACTGACTTCAGATTCCCCATTACCCAATAGCCCCCCCCCCCCTTCGTTTGAGTGTGGGTAGGGTTGGGGATTGTTTTCTATAAGTTGACCCCTGAGAATCTTCATTGATCTGGCCACACCTTTGTTCTTACAGAGTGCAAAATTAAGCATTACACTATTTGTTTCCTTATAGACATTTATCAATAATGCGATGGGCGCACTAAAAATTACCAAAGTTAAAATTGTCTCACCCCAACCATAGTGGTTCATTGCTCCGCCCTCTGGAAACAATCTCGTGAACGTACCTGCACTGGGACTCTCGTTGCGGTGCACGCCTCGCGCCATAGCGCCTTCAATTTTTCAGACGCAACACGGACATCCATCAAGCACGAATAGTTGTATCTCTGCGCCGTCATCGTCGCGCGACATTTCCCTTGCTTTTATTCCATATTTGTTTTGGTTTGTCTTATTTGTATTGATGCTTTAAGGGCTAATGTTTTAGGCCATGTTGTTGGCCATGTTTTTGGAAGTCAAATCCATGTAACATTTACGTGAGATAACTCACAAAAACATATTTAATCAATAAACTTTTATTAAAATCTAAAAATCTTTGCGTTTCGACATTTGTTTTTAAGTGAGCGTTTTGTTTTACCTATTTATATTTTTTGTTTACCATTTGTTTAACCTAACCCTTAAATTCTCAAGTAGTATAGAGTCATATTGACCCGAGGTTTGCTGAGGCCACATACCCTGCGGATTGTATATACGAGCTTTAGTACATTCTTTTAGAAGAATCGGAAATCACATTGAAAAAGGGGGAAAGAACTGAATGTCAATACAGCCGAAGGAGAGATGTATTCGGGCCTCGTTTTTTAAATTATCCTATCAAATCTGAGCGACACCTCGTTGGCAGTTTAAAGCGGAGCATTGCTATATTGCGAGTGCGCGCCTCGCGCCAAAGCGCCTTCAATTTTTCAGACGCAACACGGACATCCATCAAGCACGAATAGTTGTATCTCTGCGCCGTCATCGTCGCGCGACATTTCCCTTGCTTTTATTCCATATCGTGTTTGTTTCGGTTTGTCTTATTTGTATTGATGCTTTAAGGGCTAATATAATGTTTTAGGCCATGTTGTTGGCCATGTTTTTGGAAGTCAAATCCATGTAACAATTACGTGAGATAACTCACAAAAAATATTTAATCAATAAACTTTTATTAAAATCTAAAAATTTTGCGAATGCAACACGGACATCCATCAAGCACGAATTGTTGTATCTCTGCGCCGTCATCAATTCGCGTCTTTTCCCTTGCTCAAGTTTCAGAGGAACTGTGCCATAATCTTTTCAAAAGGCATTATGTTTGATTGAAAAAATATTTTAAAGAACCACCAGAGTCCAAAATCGAACTTATTTAAAATTTTCGGAGCAAAAAAATATATGCAATTTCTCTTTCCCTGGCCCTCCCAGTCAATCCGCCTTGGCATCGCGAAAACCGCGTTGTTACGAAGAGTCCGTCAAATTAAATTTAGCGGGCGTCGGATTCTTGTATTCTATTGGTAGTTCAGTTTTGTCTCTGCACAAATCAGCACAGACTATCTTATCACATCACCCCACAGTATATATTTGGCTAGGTTATGTTTACTTTTTAAGTTCATTGTGGTTTATTCTGTTTTGGAAAATGCATTCAATCGATGAAATTAAATGAATCTAATTAAAATCAATAAGAAGTATAATTAGAGTCGATTATAAGATTAGAGCGTGCCGGTGGCTTGAGTGGTCGAATGAATACAGTTATGTTCTAACAATTTTTCTATCAAGTTTTGTGCGATTCAGACCCTCTGCCTAGAGTTCTTCTTCTGCTCAGAACTCTTTCTCACGGCCGAGCCATATCATCTTAGCAGCCTATCAAGAAGTAAGTTTTTAACGCTATTGAATCAATCTTACGTACATCAGAGCGTCTACCACAGTGCTCTCTGGCCCTCTGCGATACTTAACAGCCCAGCGCCTTATCCTCCCACAGCCAGGGAGATGGCAACCTTCCATCTTAGTTTGCTTTTGAATCAATCAACAATCATGGAACCGTGAAAGTCTAGACTACTTTCATTTGACCCTTTGTGATACCCACCTCGAGCCTGTTGAGAGTGATCACAGCACATCGGGTTTTTGTTCTAGAGGTAATGTTGGGCTTGTCTATAAGTAGACACTCATTTACTTCTGACTCATTCATGTTTCCGTGCACAGTGGTCGACTCGCCCACGGTCCATCCTCGATTGCTATCAGGCAACTGCAATTTAGTCGCTTGCAAATGGAAAGTAAGTAAACAACTGCCAACTTATCTGATGATACTTGCATAAATAAACTTCCTATATTTTAATAGGGCCAATTAGGATGATCTCTAGAATATAAGTAAGATTATGGAATGTTAATTCAATTCATCCCCAAATATACTTGATGTGTTGCAGATAAGTTTGCAGTTGTTTAATGTCGGCCTCCTATGGTGTAGTGGTTGTAGCGCTTGCTCTATAATCGGGAGGTCCCGGGTTCGATTCCCGGCCAGGCGACCCGAGTTTGATGGTCTCAAACAATGGTTGCCTGGGGCTGGTTCAGTAGGGACGGAGGGGGGATGGGACTTAAAGCGTGGGATTAGCCCTTGTGGGCTATTTGAAGTAGTAAAAAGAAGAAAAAAAAAAAAATTTCCGTTCGCAGGCGGCTCTTACTTTCTCACCATTTAGCAGCAACCAAGTATTGATAGAGGGTGACTATGTCGCTGTGCGAGCATACATAAATCAGGCAACTGCCCATTAGACTCCGATGTAAAAATTAAATTTGATATACTGATTACTTTTTTTTTCAGTTCCTGAAACCTCAAGAAAGATGAATTTAGAGCGCATACCGAATCAGACAGGTTATTTGGTTCTCACAAATGACGGGGCAGTTATTGCTGTAAGTTTCTCAACACAAGATTTATATGTAGCCTAAGCTTAATTATTTGGCAGATTACTAATCCCTGCTCATAGTTGGAAAAGCATCAGTCAGAAATCACTTTACCTTTCTCAGTGGTGAGCTTTATTACTGAGATGTTCAAGTTGCAAATCTAGCTGTAAAATAGGTACAGTATAAAATTGTATGTCTCTTTTTAGGCTTTTACAAGTACAGTAGCTAAGTACGCAACAGTGGTCCAAAATGATTCATAAAGTGTTCTCATTATCAATGTGGATATCCCCTTTTCCTTACGCTGCTGCCATTAAAGGTGCTGTACATTGGATCCATTTTCTGATCGAAGGATTAATAGCTGACAATTGTCATCCAATGTACCTACAGTACCTTTAATGACAGCAGTATAAGACAAGATTTTAACAAGAAAAAAACAGAAGAGTTTGCATTTATTTCCTGCCAGCTTGAAAGTCTGGCATATAATTTATAAAATTTGATCCAATAAAATCTTCCAGCTTTCACTAAAATCAACTTTAAAAAAAGTGCGACTAAGCGATGTAATTGAAAATGATTCTTTTAGCACAACAATATTACAATTTAACTATACTTTGTAATAAGTGAAATACTTCATTAAAACATACCTCTTTTCTTTTCAGTCGGGAGGTGACCTTGAAAATGCAGAACACACTGCTAACATCATCAGTGAACTGGTTTCTCTTGCTGATAAAGTACCACCTCATAAAGAAGGATATAAAAAACTGACAGGTATACCTTTCAAGAATAGTAATTTACAGTGAAATTTTGATTTTTCAGCATAATATCAGTCCAACTGAATACATTAGAATTTTTAATTGTCTAATATAAATGCAACAAAATTGGTTATCCAACATAATACATAACGAGAAAACACACAAAAATGGGGTACAAGCTAAAAAAAACGACAATTAAGTAGGACGTTTTGAGCTTTGAGCTTAATATGCCCTCTTTCAACCGATTAACAGGAACAGAAGAAATTACAAATTATAAATACATGAGTTGTCGCTTAACGGAAAGGCAAGAAATGCTCCGCATATTTATCGTTTTCTCAACTTGTACCCTGTTTTTTATGTTTTTTCGTCATGTAATTGTATAATTATTGATGATAATCCTACAACGCACTCTGAAGCCACTCTGCAATGCCCAAATGCATCATGTGCCTGTTTTCCCAAAGGTCAGTGGGCTTATTTGATTCTCTTGGCTGATGCTTTGCATCAGTTGTTCCCATCTGTCTATCTTGTTCTGTCTTGTTGCAGTAATTTTTTTGACCTAGTATTACTTTCTGTATATCGCTGTTAATTTCTTTGCGGGGTTGGCAAATTTAAATTCATGCACTGTAAACCAGATTATTCATTTTTTTTTTATTTCTTTCCAGTGACTTACTCAGATCATTGCTACATAATTCTCCTGTCAAATAAGAAGCTGTATGTTGTGAAGAAAAAATTGCAACCAGTTTCTACCAGTAGTCGAGCAGAAGCTGATCAATGATTTCAAGCTGAAATCCAGCATCTAAAAGAACTGCTGTCATTTTGGTGGTATGAAATTTTTCACAAACATACTGATTCAGTGATAATTTAAAAGTAATAGTTAGTATGTGATTCGGGAGTAGTATGCTGATTTGAAGGTGGTTTCAGGCAAGTTCAGGCAGTTGAGAGTGTGAATGACCTATCAAACTGTTCATTGTATTGGGCTTGTCTTCAAGAAGAAAATGTTAAAATTCCCTGAAGATTAAATGATTTTTGAGGAAGTTTAACTAATAAAAACCCTATTGAAAAGATATCAACTGAACCTTGATAGAATATCCAGAGATTAAGTTAGGAAAGTTTAAGGAAGTTCAGTTAGGTAAAGATCAAACTTAGATTATCCTTTTATGCTATGATATTAGTGGGAGCTGAAATCGTCCTTTCCACAACTCAAGTAGAATAGAGATTTTTATTGTTTGTAGTTCTTATTTAGGACAAGGTCAGCAATGATGCTAATTGTAATCAGCCCAGCCAGCCTTTCTGTAATAGCAAGTTTTAGAAGTTTGGTTAAGGTTGAGCAATTCATCTTATAGACGCGGCCATTAATATTTGCAAATGACAGGGCAGCAGAGGCAATTGCCCTGGTCGGTAAATTTTGAGGCAATGAAGTAACGCTGAGCCATTGAGATGAGATTTGACAAAATCATTTTTAAAAACTCTAGAATGCCATTTGTACAAACTTTCACTATTACAAAGGCAGGAAAATCCTACTTGCTAGTTTCCAAAAGTTAAAACAGGACTTGTCCCTTTAGAATGCATGCACTTTTTCAGTGGTGGACACTCGTGTGCTCAAAGAGAGTATTGTTTTTTTAATTACCAGCAGAGCTCCTTAATCTACACTGTAATTATGAACACGTTCAGATGAAATTACCAAGAAATGTCGATCTGTTTGCAGATGGAGTTGCCTAGAGTTATTCAAAGGAGGCTGAAAAATTTTCAGTATTCGGTCAAGAAGTGGCCATTTGGGGATCACAAAATTTTAATTTCAAGAAATGGTTGGCTGTAATTTTTGGAATCCTGTTACTTGCACTGTTGATCATACAAGTTAAAAAACACCGAGGTACATGAGAATTGTTTATTTTTTGTTGAATGAATGCAAGTATGAACATGAGGCCTATGCAAGTTGTATATGTCTCTAGTATTATTATTAATTGTTTTTGTTGTAAGAGGGCAAGTGTATACATGAGTCGCTCTTCTGATTGCATTGCCTCTTGCAGCAATCAAACTAATCCCCCTTGACCTTGAACATGTGTGAATACTTTTTTACTTTTTCTATGTAGTTCAAGTTCTTCCTCTCATAATCAAAAATACAATACATTTTAAATGGCTTATCTTAGCAATGAACAATGGAATTTGCATGAATTATTATTTGAGCCCCTGGAAAAAATATAGGAGATGGTGGCTAGCAATTACACTGCTAATGGGAGTCTTCATAAAGTTAGGTCATTCAAAGTGTGTACATAGCAGTATCATGCCTCTCTGTAGTATCCATCTCGAAATGACGGCCTTGCTACCCTCTTCCATAATTTCTCTTTAGTTCAAGATCAAACCAAAAAATTTCATCTTTTTTTAGAGTGTGTCAAATCTGCTCTCATAATTCCTGAATTTACAGTCAATGTTTGATTGAGGACGGCATATTCATTGTTAAAAACTAGAAGTAGATGAACTTACTCGGTGTAATAGGAATTGAACAAGAAATTTAATTTCCTGAAATATTAGACATCAGGAATTCATCGGGAAGTCAATCGATAAGCAAATTGATGTTTGTATTTCATGATATTGTAATTATCGTCGTTATTTTAACTCTGTTGTTACTTTCATTTTCTGTGCTGATCGAAGCATATTATTGTCATACCTGTTAGTGAATAAATTTATTTTCTCAACAAATAAAAATTATTATTCAACCTCACCATTGCCCTAAAAGGAGGGAAAAATATATTATAGTTTAATTATGATGCAAAATTCATTCATATAAACTACTAAAAACTTCCTACTCAAACTAATTTGGAGAGCATGCATTAAAATGGAAGTACACAGTTGAAACCGTCTCCTCCCAGCAGGCCAATAAATGAAAGTCTATGTCAGCCAACTAGACAAGCTAAGATTAAAGTGAAATGGAGTTACTTGTTCGCTTAGCTTTGTCAGTCATTCTCTCAGTGTGCATCTATTGCGCGGAGTCAACTTGCATGTTTGCTTAGAATGGATGATCGCTTGTCTAAATATTTTTTTCCTCGTCCATACATACAGCAGGTGTGTTACAAATAACAATTTTGTGGTTAAAATTAAAAGCTTTCTGACAGAGCGATCATGAAGCTGATCCTCTGTAAAGTGACCCAGGGAGTCTGGTCCGAATCTTACAAGTCCTCTGGTTCTCACAATTAGAGGATTAGCCATGTGGGTGAATAATCAAAATCCCTCATTTCTGGAATCAGAAGGCCTTGTGAACCCTCAGGACCATACGCAAGCAATTCTACACCCCAAACCATGTAAGATAAGTTGCATATCCTAAACGTTTTCTTCCTGTTAAAATTCGAGAAAAATTCCCCTTAAGTCCTCGGGGGATTCTGATTTTTGATGATTGGCTCGTATGGCCAATTCCCCGTTTGTGAGGATTTGTTGGAATTGTTTACTTTAGACCAAAAAATTGAGCTCCTTGGATCATTTTCAAGGGATTAGCTTCAAGTCTTCTTAATTGGAGAACATCTAATGTTGATGGCAAAATTTTACTCCATTGGTAAAATTTACCCTGTACCCTGCCAATTTTTTTAGTGTTTTCCAGGAGCGAAGATCTATAGATGAGCGACTAATCCTACTTAGTCTTGGGTATTGAATCACTAGCGTATTGTCCTCCTCATAGATCTAACTTTTTATGCCAGAGCTAATATTTTTGTCTCAATAACTGACTTCATTGTTAATTGGTGCCACAAGTCTCCAAGTCATTTTTTTAAACTTCTATTTCATTTACATATGTTGAAATAAGAACAATGTAATTTTTCAAGTCTCATTAGGTATACACTGCAAACACTTGCAGATCTGTCATGAACGTAAAATTGAAAAATGAACAAAATTAAGTTAAAACAGAGTTTAATTTTGATTTGGTGACAATACAGTATAGTACAAAAATTTAAAATACATAGTCGAAGGTACGAAAGGGTCATTATTCTGAACAAGGAGAAAAGGGGACGTGGTTGCCGTGCTTAAGTCTTACATTTTATTTTAATAGAATTTCCTCGATAATAGAAACAATTATTTACAATACCGTGAATTTTTTCTTCATCTCTAATGATCATCATTACCTATTGAAAATAGCAAAAACATCAAACGACCGAAAAAAAAAAAGATAAAAAGAAATTACACCTTGATAGAAATAATGATAAATGGTACTTTTATACCTACTTCACAACTACTATAATATTTTGCAATGTTTGGGAGTTACATTTTTTTTCACAAAAGCTTAGGGAGAGAAACAATAATTATTACTATATTCATAAGTAAAAAACTGGCAGAATCCGTATGTTTTAAAACAAAATTGAATGGTAAATTCAGAATAGGTAAGTAATCAATTCCATCGTTTATTACGTGTTTAGAGTTCGTATTTCTAATAAGACAAGAGAAATTCAACAGCAGGATGGAGCCTAATTAAAGTAAAAGGATGAGGAAGCTCACCCATCCAATTTTACAAAAGATTTCATCATTGAAAAAAGGCTTAAACTACAACGTAATTTATCATAATAAATGCATAGATGTGCACACTTATGGTACGAACAGGGTTAATTTTGGGTGTTCAATTTACAGTATGTATATTTGGTCAAAAAAATTCAACACTGGTCCAAATAATAGATTAAATTAAATTTTTAGCTCATTTCTTGACGCTTTGCTTGAAAGGAATTGTAAGACCAACACAAGAGTATCAAAGATAAAAAAATACAGGGTTGCAGCTGCAGCATGAGCCAAGGTTAGCTCTTACTGATAAACACCCACTTCCAACAGAAAGATGTGGATGAAAAGCTGTTGATAATATGATACTGAAAGCGAACATAGAAACTTTTGCACAAAATACTCTTGAATTTAATAGAGTACAAAATTGGTAAGGATTGTAAGATATGACTCCTTCCGCGGCATTAAAGACTGTTATTGTTGCAAGGTTCTACACTTTACTGAAAGGTTTAATCGCATCGTTTTCTGATACTTTTTCTGGGATTATTTTGCTTCCTTAAATTTACTAATCAGAGAGCTGTAAAAGGCATTGCACTGATAATTGTGCCAAATTCCTCGCTCTTTAGGGAGAAACTGGATTCCCAACGAGGTACTGCTGGTGTGAATGTTTCGAAATGGAACTCAATAGAGGCTTAATTGCAGCATATGCGACTGAAAAAAACTTAGAAAACTTGTAAATATCAAAGAGAAAATTGTAATAAAAAAACTGGTGAAATAACAGAGTTAAGAAACATTTTTTTAAAATGTTTTACGTGAAAATGCATCCTTGCACTTTTACTAGCTTTTTACCACTCTATTTTAGTAAATTTTAACATAAATTTGAGACTAAAAGGACGAAAAGGACTTCCTAACTAATACATGTTCAAACAATTTTCTTTGTTTCTTTAGAATCTATCTTTGACAGTCAATGGTACTGGGGTGGGCAGGAGGTCCCTATGAAATTCCTATGTACAAATAACAAGCTGATGTTACTTGTTCATTTATAAGACATTTCCGCTTTTGACGCACTTTCACAGAAAATTTTAGCTAATTTAGGAGTGCAAGATAAAAAAAATGATTACACCGTGAAATTTGAATAATTCAATTTGAACTAGCAAGGAACCAATATTGGTACGGCTACCTACGTAACAAATTTACAAGCTTTCAAAAAACTGACAGTTTTCAAACAACCTAAAAAAAAGTCAGGGGATAGGAGAGAGAGAGTAAAAAAATTATTTCGGCGAAAGTAGTAATATTTGCTTTACATGGTCCCATTTGATGGAGAGTATTTCAAAGCTAGGAGTATAAAACTCCCCATCACAAACCCTTAAAGTCTTTTGGGGATAACTGGTTAAAAAAACTGTTAAGAAAAATGCTTACCTTTGGAAAAAAACAGAACAAAAAAATAATGAAATAGTAGTCAATGTTAGCTTAAGTATTTAAGAGGGAATATAATGACAGCGTTAATTGAGGTACTACTTACACGCAGAAAAAAAGAAATGATGCAATTTTTTGACAGCAGACTTACCTTCATTCACATGCTATAATGAGTCAGAAAATGGAGTCAAGCCTCTAGAGAGTAGACACTTCTTTTTCTATTTCAAAACTGTCCTGTTCATGCTGCAAAACCTTCAAGCACCCAGATGCCCGGCTTCATTTCATACTGCCAGGGCTTTGTCTTTATATCTTTAAAATTGTAGAATTTCTAAACCTAAAAATTAGAGCATAGACGTTGCTGAGTGCTGCTAACAATTGTGGGCTCAGAAAGCTTCGCACAGCCTCATAAGTTCAGGAATAGCTTTTGAACTTCGATTAGGTTCATAAACTACTGCGTTTCTGTACATTTGAAAATAGAAAGAGACTTCATTAAGATGCTTCTTGAGACCGCCTTGACTTGAAACCACCCCAAGAATTCCTTATTCGCTTTGAAATTCCTGTACTGAAGGCAATTTCAAGGAAGTTACAAGGATCATCTTGAAATTGCAAGAATAAACATGCTTTTTGTGTGGATTTCCAATGACAAAGCCCTAAGAATTGTATGATAAAATTTGAACCTCTTACTTCTTACTATTTCTTGTCTCCGAAATCCCCAAATATCTTGGATTAGTTTACTCTCCGTTGAAATTTGAGCAATATATTTGGAAAGAGAAAATACAAAAAAAAAAAAAACAATGCTATGAGGGCCTTACCGATTGGAATTCACATACGTAATTCATGTCATGGTATGAAAGTCATACATTACATGAATGAATGTAAATGCTATATCTACCAATAGATCACACATTATGCCTCTCCAAAAAATACGCACGAATACACAGTCATTACTAATATGATATGATACAGAAATTGAGGTAAGAAGGGATTTTGGTATATCTCTCCCCAGACATGTCTCATATTTTCAAGTTATGCTTGTGCGCCCAATTTGAATCTTAGTGTTTTCTCCATGTGAGAAATGCAATAATAAAGCAAAAACAAAATTAAAATGCTTTCCTCAAGAGGCATGAGTCATCAACTGTTTTTGAAAAATAACAGTCAAAATTTGTTATTGCACAGTGACATGGCTAGAAAGTCTAAACCAACTGAAGGTCAATTTCTTTTTAGATAAAATTATCAAAGTTACATGATTAGAAGCAGGATGAGCCTGAATATGATTAATTAGGCAGGAAGTGAGATTAGAGCTGTTCATTTTCGTTCGCATGAACAACCAAAAGTTGTTTAATTTTCTAGAAATTGCATGTCCAGTATAACAGTAATGAAATAAATATATCGATGGTGCAAGTCGGCAATCACATAACTCGGTTTGCGTCGTCGCAGACTTCCTGTCACACTTTATTTTTTAAACAGAAAATTACTCAACGGCAATTCTTTAAAATTGCCATGATTATTCTTCTCTGTGCAAAGAAAATTCTGCAAAAACACTAAGGAATTATGTCAATTTGTTCTCCTTTAAAAAAATAACATAGAGGTGGAGATTTTCAGACACCGTAAACGAGTTATGTGTTTGCCGACTTACACCGTCGATATGTTATCCTTTTGATGTTGTTTGCTTTTCGAAAAGCAAACATCAATAGGCGAACACATATCTTATGCTTCCAGCATGAGATACAAAAATATGCGGTTTGAGATATTGTATGCGGTTCCTGCGAAATATGTGCAGTGGTATGCAGGTATGTGATTCAGTCACATACCAATATTCACAAAACGGAGGCCCTGGCTGATGCTACGGTACAATTCTGATGTAATTAGTTCATTTCAAGAGATGAAATGATAATTCTTTAAAAAGAGGCAGATTCTTTGGGTGAACAGAAACAGATTATGTCATGCTTAATTCCTACAAAATGTGTCAGAAGAATATTGTAGCTTATCATTTCTGTTTGCAAGCCAGTGCAACGGTTGTAGCCTTTTTTACAAATGTAGTTGAAATACTGATTTTCTCAAGTAAGTAGACACCTTGACTTAATGAGTTAATGGGTGTAGGGTTTAAAAAAATACAGAAGACTTGTGAAAGTTCCATTTTGAAATTTATTTGAATTTTTATTTTCATTTTTTTAAGTTTATAAAAACATTTACAAAATAATAGTTGGTACGATAATAAATTAATAATTTACTTAAATAATTGAATTTAGCTAACGACAATTAAGTTAAAATATTAAAACAACGATTGGAAAAATTAACAAACTGAAAAGAAATACGTTACACTGATACACTCCCATCGAAAATGCAGGGTGTCTACAAACAGAGAAAACCAGAGTTCCCTTGATTTAGAGTCCAAACTGGAGACCTGGGATGCCCGCGACTTGCCAAGAGGCAGGAGAGGAAGGTGCCTACAAATTTTTGAATCCTTCGAGAACCTAGATAGACTGCCATTCTGTAAGGATTAGAGTCGGGAGTAACATGTTGTAAATTGTAATCATATAACAAGAATGCAAGGAAACAGAGGAGATTAACTACAACTGGACGTCATTGAGCAAAGGAGCTCCATCCACAGTGGCTTCCTGGAGGTGATGAGTAACTGCGCATTCTCTACCTGTGGCAGATAGATGTTTCTTCAACTTGCATATGCAGGTTGGAACTTGTTTGCTCAACGACATCCAATTTACTTCAAGAGAGTATATCTTCTTCATTAATGAGCAAGATCATTTTAAACTGAATAGGAAAATGTCTCATTTCTGTCTTTTGTAGAATTTGGATGAATGTCTATCATTAGAAATTTATAGATTCTAGTCGACTAACATGTCTGGTTTCCACAGATACGAACATGTTAAATTAAGAATAATTCGAGAAACTGTGTACGTCTGTTGCAAAGTTTTTGAATTTTTAATAAAAAGATGACAATTGATGATCTGGTTCCAAACCTTGTAGACACCGATTAAAGATTTTTGAAAATATATTAATTTACAAGGAATATTTTGAGACTGCATGATTTACACTGAGCGAGTTTGATTTTGCAATGCAGCACCTAAAACATTGAGGGTGTTTTGATCGAACAGAGTCTTGTCTGGTCACCTCTTGGGATTTTCTTCCAAATATTTTTAGTCAACAGCTGCATACTTAAATACAACACTAGTCCATAGCTGAGTTCAAGACTCCGAATTCTGAGAGTATTCTCCTTTGAAAGAGCAACTGGACTTTTTGGGCACACTAGAACTTGAATAACGTACAAATTTTACCTACACGTCTATACAAGTATAAGTAAGTTAGGATGAACAACATATGATTCCTTGTGCTTGATACGTTGCAACAACAATGAACACATCTAAAAGCTTATTTACAAAATCGTAAACTTATTTGTTAGGCTGCAACAAAGAACATGATGGCAATGGTAGCTATGCAAGAACAAACTCGCCCATTGGTTTCTTAAAAACTTGGGAACAAAGAGAAAAACAAGATACAATTTTTTGAACAACTAAGCGATGAGCTCACTCACCGGCTTTACAATAGGTACAAAACAAGAAGTGATAGATAGTTTCTTTGTAATTACAAAAAAGTTCACGTTTCAGAACGAACAAGTCTTCAATGCTTTAAAACTACACGTTAGGTGATTCATAACTTCATAAGATAGAGACAGCATCAATTCTGAGTTCTGAAAATCCTCAACCCTCCTTCGGTAGGAAGCACAAGAGGAGAGTTAAAATACAGAAGATTTTCAATTTGATAAGCTTACTGAAAAAATCTTTGACTATACATTAAATAGAGCTGATTCAAACTTTTAATTCCACAGGTCAGGAGTGAACTAAGATTATGATTACATATTATACTGGCCATCGAAATGGAAGTTCTTCTCCCTCCTTAAAAGGTTGATGCGTTCCATCTTCATTGAGATTTACAGGAGATAAAATATGTGCATAATGCAGAAAAAAATGCTTGAGAGTAAAACTCAACTTAAATTAATTGTGCGAAATGAATTTCAGTTCGAGTTTCACTTTTCATAAAAAGATAGAAAAATTACACTTCTACATAATGGATGTGACTATTTTAAAAAAATCGAGTAGGAAAAAGCATGATTTAACTACAGACTCTTAACATTCTAAATCAAGACTTCTCGCCTTAAACTTTGATTGTGTAATTTTTTTTGCGAATATTTCAGTTGGCAAAACGTAAAACCAAAAATACATGAAAAGCAGAGCAGAAGTCACTTATTCTCGCCATGAGGATTAAATACAGGATGAATTCACACGCAAAAATGCATTAAAAAGAGCACAACAGACAAGTTGGATGATTAAACTATGTATTAACAAGAATCTGCTTGTCTAAGAAAAATAAATCGCACTCCCAAATTTTTGAAGTGAAAATTTCCTTCTCAAGTATCAACTTTGGATGTAGTGAGAAAAGAAAAAATCACACAAATTTTTGTTAAATTTTGACATGCCTCACTGAGAGAGAGGGGTGGGAGAAAAACTTGAAGAGCCGATCAAAGATCTTGTTCCATTTGTCATTTGAACTGGGCCCTCAATGAAAATTTCTCATTTTCCAAGCATTGAAGAGCGCCCAATATTGTCTGGGACGCCCAAATATGGTCAAGTTTTTATACCTGGCCCCTGTGTAACAGCAGTATGGTTATGGCCAGACCCAATCCCTGAAAAAAATTAAGAGACTTCATTAGGGGCCCACTTCCAATGGCAGGTGGAGTAACCTATTTTCTTCTTCCCTTGGTTAGGCAATACTTGATTGAAGATATTCTGACCAGATTATGTATCCCGATCAGGATTTTGGTTGATTTGATCCATTTTTTTCTTTTTCGTGCATTGCAACATTCTGGGTAAAAGAAAATCAGCTGATGGAAACAAATGACAATTGAAAAAAATAATAATATGTTGAGATGAAATAAATTAATTGGGGGGGGGGGCAAATTTAAGAAAAATAGGACTGAGGGGAAATGTATTTGCTGAAAAAGATCATTAGAGGGAAAGTAGCTGCGAAAATATTAACAGTGATAAAAACGACTTCACTTACTTTACTGACTTACTAACTTACTTACATACTTACTTCAATCAATAAAATCAATTATCAGTACTGAATAGATAGTGCTTAAAAATAACTAGAGAAAATTGAATTATTTAGTAGTAAAAAAGAAAAAAATGTTTCAATCTTTTGTTTCGAGAGCTAAATTTTACTTTAGACTTTTGTAAATTGGTTTAAATACAAGTCAAAATTGCACGATTACATAAAATAAGTCTGACGAGAGAAAGGAGTGGAATCGTATCATTGAAAAGTATAAAAAATCAGTGAGTGAGAAGTAAATTCAACTTGGCCATTTTAAAAAGGATAAGAGCTCTGCCAGAAAATTGATAATACTAGCGATTTCATTACAAGAAAAGTCTCAAGATTTGAATTCCTAATTCCAAATTCGTAGAAAACTATCCCATGAGCCAGTTGCAACAGCCATTCCATCCTCCGTAACTCCTAGACAACTTACACGATTGTCATGTCCAGCTAAAATTCCTGTAAAATAGAAAAAAACTGGATTAGTGCAATTCCAGAGTGGCTCCAACAGGCAGCATTCAGCAGGGAGAAATTAAGCTTTTATTTATTTATTGTTGGGGGGGGGGGGGGGAGGTAAGACAAGGGTACAGAACATTCCAAAACGCTGATAATTGCTGTGTACAAGCATTTAAGCCTCACAGATATGCTCCCAATTTGTCTCAAAGCTAAATGTCTGCTTTTGTGGCAAAGTGTTCAATTTTACGATAAAATTTGTAGTTTGCCCCTCTTCCTTGAGCCAAAAAAAAACGAAAAAAATGTTCCTAGGATTAGAAGATAGGGAATTTTCTGCACTTCTGAGGCAAGAGTCAGTTTCGTTTCTTGGATGACAACATTCACTAATACAGCTAAAAATCCCTTTTCCTAAATTAAATTCGACGTTCTGACATTTTGAGAGGAATCAATAATCACGCAGCTCTTTTCTTTTTCGTAAATACATAGTGGTATCCTCCTGATTGATGAAGAGGAGACATCTCATAAATAATGGGTCAGTTGCACTGGACATAGAATCGTGCTTGGATGATTGATTCTTGTAGATTAGCTGTAAATAATAAGATCTGCTCTTGCAGCAACTTGCTACATTCAATATTAACCAAGAAATCGAGCTTTGAAAAATTCAGTTTCTGATGTCATCCACCGCGGTAGTGACACCCTTGGTATCTTCCATCTTGCTTTCATCCGAGTTTCATGCTGCACAACCAGTGCAAATGTGCGTCACACCGACTGATGAAAGTAAGGTGGAAAACCGAGGGTGTCACTACTGTAGTGGATGACGTCAAAAACTCAAGTTCTAAAGGGGCGATATCTCTGTTAATATTGAACGTAGAAAGTTGCTGTTAGGACGAATCTTATTATTTTCAGCTTATCTACAAGAATCAAGCATCAAAACACGAGTTGGAAATGTGCTGTGTACAGACACAGCACATTTGACCAATTGGTGAATTTCCTTTTGAATTAAGTTTTTTTCATCTTGAGTGAGCGAATGAAAATTTCTTGAAACTAAAAGAAAAGGGCGCAAAAGTTTTTTTCATTCATAAGAACTTCTTTAACTTACTACCAACAAGCAGAATCCAAGTTCCCTCCAGTGAATTTATTAGTTTCTTAACTCGGGTTGAACATAACATAAGCATTTGAAAAGGAAGTTGAACAAGACGTGAGGATGCAATATTTAATTTTTCATAAGAGTCAAAAAATGAATTGAAGTTCAGATAAAATCATATTAAGTTGGCCTCACAAATGATGTTGAATCTGTACTAAAATATTTTTGAGTCATTATTCATCAAAAATCCATCACAATCGATACAATTGCATAGTACTGCTTTCGGATATTTGAGTGAAATTAGTGTTGGGTCGTATCTTAAACTTATCTGAATCCCAAATTTTAACTTCCTCAAATTTGAGTCCATTACATATCCTTCATTTTTCAGAAACTCAGTACTTTTTTTCATTTATTATGCAGGTAAACAGATACTGGTTGCGATATCTCGATGCAGCAAGAATTTATTTGGATATTTACTGTTTGAGAACATTCTGGAATGAGTCGAAATTTGAGAACAATGAGCTCAAGGGACGATATCAATATTCGACACCATTCAAGAATTGCTGGGATTCGACTTCATGATGCGAATTTTGAAATTTCGCAGGATTCGCGGATTTGGATTCAGGTTCGTGCATCCACGAATCCACCGAATCCACGTCCCAACACTAAGTAGAATGCTAAAAAGTCCAGGTGACTTAGAATGGCATAATTTGAGATAAGATTTCTACACCCTGAAGAGTGATGCGGTGGCCAATCTCAGAAAAGTGATAACTTAAATGCCACCACGGAGTCTTAAAAGAGTGAATGAGAGGGAGTCTACAGAATGTAAGAGATGAAAAAAGCTACTCGCTTGTAATTTTTTACAATAGTAAGTACAGTAGAAAATAGAAAGTAATCAGAGAGAATTTGTTAACTTCAAGGGTCGATTTGATTTGGATTTGGCCCTCTTAGAGATGGAGGGGCAAAGAGCAAATTGCAAGGAGCTACCTTTAGTAGGAGAGGTATGAGTTTTTTCTCAGCCCTATCTGGCTAAAATTGAAAACTGCATAGAGCAGCAGATATGGATGTGTGGGAAAGTTGGCACCATAAATTAACAAGAAAAATTAATATAGTGAGAGAAACATAGGGTGCAAAAAGTTCTTTGCCTTCATATTTTTGAAGAAGGTTTCACACTGTTCACATAGGACTGCGCGCTTCACTATTTTCTTTGCATAAAAGAGCACATCACACAGTTTCCTTTGTAAAAAGTACACGCTTTGTTCTTTCTTTCTCAAGAAATAACCCGTATAATTGTTTCCTTCTCAAAAAATTGCGCATTCATACAAATTACAAAGAAATAATACTGAAATCAAAAAAAGAAAAATCCTAGATGCCTTTTGCCTTCACACTTCTCCTGAGATTAGCAGATCCAGCATTTTCTGCACCCCTGAGAACTCCTGTAGCTTCAAGTGGCTTAAATTCAGCCAGACTCGTGTAGAATTCCTCAAATTTTTACTAATTTTACTGTATATTTAACTTACTGTAATAATCTAATTTATTGTACCAATCATGAGCCATGAAATGTGATTGGTTGATTGAAATTTCTACCTCAGATTCTAGATTAATTCCTAGTGCAAATTTATAACACTCTATTTTTTTTTGCTATCTTTACGATGTTCTCTCAATAGTCTGCAGCTTGAAGGTATACACCTTTTTTTCTTTTATCTCTCGACCTAAATCTGGATATAGAAATATTTGCATTAACAAAAGAAAAGAGTACATACCTGCTCTCTCTGTTTTCATAGAATCCCAAACATTACAATTAAAATCATCATAGCCAGCTAGTAGGAGGCGGCCAGACTTTGAGAAAGCAACAGAAGTTATACCACAAATAATGTTATCGTGAGAATACATGGCCAATTCTTGGTCTGAGCGGATGTCAAAAAGTCTGCATGTTGCATCATCTGATCCAGTAGCAAACGCCCAACCATTGGGGAAAAACTGAGGAATAAACACAATGAGATGATAAATATCAAGTAGTAAGAGGTTTCATTTCAGCAGTATCTTCGAATAAATATTGTGAAAAATTATGTATCATAATCGTAAATCATAATCATATTCGTAATCATAATCATATCGTAATACATGGGTCATGACCAAACCCCATGACCCTTTTTAAAATCAAAATCAAGGATTTTCAGAAAACATCTAGTTGAGAAAATAAAGAGCTCACAAAACTTAATGGAAGGTCTTAAAGAAAGCATAAATGAAAGTAATAGTGCATCTTAATTAGCACACATTTTTACGCCTATTTTGAAGGGGGTGATTTCATTCTCAAACTCACTGACTTTGATCTAGTGCTCAGTCTGATTTAAGTAGATTTCGATTGAGGTTTTAAGCAAGCAGTGAGTTTGAAGCAATTAATAAGCAAGGAAAGCGCTCATTTTACAGTAAAAAATTTGATTTGGAAATTTTCTTAGTCACCAAATAATTCTAAAGGTAAATTTTGATGGGAAAATCAATATCATACTGTTTGGTTTCCAACCCTGTCAGGTCAGTAAAAATTACACAAAAAGTCAATGATATTTACAGACTTTTCATGTAACACAAAGGATTCCCTAGAAACCCTGAATTTGGAAAAAGGAATGTAAGAATACCATAGGAATGAAGCGAAACACGCAAAAACTGAGTTAAGCAGTAGTATTATGTGACTAAAAACGTCAAGAAATGGCATACCTCTAAGGTTCATTCCTTAGGTTTATTGTGAGAAACCTTAAAGGTAAATCTATAATTTTTCTTTCAAAATTCACACATTTCCCTTATAAACATAAGAGATCTCTCAAGATCGGTGCTTTTTCAGTGTGACTTATTTTTTTGTGTGCGTAAATACCATGAACCTAAAATACACATTTAATATTTGTAGAAAATGAGGAGCTTACCGTGACTGCATTGATATCTGACTCATGACCAGGGAACGTTTGCTTGCAAGTTCCTTCTCTAATATCCCAAAGCTGAAAACAAAAGCAAATGAGAATTAATTGGCTTTGAATTTGTTGGATTAAAATAAATTAAACTGTGCAAAATTAAGTGGAGCCTTACCAGATAGGCCAGTCCATTTATTAAGTATCAACGGCTTAAGCTGAAAATGGCTTAATTTAGATTGCAATGTTGTAAGCGTACTCTGCAGTTCCATTTTCTCGAAGGAAAATCAACCAAAGAACAATTTGGAATTTAATTTCTTGGGATATTCTTCACTCATTTTGAAGAAAATCACACGAAATTAAAAGGCAACATTTTGATTGTTTTTTTTTTTGAAGAAAATAAAACACCAGAATGGATTTTTCGACAATGCAATCCTCTTTAAATGGAAGAGCGTACTTCTTGGGAGGTACATGCTATCCTATTGAGTGAGCTTATCGGATATTTTTTATTTTTGCATAAAAGGAAGAGAGTCTGCTCATTTGAACGGTACTTCCTAAAAATTTTTTCAACTAATTTTTTCCTGGTAAAACAGCTTCCATATGAGTGTAATTAAAACTTAGAATAGAGCTTCACGTTTTATTTTAGTTTTTTTTCAATATTTAACTTATTCAGTGGCTGGGGATTTAATGTAATCTCTACCTTAGATTTGAAGTTATATGTCTGGATGCCAATAGGCCCACTCACCTTTGCAGAAGCGTCACAAGCACCTGAGACAAAAGTATGCATGTCGGGGGCTAAGGAGAGTGACATGACATCACCAGTGTGGCCGATGAATGAAGTGCACTGTTGTCCGGTTTCTATATCCCACAATGCACATGACATGTCGCCGCTACTTGTCACTATTTGGTCATCGTTCAAAAATCGACAACATGATAGGTATCCTGTATGACCAGGCAGTTCTCGACTAACCCGCACTGTTCCTTCACGCGTTTTCAGACTGAAAATATTCAGAGATTCAAAAGATAAGAGACCAAGATTCAAAGTAAAAAGAGTTGCAATTAGAAAAAGGTATGAAATCGAATCTTAGTTCAAGGAACAAAAGAATGAAATGCTTGATGCAAACCATCATTAAGATTCCACCATTCACCCACACAGTTATGTTGTTGTTTCCTTCTTCTGCAATGGGTCGATTGCTCAAATCTTATCATTAAAGGATCATTCAGAAGAAAGGCAAAGGTCTGTTTGGCGTTACTGCAATTGTTCAATTTTTCCGTTCTTCCACTCTAGAGTAAATTCACTCAACTATGAACAAAATATTCATTGAATCGGTTCAGGACTAACACAGTTATGTTGTTGTTTCCTTCTTCTGCAATGGGTCAATTGCTCAAATCTTATCATTAAAGGATCATTCAGAAGAAAGGCAAAGGTCTGTTTGGCGTTACTGCAATTGTTCAATTTTTCCGTTCTTCCACTCTAGAGTAAATTCACTCAACTATGAACAAAATATTCATTGAATCGGTTCAGGACTACAACCCTTTGAATGAATTTTATTGCAACAACTGAACCATGTCTTTTATTTTTCTACTCTTTAAGAGGTAACTTATATACATAATATTCGAAAGAGAAGATTGATTAGCTTGGCTTAATGCCATTTTTAAGGGGGAGGGGGGGGATCTAGAAGTGCCTGACAAGTACCTGACAAGATCAGAAGAGGGAGCCGAACAAATTTGCCAAAGTATCTGACTTCATTTAAAGATTTAAAGAGACCTCTAATTATGGCATATGAACTTTCAGCAGAAAAAAAACATTTTGTAACCTTCTGTTCAAAGTATCACAAGTGCCTTTTGTGCTCCGGCGTTATGTTGCCAGATATCACAATGTTGTACTTCTTTCAAGATGTTATTCTGGCTTTGTAAGATTAAATATGCAAAAACACACGGGATAGAAACACTTACCTGTAAATAGAGCAAATATTATCCAAGCCTCCACAAGCTACGTAACTGCCTGAGGGTGCATAGGCACATGTCATCACCCAACTAGACCGCAAAGGGATTGCATGTACTTTATTTGTTGTATAACTGTCCCAAACTATGAGCTTACCATCTTGTGAAGCAGAAACTAAATTCCTGAAAACAAACATAAAAGTTGCATGATAAGTAAGGTTAATATCATCCAAATGCAGCAGAAGGAAAATTTTCTTTCCTCAATTCGTACTGTTGATTGTTCGTTTTTAGTGTATCAACAAGTAAATTAAAAAGTCTTATGCATCGTGGCTCTATATTATCGTCATTGAGGCTTTTTACCCAATAATAACCTTAACACCAGAAAACTGTTGTTTTTCCCTTTGAATGTACAGACTCTTCGTTTTGGACCACATTTTAGTACCTACCGATGTGATATTGACACTCAATAATGGAGGAGGGTTCAGAGAACCTTTTTTTCAAAGTTAAAAGTTTGAAAGGTGGGGAAAAGGATGGAAGAATACCCTCTTTGTGTGACAGCTATTTCCTTTACACCCGTTTCTGAGAGTTTCCTTTTAAACATCACCTATGAGCTGACTTAAGGGCAAGCCTCTTTTCAATCAATTGGCTAAATTTTTCATGGGACACATGACTTCCCACAAAAATAAAAATTGATAAAAATGCCATAGATTAGATGTGTTAGATCACTTGATAACAAAAAAAAATAGGATTCCAATGCAGCACAGTTTGCATATTATGTCATAAGCAGAGCGTTTTTTTCAAAACAGGGTTTCCGATTATGTTGTAATGTTTGTAGGGAGATAAACAACTTTTCTTCTTCTTTTTTTTTTCATGTTTTTTGCTAAGATTGGAAATCTTCATCGTCTTGATGCAAAAAACCGGAAGGAGAAAATGGCATGTTGGTACCTAATCTATTCAATTAATGACAAAATATAATAACTACCTTGAATCGGAGCCCCAATGCATTGCATATATTTTTGCAAGGTGACCTCGCAATGTGCGTCTAGTTCGCATTTGAATTCGGCCAATTGGTTCCATGTTTCCGGTGGCTGTGACCAGACTCGTGTCACACGCCGCCTTTCTAGCATCCTGAAAAAAGAAATTGCAAAATATCATGTTAATTGTTCATCAAAATATCCTTTATTGACCACCATGCTCAAGAAATTTATCGTTCTTCGTTCCACAAGGATTTTATAATTGAACCTATTGGTTCAGAGATTGCCCATGTCTACAAGACCATATTTCACAGGAAATAAACCCAAATAAGTGTGTGACAGCCAAAAGATTCAGTATAGAGAGTACCTGTAAGAAGTCTAGGCACACCGGACCTATTTGGAGACTTGGTACCCAGCTCCAACTGGAAATAAGTTATACTTTTGAAACCCAAAAACTGAGCCTTCGAAGTCCTCAATTTGCCTCATCAAAATAACAAGGGGGTGTTCGTATAGAGAGGGAGTACAGGAGAGCGTTACGCCATTTTGTTTTTCCATGTCAACCTACGTCAAGTCCCAAAAGCGTTACGAGGGGGTCTATAAATCCGAAATTAGGCGTTATGCAATTCAGGAACGGCCGATATATTTCTAAAATCTTTCCGGCGATGGCAGAAACTCAGAAGAGAGCGAAATTCCCTGTTCTTGAAGCTGGCATAGGTGAGGACATGGGGTGGGATTTCTCCCAATTTCCCCGGTTTTCCTGCAAATGCGCACGTGGAGCGGGGGGGATTTTTTCATGAAGGGAGGCGAATTAACGGAGGCGGCCCTTCGGAGTAGTAAGGAGCCCACAGGAGCGGGATCTCGGAGGCGACCGGTAGTGAAGCCGGCCACAACCACATCCACATCCACATCAAAGAAGTGGAAGCGACGGCGGGCGGCGGCGGCGCACGGTGGAGCAACTCAGAAGGAGACGTCGGACAAGTTATGGAAACATTAAAAGCTCTCGTCTCCTTTTATACAGCGCAGAGACTCCAGGGTATCTACCAGTTATGAAAAACCAAACTTGGGGACTTTCGGGGACTTTCAGGGAAGTTTCTTCAAGAAAATCGCGGACCTTTTCCCCCAATAAATAGTGACAGAAAGGCATTGGCGGATCCAGCAAATTGGCAACATTGTTTTTTCTCCATTTAAACCTATGGAAATATATCGATTCCCGGAGGGCCCAGGTGCTCCGAAAAGACTCGATTATTTAACATAGGTTTAAATGGAGAAAATCCGGTGTTGCTAAATTGCTGGATCCGCCTATGGAGAAAGGGAGCTAGTTACAGCGGTAAAAGGCGTATTTTATACGTTTAATTCTACAAGTCATGTTGAACCGGTGAAAAAGATACGAAGAACCAAGCAGCACCTCAGTTATTTGACTCCTGGTTATACCACGCCGCCGCGGGTGGCGGGAAAATTTGAAAATCCCGGGGTTCAGGACGATTTTTGTCATTTTTGGGGGACTTACGAGGGTATCGGGGACATTAGGGGACCGATAGACACCCTGGAAACTATCGAAAAAATTAGAGACTAGGTTTAGAACTTGATATCCGAGCTTGGGATTGGGTGGGTCCAGTGTGCGGCGGCGGTGGCGGCGGCGGGAGCTGGATCAATAACCCCTCGACGGCGGGCGAAAACGAGAACGAGGAGTCGCGGCAGCCATGTTGCATTGTTGCCCCTGCGTCCTCCCGGGCAGGCCACCCGCCGCACGGAGAAGCGTTCCGGCCGCCTGCCTCCATCCTCCCGAGTAGACTATCCACTGTACAGAGCAGCGCTGCGGCCCCCGCCCCCGTGCACCGCCTCATTGCCACAACTGCCTTCCTGGATAATGCTCTCGGTGAAGCCGTATTGAAACCAATGGATTTGTGCAATGTCTACCTCGATGATACCGACAATTTGTGCGGAGCTCGTTCAGATGACTGGATGTGAGCATTGGCGGATCCAGCATACTGGCAACATCGTTTTTGCTCCATTAAACCTACTGAAATGTATCGATTCTTGGCGGGGCCAAATCCTTCAACAAGAATCGATTATTCAACACAGGTTTAAACCGAAAAAATCCAGTGTTGCCAAATTTCTGGATCCGCCTCTGAATGTGAGAATTGCCATGTTCGAAAATTTTTGATTGTGAGTTCGTTTCCATCAAGGAAATCTGATCCGTGAATGATTCCTTGTGATTTCGGGCGAGTTTTACAGATTGGGTGAAGAGAATTCACAGAGAATAGTAGAGATAGTTTTTCTCGGCAAAAATAAAATATGAGCGGAGACTTACAACGTAAGATACGCATTTTCCGACTGTAGGCATTGATTAGGTCCTTGAAAAAGGAGGCATGAGCCTTGACTCATTGCTCAATTGTTAGTGCATCACTCTCAAGTTGTATAAATATGATAGAAAGCCGGATGAAATTTTTTTCTTCATCTTCTAAATTGTCTTTATCTATTTTCACATTTTTTCCACTTTTTCCAGGTGAGGATTTCCAAAGGGAAAACCTGATTTTTTTTGTTTTCCACGATTGGAATTGTACAAAATTCAGATAATCTACTCAAATATACTAAAAAATTTCAACTTTAATCGTTAAAATTTGTTAAAATCTCAATAATTCCGGTGGCTGTAAAAACTTCGAAGGTAGGACAAAATTGAATCAGAGAAAAAAAATGCCAGCGACATACATTTTCCTGACTGCTCGCATTTTTTATCTTATTTTATTTTATTACGAAGCGGCGTGAAAGCCTTTTCCGCCTTCTCCTTTATGGAGGGAGAGAGATCTTGATCTCCTGAATCCTTAAGATTCGGATACGATCCCTTGTTATCTGCGCGTTCCTAAAAGTGTCGGCAACCATGCACGGGCACAGGTCTCACACGGATAACGTCACTAAGAAGTTCAAATGGCTCATTTAGATGATAAAGCAACTGCACCTGTCCGACGGAATCATCGATTTTAGCCGGAGAAAATTAAAGTATTACAGCTTTCCCGGGGATACGCTTGTCGGTGAGCTCTAGTGCCGAAGCGACAGACCGCCTTGATTTCACTGCATGAGCAACAATGATGGCTGAGAAGCAAGGTCAGTTGCATCCAAGTGATAGCTGTTATCACTGCCCAAAGGACCACAAGACGTCATGAAAAAACGGAGTCGTCAAATTTTGACGTCAAGTGTGTACGACAAAAATACCAACGTTTGGCGATTGGGGCAAAACTTAAGCAACTTGAGGGGAAGAGAGTCTCAGCTTGCCTTACGGGATTTTACAAGGGGAAGAATTGGGGGAAGGAGAGAGGTCAAGTCCAGAAGTTTTTAAAAACTTCCAATAAAAATGATTTTTTCCGGGGAATTTTCTAAACTTCCTTCGTTATTCTCGGAAATATGATGGGGAGGGCGGAGTAGCCCAGCCTTGCATTATTCAGGAGTGAGAGGTTGTCTTTTAGGTGCCTAGGGGTGCCTTAGGTTGTGTTTCAGGGGTAAAACAGTCCGCTAAAATGCCTCAGAAATTCTTTTCGGATACACAGCACGCCCGATTGGAAGACTCCGTCCACGAGAAAAAAGAGGTAGGGGTGGTTGGATGATAAGGAAATTTTCAATTAATTGTGACAAAGTGGAGTGACATACTTTGCGATAAATCGATTGATCTACCTTTTAAACCCATAGAAAAGGATCGATATACAGGGTGTTCCCAACAAACACCTTCATAATCGATTCTTCGCCATAGCTTCAAACGGGGAAAAATCAATAATCGATAATGGGTCAGTTGCGCTGGTCACAGAATCGTGTTTCGATGCTTGATTCTTGTAGATCAGCTTAAAATAATAAGATCTGTCTAAACAGCAACTTTCTACGTTCAATATTGACAGAGCTATCGCGCCTTGAGAAACTCGATTTATGACGTCATCCACCGTGGTAGTACATGCCATGTTACGCACTACCGCGGCGGATGACGTCAAAAACCCGACTTTTCAAAGGACGATATCTCGGTTTACATTGAATGTAGAAAGCTGCTGTTTAGACGGTCTCATTGTTTTCAGCTAAACTGCAAGAATCAAGCATCTAAACACGATTCTGTTACCAGCGCAACTAGCCCATTCACGCCTCGCCACTGTTGTGGTAATACTCCAATAAATGAGGTTACTAACTCAAATGTTGCGGTACTACCACAATTAATCGGAAATGTCCATATCATCCAACAAATTGGGGCAGTGCCACAATTTTAGGGATCCCCAAACGCTTTTTTCCGAGACCGTGAACGAAATCCTCGACGAGAGTACTTGGGGAGCATTTGCGTTTCACGCAACGAACTTGATGAGGTGGGGCTCTAAATCTCACTGGAAAAAAAAAAAAAAAAAAAAAAAAAAAAAAAACACATTGGATCTAGAGTCCAGACTCTTGAAAACATTGACAAGAAAAAATACTCTTGATTCAATCGGATTTTTGCTTAAATCAAAAGGAAATCTGCTTAAATTAAGAGGCTTGGTTCTTGATTTAAGCTAGATTCTGATTGAATCAAGAGTACTTTTTCTTGTCGATGTTTTTAAAAGTCTGGACTCCAGATACAATGTGTTTTTTTTTCCAGTGCTGCGTCCCGTTGTGCCACGCAAGGGAGGACTGAACCGCAGCAATACACACACGGTTCATAATTACTGCGTGTTTTTTTTTTTTTTTTTTTNTTTTTTTTTTTTTTTTTTTTCGGAGAGAAAAAGATGATCGGGTTGCATCAGGTGGAGAGTCGCTGATAGTATAGATAGAAGGGACGGACTTGCCCGGCGATGGGGTTGGAGTTTGGTGGCAACATTGTTAGCCTCATTCATGATATTTCACTTGAGCTGGGAGCCCCCTCCTGCTTCTCTGCCACCTCCTCGTTCCACCCTCCAGCGCCCGACTCGGGGGTCCTCGCGCGCAATCCTCCCCATCTTCGCTTTCCGCGGGAAAGAAGGCGACTTTTCGTCGTCTCGAGAAAATTACTACCGCAATAAGACTGATTTAGGGACTGCGTCATTCGATGTAATATCCAACGCTTGGCTCAAACCAAAACAAACTAACATGACCTCATGTACGAATTCTTCAGGAGTTAAATTGTGCACTGGGAGAGAAAAAAAAACAAAAAAACAAAAAACAACACACATTGGATCTAGAGTCCAGACTCTTGAAAACATTGATAAGAAAAAATACTCTTGATTCAATCGGATTTTTGCTTGAATCAGAACGAAATCCGCTTAAATTAAGAGGCTTGGTTCTTGATTTAAGCTAGATTCTGATTGACTCGAGAGTACTTTTTCTTGTCGATGTTTTTAAGAGCCTGGACTCTAGATCCAATGTGTTTTTTTTCCCAGTGTGTTAATTTATTAGAATTTAGTCATTGACCGGTCATAAATATATTTTTTCCGTATCAAACTCGTATTGGTACAAATATGCCTTAAGTTCAGAACTGTGAGGTAATTTGGCTGTAAGTAAAGAAGATAATGATTCTTAATGAACTTTTTTCAACTCGACTTTTTTCCTGTAAAAGAGAGGAGATTTCTCGTCTTGCTTTCTTAATTTTCCAAACATTTTCCTGATTTATCCTGATGTAATCAGAGTTCAGCTTTATCCCGATGGATGCCACTGTACAGACCCACCCTGTGGAGAAACTACAAAATTACGAAAGATACTTACTCGGATGGCATTTTTAAGGGTTTCTGCTTCTGTCCTAAGACTGTCCAACTCATTCATACTTGCTCAGTCGCTCTGCCAACCGACCGGAGCTAAAACAAAAAAATAATACGAACAAATATTAGTATTTTGACAAGCCTGCACGAATAAAAATTGTTAAGCACGATTAAATAATGGGAAAATCCTTGGAAGCACTACATTCCTGACGAACCGTCGGATCGATGAAGATGATCCCTCCATTGGTCTATATCTGTTCCGCATTAGCTATCGTTTGTCAAATAATAAATAAACCCCAACTTTCAATAACGTATAGCTTTAAGGTGCAAATTGCTGACGGTCAACGCTAGGGACACAGGAGACATCGACGGTGAAACTACGAAAAAGCGTATCTCGGTTGCGATGGTACAAAATCTTCGCTATCGATTTTCTTTTTTAAAAGGAGACCGAAACGACATCATGGCTTGAAGTCTTCACAGAATATTCTTCATAAAAAGAAGCAAAATCATTGAAATTGTCAAAAAATGACGTTCAGTAGTTGTACATGTACATGTAGAGAATAAAGTATGACAGGGAGTCATTCTTCATAAAGAGAAGCAAAGTCATTGAAATTGTCAAAAAATAACGTTCAGTAGTTGTACATGTACAGAATAAAGTATGACAGGGAGTCATTATTCATTCGTAAAGAGAAGCAACATTATTGAAATTGTCAAAAAATGACGTTCAGTAGTTGCACACGTGGAGAATAAAGTACTTATGACAGGGAGTCAGCACCGCCGCGCCGCAAACCGAGATACGCGTTCCTGCAGTTTCACCCTCGATAAGCGGTTTCCGCAACGAGATGTCTCGGGACTGATTTAAGGGAACGCCCACCCTGGACGAAAAACAAGGCAGCAGCAGAGGTGTCACAAATTTTCAGCTCTACGTAGGTCACCGGTCCGAGTGAGCTATGGTCGGTTTCATCGATCCTTTCGACAGCGTCATGTCGTAATGACGTCATCGAAGAGAGACCGAAACCATTGATGAATGCGTACAGAAGTTTACAATCAAGCGCTGGGTCGAAACATGGGTTCTGGCTTTCAATCCAGAACCCGAAGAGTCACCGAGTCACGTATCGATTCCACTGGCGGATCCAGCAAGTTGGCAACATTGTTTTTCTCCATTTAAACCGATGGAAATGTATCGATTCTTGGAGGGGGCAGGTGCTCCAACAAGAATCGATTATTTAACATAGGTTTAAACGGAGAAAAACAATGTTGCCAATTTGCTGGATCCGCTTCTTATCGCTTCCTAGGTCGTCCTAGGCTTTGGGCCGCTTAACAAAATGACTCAGAGATGATCAAGGAGACCTTAATATGATCCTAACAATATCAAATCATTGACTCCAGGGTGTTCAGCAGTTTTCAAAAAAACAAAAACAAATCCCTGACATTTCCCTGACAAAAACGACTCAAAAAACCGGGGAATAATTCAAAATTCCTTGTCTGACGAAAAAAATAATTCCTTGACATTTTCCTGACGAGAAGGAAAAAATTCCTAATTTTTCGACGCGTTTGAACTGATAGGATGTGAGTAAGAATTTTTTTCATGTTTCAGGAATATAATGTAATAAATAGAGCACTTCATGACGCCTTGACTTATGCGAGATATTTTGCCTCATTTTTTAAAATTTAATAGACATCGGCAGAAATTCTGGTAGTTTCCGCAAGAGTAAAATTCGCGAGACGTTTCCCGGAAAAATCCGTGTTTTTCGATGTCCTTGACACGAAAATAGCTTACGAAATAAAATTCTCTGACATGCCGAATTTTCGCAGATTCCCCGACCTTTTCCCCGACATTTCCCGGTCGCAACCTGGACTCTTTCAGTGTTCTCGGTTGGAATAAATCGTGATATATCGCTTTCTGGTGACGTGCTGCTGATAGCGTCTATAGCAGGAGCCCAAGTTGCGATGGACGGAGCGTCGACCGGAAACTATCCTCGAAGCTCAATTAAAACCTTGGTCCCCTACTTCCTTTTTTACGCTGAGGTTCCTCAATCCCTTTCGATTCGGCGCGGCGGTTCGATACCACGTCGTCAGGCTTGCTCTGTGGATTCTTCAAAGTTGGCAGCGCTGTTTTCCCTCCATTTAAATGTACGAAAAATAATCGATTCTTGGTGAGGCAGCTCGTCTCGCCTAAAATCGATATTTTTTGCTAGGTTTAGTTACCGCGTTTTTCAATCGCAAAATTGCTCATTGGTGGATCCAGCAACTTGGCAACACCGGATTCTCTCCGTTAAAACCTATGGAAATGTATCGATTCTTAGAGGGGCCAGGTGCTCCAACAAGAATCGACTATTTAGCGTAGGTTTAAATGGAGGCAATCCGGTGTTGCCAAATTGCTGGATCCGCCTCTGAAATTGCTTAGGTGATTGACGACTTGTGCGAATACCGACGAATGTGATGGAAAAAATCAGGCGTTAATTGAAATTCGGGACGGCATCGTGCAAAACGACCCTACGTGACGCTTCCTCGTTTCGACCTGCGTTGCCTGACTAAATGGAGTCAATGTAATATTTTCGTTTTAAAACGTCTGAAAAGAGGGCCACCGTGCTCTTCATTGGAGAGAAATTTTCGGTATGAGGAGATAAAAAAAGTAAAATTTTTAATTGAATGGGAGCGTACGTCCCATTGGACAGGCTGTGAAAGAATTGACGCGAAGCGAAGCTGACTGGATCCCTTATGCTGCCGTGCTAAGAAAGAACGCCGTACGAGCATTCGAGAATTGCCAAATTTCCTTGGATAAAATGTTCATTATTGCGGAAACTTACGAATATTTTTTCTTGAAATTTGCAGACACTTTCGATCAAATTACGAACAGAATTATTTGAGAAATTTGCAGAGAAATATTAAAAAATTTTCCTGAAAATTAGTGATTTGCCAGAGGAAATTTGGCAACGCCTGAAGGCTCATGCGGCGTTTTTCCTTAGCACGGCAGTATGGAAGTCTTCGTGCGCGCGTCTCGTCAAAGTGAACATATTCGTGACTAATGAATAATTAATTTGTCGTCGCAATAATCAGGAGAGTGTGGGGGTAGAGGGGAGAGCTAATCAGTGGCGTAACGGGCGCCCCCGCAGACCCTGCTATGCAGGGGGGCCCAGGCGCCAAGGGGGCCCTCGGCCGCCGGAATTTTTTTTTCTCTCTCTCTATCTTTGATGCTTAGCTTAGGTTTCAAACTTTGGGCATTTACTTACTGAGATGGGGCTTCTTCCTCCGATTTTTATTGTTAGCTCGGGGTTTTTCATACTTCTTTCGGACTGTTCCGAACTTTTTAGTTGCTGGAGGGCCCCTGCCTTCCGATGTCCACTCAGTGATTACTAAATTGTTTTTCTTTTTTTGTCACTTTTCGTGATTCGGGCTTTGGGAGATCCAATAATCCTTGGGCCTGGGCTGGGCCCCCGCCACCCTTAAGATCCTTGATCCTTTAGGGGTCCCATATAATCGGGTACGGGATCTGGGACGGTGAGGGGTGAGGCAGTCCAAGTCCGTGATTTGGGATGCCTCGGGCCAAAAAATGGGAAGGGGTGGGAGGGGGGGATAATTTTGGAATTTTATCGATATGGGGGGGGGGGCTAGAAAAAATTTTGCGGGGAGGCCCAGCGGAAGTCCGTTACGCCACTGGAGCTAATCCAACAGAACGAACGAATACAGAGGTAGTTTTGACGGATCGCAGCCTTTACTTCGAGATTTGGGTCAGAGGATTGGTTCTTAGTTCTCCTGCAGTCCTGCCTATGATACTGCGTATATGAAAATCAGCCGTCTGGTCACTGGAAAATAAACACATTGGATTTAGAATCCAGACTCTTGAAAACATTGACAAGAAAAAATACACTTGATTCAATCAGATTTTTGCTTAATTCAAGAGGAAATCCGCTCAAATTAAGAGGCTTGGTTCTTGATTTAAGCAAAAATCTGATTGAATCAGGAGTATTTTTTCTTGTCGATGTTTTTAAGAGTCTGGACTCAAGATCCAGTGTGTTTTTTTTCCAGTGGTCGTCATGCATAAAGCTAGTGCTTAAGGCGAATATTCTGTGTCCTAACTCATAAAAACTATCACTAACAACTAAAACAACTGTCACTAAATGAGCATTAGCGCTCTTACCATTCTATTCTTCGATCGGAAGATCGACGCACTCCTTGGATTCACTTGTTTCAACGCTTACGTCATTTTCATTTCCCCGGCTATTTTTGGCCCGGGCATCGTTTTTTGTATCTCTCCAAGTCAAGTCCCTTCTGCTCGGTCGGTGTGATTCGTTTCCTATAGCTTCATTTGATTTTTTATTTTTAAATTCCGCCAATCTCGCCACTGGCGGGATGCCGCTATTCGGGTGCTTATTGGATCGCTGATTTCCAAAAAGAACGAGGAGAAGATCACCGTGGTTGTTATCCGGGACTGGCAAAGCAATTTTTCACACAGCCGAATGGGAATATTATGCATAGTAAAAGAAAAAATGACGGGTTCATGGATCTATTTTCCGTCAAAAACTCAGTTTCGAGATAATCCGACTTGGCGCCTTTTCGAAATAAGCGCGTCAAAAAAGAAAACGGCATTCAAAATTTGTGTAAACTCTCACAAACACGAAGAAACATAACTCCATTCCAAGGTTGCAAAACTTCCTCGAGCGATTGAACTTATGACAGGAAAGTACGTGTGCAAATTGTTTTCGAAATTTTTCTGATTATGCCACGAGATCAGGCGAAAATTCAGGAAAATTTTCAGTTAAAATGCCCAAGGTTCCCGGTAAAAATGTAATTACGAGAGGAAATTTGGAAACATTGAAACGTAGTTACGTTCTTTCGTGAGGGAAACGACGAAACGGCACCGACTGAAGTTGCTGAGCCGAAGGGATGATCGCGAAGTGCCCTGATTTTTCCGAAGAATCTCTGACTTTTCCGTGTCGCCATACGTTCCCTGACTTCAGAGGCGGGTTAAGCAATTTGGTAACACCCGATCTCCTCCATTTAAACCTACGCTAAATAATCGATTTTTGTCGGGGCTCCTGACCCCTCTAAGGATCGATACATTTCCATGGGTTTAAATGGAGAAAAGACAGTGCTGCCAATTTGCTATATCCGCCAATGCCTGACTTCCCAGGTTTTCCAGACAGGAAACCCTGTAAAACGAAGTCAGAAACTACACTGGAAAAAAAACACATTGGATCTAGAGTCCAGACTCTTGAAAACATTGACAAGAAAAAGGACTCTTGATTCGATCAGATTTAAGCTTAAATCAAAAGGAAATCCGCTCAAATTAAAAGTCTGGGTTCTTGATTTAATTGTAATCTTAAATCCGATTGAATCAAGAGTATTTCTTGTCGATGTTTTCAAAAATCTGGACTCTGGATCCACCGTGTTTTTTTATTTATTTTTTTTATTTTTTTTTTTTTAATTTTTTTTTTCTCTAGTGAAGTGGACGCAGTCTAGACGGCTCCTGCGAACGGCTGAACGCAACGTAACGTCCCGCTGATGTGACGTTACGTGCAGTGCCTTTGCGTGCGTGCCGAACTCGGCGTGCTCAGACCTTGGCTCGTTCCAACGTCACACTGACTTGCGGCTATCCTCATTCCTTAAGACCTCGAACCCCTACCGCACCGGTTCTGCGTTAACGGTGGGTACACTGCCGCGACCAACGCAACGGCCGCAGCCGGCCAACTCTCAACCGCTCACGTGCTTCATTTCCTTCCTGAATTATTTACCGTGCTTCAGCTTCGTAGAACTCAACCTTGTTTAATCCCCAGGGATCTCTTAATCACAACAAGATTCAGGGGCATCTAATTCGACAGAGTAGAGGAGAAACGCACCGGGTCCGATTTTGAACCAAAAGAAGGCGTTTGACGTTCTATGCACGGTTGCCACAGGATTTAGAAAATGAAATTCCCTGACGTTTCCCTGACACATTTTCAGGGTTGCCACAGAATTTAAGATGAAATTCCCTGATTTCCCTTGACACATTTTGGTGAAATTCCTTGACAATTATTGAAGATATGCCAGATGGTTAGCACAACATAATTACAGATAGTTTTCAGGCGAATTGGTTGTTCGAAACGTCAAACACATCTTAGAAAGCAAAAAAAGGTGACTTAAGGATTTTTCCCTGACTTCTAAAAATCCCCTGACATTTTCCGGTATTCCCTGACTGAGGCAACCCTGATTTTGGAGAAATTCTGTGGCAATTGAAGATATGCCCGAATGTTAAAAATACACGATTAAAATTAATTTTTATGCGAAATATGTTGTTCGAAACGTCAAACTCGTTCTAGGAAGCAAATGAAGATGACTTCATAATTTTTCCCCGACATTTCCAGGTTTTCTCTGACAACCCCGGTTTTCCTGGTATTCCTTGACTATGAAAACCCTGTCTGTGGCTTCGTAAGACTCAATATTAAGAACAAAGTATAACAGCTACTTTCACGTTAAAGTTAAATTTCACCCATTTTTTCAGGGCGCCCGCAGCACAACCTTTCATCCCCGCCCGTCGCACTTCTTGAGATGACGGAAGACCGGCTTGGCCCTCTCCAAATTTCTCATAAAAAAACCCGGGAAAAGCCTAGGAATTAGCCAAAACTTTCCTTTTTATTGAAAAAAGTGTTTTTAGAAAAATTGGATGCTTACGCAAGACAGAGGCTTACTCAATACTTGAAGGGCCCTTTTCCGCTGAAAAATAATTTCGAACTTTCCTCTGTTTCCAGAGCTTTCAGACGCATAAATCAGTTTTCTGCGAAGTAACCGCAATCTACGCCGAAGATACCCTTGTTTCGGACTCGACTCATCGTTCGAATCGCTGAAATTTTCTGCGCGCGGAAAATTCTGAGAATTTCCTCGCGGATCCACCCTTAGAGAGAGACTCGAGCGAGACGAAAAATGAAATACGCAGGACAGGGGGCGAGAGCGGGAGAAGGGGGGGTATATCGTCCAGTCTCCCCTGTGGATTAAATGAAA
>NW_017548020.1:935257-1069311 GCF_001854935.1 Bemisia tabaci
CGTCGACGATAGGCTCAAGCTCGGGCATTTTAACGAGGATCAAGTTCCGGGCCGGGCATTCGCATTCGGTTGTGATCGATAAAGACTAACAAATAATGTACCTGTGTCTGCAAAGCGCTCTAGGGATCGTGTTACATGGTGGCTCGATGTATCGTTTGGCTCGGAACAATAGAGCATAACCTCAAAAAAAATGTGGGGATTCAAGCTGGAAAAGTTGAAAATGAGAAAATTCCTAATAATTTCATTTTTCATCACCATTTGGTACTCAAAAGAAGGAAAAATCTATTTTGAGGCTGTGTTTACGAGTTGAGCCGATCGATATCGATACATTCTCACATGTTTGATGTATCGAAAACGAGCTATTAACCGGCTAAGCTAAGTTTTGAGAAATAGACCTTCTAGTGCCCGAGCGTAAAATTCTATTGACAGGTCTTCCGTTTTAAGTAAGATTATCAGATATCGGACAGAAGCCTCAAAGAAATTCTCCGAAGGATTGAGTATCGACGAATTTTATTTTCAACTTCATGAAGGGCCTGTATAATTTTTCGTATTGGGCTACTGTTAGGTATAAGACAGCTTGAAGTGCTATCTTCTGCGTGTTCTCGTGGGTGCGATTTGCACATAGAGCTATTACACAGTGCGGTCGCTGGTCGTCGCGCAAAGCATATTAGCGCCTACGAGACTGCAGGAATACTTCACGCACTGCGCCAAACACAGTTCGGTCGCAGGTCGGAATAGAGAGAAATATCAGCGCCTACAAGAGTGCAGGAATACTTCACGCATCGCGTGCATCGGTTTCTTGCATCTTGCTTCCATCAATCAGTGAGATACACATTTACACTGGTTTCTCAACGTGGAACTCGGATGAAACCGAGGCCGAAGCTTAACACATTTTAAAGTTAAAAGGTTAGCAGAAATGGTGTCATTTATCTTAAGAGTGCAGCTCTCATTGGCTCGGTTAAAAATTGGCGGGAAAGGGCGCCATGTTACTACAAAGTTCAGCCCTCATTGGTTCGGTAAGAAATTGGTGGCAGAGGTCGCCATTTTGCTGAAAAAGTACGGTTCTTATTGGCTGGAAATTGGCGGTAAAGAGCCCCCTATAAGGATCCGAATCTTGTTGGTTTGCGGTCGACCGCAAATTACGACACGTAACCTATGAATTTGACTAAAAATCGTTGACATTATATTCTAAACTCAAGCTGTGCGCAAGTTGAGCATCTTCTACAGCAGGCTCTAGTTATCTTCAGTTCCTCAACGTGGTTCAAATCATCGATCACCTATCGTCGACATTCTTGCCGCAAATTTCGGCCGAACCTTCACTGGCCAACAAGATTCGGGCCAAAAATGGACAAAATTCATCAGAAAGAGATCAATCCACATTAAGTTGAAACTGAGAAAAATAGGTTAAAAGTTTTATTCCTGCATAAAGCTCAATGTAGAAAATGAACTTCAACTCCTATTTTCATAAACTAATTTCTTTTTTTCGGCTTTCAGATTTTTCGAGGAGAAAATAAACGACTAGAGGAACCCAAAAACATTCTTAACTCGATTTTTCCGAAAATGTGGGTTGGTTCCTTTCTGATAAACTCGGCCCAAATAAGTAATTAAAGGCAGACTGGCATGAAACGTAAGAAAGAAATGAAAGATTGGACATTTCAGTGAAATATTTCACGAAGCAGTGAAATATTTCATATTTTTCAGGGGCTAAAGTATACAACCCGCACTCAAACACACAAAAATAAAAGTCACAATTTTTACATTTTGTGAAACATGAAAAGGAACCAGTATTTTTCATTATCTCTCACAAATTCCTGAACTTTCACGAGATATTTCACGTGAAATTTCAAGATTTTATTTTTCACGAAATTTTGCCACCCTGATTAAAGGTGAGGGGGAGGAGTCTGAAGAGTTGAAGTTCCAACCTGTCGCCAAGGAGCGGAAAGGAATCGTCTCTGGCCGGAAACGACGCCGAACTGAAACCGGGTGTCGCTAAACTCCCGGCGAGGGTACACCGGGGCTTCGGTCCGTTCGGCCGGAAGTTGGAAAAGCGTTTTCGGCGGCTCCCGCCCTCGAAGACACGGGGCATGGCGCTGCCGGAAGCCGCTCCGACGACGGGGGTGAAATGCGCACGCCTGGAAAACCCGGCGCGGCAACCCGCCGCTCGTCCCTGTGCAGCGGCACCCTCGCGCCTCGCCTCCGCCGGCTCCCGCTCCTACTCACGTTCGCAATCCGGCCTCGTTCCCCTGTTCACATCCCCCTCCCCCTCCCCCCCACACCTGGCTCCGACGTAAAACTCGAACGTAACGTGACTGCCTCTCGCGGAGCACGAAAGGTCAAAACGCAGGTCCCAAGTTAGGAGCCGACCGAATCGTGGCAGATCGTTCGTGCATTTCAACCCGAGACCACTCACCGAGTCGATAACGAATAATTAAGATCCCAGAATGATGCCGTTAAATTACGCTCTCATATATTTTCATATTTTCTTGCGTCAAGTTGCCCACACTGGAAAAAAAACACATTGGATCTAGAGTCCAGACTCTTGAAAACATTGACAAGAAAAAATACTCTTGATTCAATCAGATTTAAGCTTAAACAAAAAGGAAATCCGCTCAAATTAAGAGGCTTGGTTCTTGATTTAAGCAAAAATCCGATTGAATCAAGAGTATTTTTTCTTGTCGATGTTCTTGAGAGTCTGGACTCCAGATCCAATGTGTTTTCTTTTCCAGTGCGAAGTCGCTGATTCCAAAACGGGGTTTAATCCAGGAAACGATTTTGATTAAAATATCAGTAAAACGATGAGGTTTTTTTAATTTCAAAATTCGTGTTTAATAGATTTAAATTATTGACTGATTAAAGTATCCGAGTTCTCTCATGGTTTCTAGATTGTTTAATCCTCCGACTTAAGTTTTACGTTTACATACTTAGGCTGTAATGTAGTTTATTTAAAAGACCTAATATCAATTATATTGACCCGTTAAAGTTTGTTGTAAAACTTACTACATCTAAAAAATTAACGATATTTATAGACAAATTAATTATTGGAAAAACTCGAAATAAAAAAGTTACCACTAACCATTTTGAGCGAAAGAGCAGAATTTTGACGCCTAGGCTTTTATTTTTAGTATTTTTGTTCGGAAAGGTTGAAGCCAATGCTGATTATTTGAGGAATTTTTACATTTATGCGGAATTCCCTGAAAATGACGGAAAGTATGGAAAAAAAGCATAGAATCCCATGTTAGTCTCTCTTGGTAAAGACCTCCTAAGTTCAATGATCGATTCCAGACACAACCAGTGGTACCATCGTGTTTTCAGAGCAAAGTGATCCAAATTCGAGAACCTTATGAAATCTGTATTTTTATTACCCCATTAGCTCGCCTTGGTTCTAGTTTAACGTCTCAAAATGAGCATGAATTGAAATTCGTATCACCGCTTTGGAGCGATTTATGTTGTAAGCTCAAAGCTGGTGCCCTGCAACCATTCTTTGTGGCACTGCTCGGTATTTTTTTTCTTTTTTGTACACAAATTAATGAGCAATTCCATAGAACGAGCGAACTGGGACAGCTTGCTCTTAATTACCTTTGCTCTCGATGCTACAAGTGTTTTGAGCCTCTAAACACGTAAACAGCCGCGGTAACGAATCAACTTGGCACTCTTTTGCTAACTTGAACATTTTTTCCGCCCATGCAGTTGGTTCACTATCCCGCTAGCATTGGCTGTTAAAGAAAAAAAAGTTAAATGACTCGTCTGTTTCGATGGAAAATATTTTTAAAAACTGTTGAAAATATCCGAGTTAGGAAATCCTTCTTCTTCTTGTTTAGGTACATAGGAAAGCCACCTCGAACTCGAAGTTTTTTTATTACCTTTTTTGGTAAAGTAAAAAAAAAAAAAAAAATTACATACAATACTAGTAATAATGCTGTAATATATTGCGGTAGATGTTGTGTTCTGCATCAACACGTGTGATTCTGAAAATGCAACAAAATTTTGATACCATTTTCTTTCATTACTTTTTTGTAAAAAATATATTTTACAAACATGATACTAGGAAAGGATTTCCTAATTCGTGCATTCTAACAATACATTTTTGAATGTGTTTTCCAAGTTCTTAAACATTGAATGCCACTAAAATTTTTTACGCCACTGAGAGAAACTAAATCAATGAGGTAGAAGAATAGGAGATAGAAGAATAGGAGGCTGTCATGTACAAAATGCGGATGCACTGAGCAATTCGCATTCAAAACGGAACCGAACTACTCAGAAAAATTACCTGCAGAAGGCTCTCGTAGGAGTTCCGTTATGAGACCATAAAATCAGTCGGGAACTGCTGACAAAGTTAAGAGAGCAGTTTTCCTGAGCAAACATCACAATTGAAAAACGAGTGCAGGAGATTAATTTGTTCCTGACGAGCATACTTCATCGATTTAATCGAATTTTTCTGTAAGGCGACTGACTGAATATTAATAAGGATGGATTCGAATACCGACTACTGTGAAGTGCCTTTAGGCACCCTGAAGTGACCCTGAGGGACCAACATTTCTCTGACGATAGGAGTGAATTGCTCGTTTTTATACACGGTCGGTAAGAAATGCTTCCGAATAATAGGACAAATGGATTGCATTTTGCAAAAAGGAACCACTAGCATTGCAATGTTGCCAAGATTGTGCAACTTCTTTTGTCTTGGAGGAAAACCCCGATTATCCATTAATAGTTTCTATTTTACTCGCTAAAAACTTTGAATTTAAGACAAAAATTACCATCTAAATTTCATAGTTTCTCACGATATCCGGAATTTTATTGCAAAGGATGAAGTTGCAGAATCTTAGCATCATTGCAATGCTAGTGGTTCCTTTTTGCAAAATGCAATCCAAATGTACTTCAAATGGAAGATAGGAGAGGGAGAGACTAATAAACCGCTGGCAAAAGATGCTGACGCCGGTCTTCTTTCCCCAGGGTACAAAATCAGCATTCTTGTAAGTTGCGCTGAGGCCGAAATAGTGCGAACAAAACTGGACGTTTTATCGACTAGGAATGTGCAGCCTGCATACCAATACTGCCGTGCTAAGGAAGAAGGCCGTATGAACATTCGAGAGTTGCCAAAATTTCCTTTGTTAAAATGTTCATTTATAAGGAAAATTATGAATATTTTTCCTTGAAATTTTCAGGGACTATATAACTCAAGATACAAACAATGTTCTTTGAAAAATTGGAAGAAAAATATACATAAGTTACCACGGAATTCGTCTTTTATCGAAGAAAATTTGGCAACGCCTGAGGGTTCATACGGCGTTTTTCCTTAGCATGGAAGAATAGGAAAACAGCGCGTAGCACATTTTTTCATATCATTTACCTTGGGTTTGACTGATAGTGGGTACTAGAGGTCCCGAAGCATGGCACGACACGAACTGCAATCTCGAATTAGCATTAAACAAACTTATGGAGTTCGGGGTACCTCTTGTAATGATACAAATGATTCAACTTTCATGGGGCCCGGCCGATTACTTATTCTCAAGAAAAATGTAACTAATAGCAATCTGCAGAAGTGTCATTGGCAGGGTTGCCACAGAATTTAGAAAATCAAATTCCCTGGCATTTCCCTGACACATTTAGGGGAAATTCCCTGACAATTGAAGATGTGACGGATGGTTAGGAAGGCATAATTGAAAATAGTTTTCAGGCAAAATTTGTTGTTCGAACCCTCAAACCCATTCCAGAAAGCAAATGAAGGTAATTTAACCAATTTTCCCTGACTTTATAAAATTTCCTGACAAATCCCTGACTGTGGCAACCCTGCTGGTTACTAGTGTTCCCATAATTTATTAATTTTTGATTCCCCGACTTCTTTCACTTTTTCCTGCCTCGAAAATTTTCAGATTCCTTGACTATCCCTGATTTCCGAGAAAAACGTCCACTCAGATCTTTTTGCTTTCAATTACACTTATCTCTGCTGAAAACGCTGCGTGCAAAATTTCCTGACTTTCCCTGACATTTCGGGGTTTCAAGCCTGCCGGAAACCCTGGTTACGTCTTGATACACGAAACTCTTCTCATTTGAAATTTTAAAAAAAGGAAGAATAAAAAAAAAAACCCATTAGTATTACAGATTCGCTTTACCAAGTTGGTTAATGACTTGGAAATTAGAGAATATTAATAGATCGAGCTCGTGGTGTAACGCTGAACGTAAGTTCACGAAGCTTCCTTAAGTAGGCTAATGATGCAAAACAGTCTCATCGATCCTTTACGCCGACGTCGATTGTTTGGACATATTTGTGCTAAAAGGAACTATGTTGCACGCAAATTCTATGCACATAGTTCCTTTTGGCACAACTACGTTCATAAAACGAAGAATCGAGCTCCGTTTCCACGAAGAACTCGGAAACATTTCACGAGTTTTTTATCAAAATTCTGACGAGTTGCGCCGAAATTTTGCAGCTTCCCGGAATGAAGATGCGCGTTCGCTTGTTCGTTCCATTAACCGCCAACACAACGCTGGTGCGTCTCGCCGAGATTTTAATGCAAATTGATTGACAGACTGATTCAGTGACTGTATACGACGTCATTCGATATTCGGTGTTTCCACACCTACAGCCGAAGTACTATCATGGCATCGATCTTAATGCCGCGCTTCTTAAGAGAGGCATAATTGCACGGCGGTATACTAAATGAAGTAGCCACTAAATCAGTCTATTGACGCCGCATAAATAATACACTGGAAAAAAAACACATTGGATCTAGAGTCCAGACTCTTGAAAACATTGACAAGAAAAAATACTCTTGATTCAATCAGATTTTTGCTTAAATCAAAAGGAAATCCGCTCAAATTAAGAGGCTTGGTTCTTGATTTAAGCTTAAATCTGATTGAATCTAGAGTATTTTTTCTTGTCGATGTTTTTAAGAGTCTGGACTCTAGATCCAATGTGTTTTTTTTCCAGTGAATGGAAAAATTAGAATGTTTTCTCTGAACGACAATAATCCTCTTACGCGAGAATCTAACCTTATTATGTACATTACCCAAAGAATGCGCAGTTGAGGCTTCCAACAATTCCCGATTCCCAACGTCATATTCGACGAGAAAAATAAACAGAGTTTGGAAAAAAATAAATAAATAAAAATTGGTGATTGTTGTTGTTCTATTTCTTAATTGGCGCCATACCAGTAAACCTGACTTCGCGATACGTGCAATAAAAGTAAAAAAAATAGTATGATTCTAAAAATAGGGCAATAAGGCAATGACACCAGGTAAAAACTTGATTTAATGCAGAATACTACGGTACACATGGATAGAATTAGAGACTAAATTGACCTTATTAGATTCAACGTGGATAAGGAACCGCTCTAGTAAAACGTAAAGCATTTTGGCCGACGTTTTTATCTCCTTTTCAGTAGAAAGACTCCAGTAAGACAACGTCTCACCTCCTTCCCTTTTTGGAATCACGCGAAACTGGCTTGAGCCTCCCCCATTCCCATTTTTATAAAAAGAAATAATGAATGAGGCCTAAAAAATAGCTGAAAAAATCATTTTTAGTGAAAATAGTCTTCTTTCTTCTTAGCACGCAGTGCCTTTCTGAATCTTGCTAACTTGAAAAAAAAAGTCGTTTGGATCTAAGAGTCCAAACTCAAACAAAATTTGACGAGAAAAAACACCCCAGAATCAATGGAATATTAGCTTGAATCATGAGTCTTGGCTCTCGATCCAAGCAAAAATCCGATTGAATCAAGAATACTTTTTCTTGCCAAATTTTTGAAGGGTCTGGGCTCCAGATCCAAGAGACTTTTTTTGCCGGTGTTTAATAAAACCCATGAGCGGGGGCTCTAAAAAAGGGTCATTAGAGCGACAAAATTACAGTGGCCGGGCTTGTTGCGCTTTGAGGAACTTGCGATAAGATAAGACAGGGCGAATCCCCCGTTGCGAAAGCTCCCGACGAGGCGCCGGCCTCGCGGCGCAAAGTGGGTCAAGTCCATCGGAGCGGTTGGACTAAATATGGGAACTTCAAAGGCTGTTAACTCCGTTTTTACAAAATTTTGAGGCCTTAAAAGTGGTTTTATTGCTTTCCAGTGAAATTGTCTTTTAGCAGCACCCCTTGAAATTTACGACTTTTATGCATTTATAAATGTGACAGAATTAACATAAAAATTTGCAAGTTTTGGCCAAAAATTCAGGGTTGCCACAAAATTTAGAAAAGAAAATTCCCTGACACATTTATGTAAAACTGCCTGACAAATAAAACATGCAATATGGCAAAAAAGACATAAGATGAAATAGTTTTCAGGCAAAATTTGCTGTTCTGAACGTCAAATTCACTCTAAATAGCTTAACGAGGTAAATTTACAATTTTTCCTAGACACTTTCGTCATTTTCCCTGACACTTCCAAGTTTTCCCTGACTTTTTAAAATTTCCTGATATTTCCCGGTTATCCCTGACTGTGGCAACCCTGAAAAATGCGTGTCCGACCTCTAACGGTTTCGATCCACTGTGCGGCGGCGGCGGCGTTCGCTCACTTCGGAACAGACTCACTTAGTATGATCGATCGTCGCTCGTCGAGTTGGAAAGTGTCACTCCGGCAACTCCACCGACTTTCGCCGATAATTTATTTGACGCCCTTTACACACGAAAAAAAAAAAAATAAATAAATAGTGGCTACACGGGCTCACCGCTACTAACATGCAAAGTTATGATGGCTTTTCATTTGATTGATCGCGCAGGTCGCGAGGGATCCCTTTTCTAAAAAAAAAAAAAAAAAAAAAACGCCCGCCCGCCCTCACCTACGAAACTGGAATTCTGACGAGTGATGACGTCATGCATGCGACGCATCCGTCCATTTACGAGCGACGTACCCGCGTCATCAAGCGCGGCAGTGAGAATTCATCGCGAGAGATGTGAAAAAGTGCCAGAGTAACTCCTACACTAGTGAAAAAAACTCCGTCAATTAATGAACCAAAAGTGCGACATCCAAGTTCACCAAAGTGAAGCGAGTGATACAGGTCGGTTGCACGAGAGTAAACCTATACAGGGAGTGTGCGATGCGGACTATACTACCGTGCTAAGTCAAAACGTCACATGAACATTCGAGAGTTGCCAAATTTCCTTCCATAAAATGTTAATTTTTGAGGAAAGTTGTGGATATTTTTCCGAGAAATTTTCAAGCACTTTAGGTAAAATTGCGAACAAATATACCTGAAAAATTGGAAGAAAAATATTCACAAATTTTCCCGATAATTCTTGCTTTACTAACGGAAATTTGGCAATGCCTGAAGGCTCATGGCAGCGATTTTCTTCAGCGCTCCATGGTTCGACATGTCCGTACTCTCCCCATCTAGGTGCTCTAAGCCGTACGATTCGGCGGTCGGACTCTCACTGCAAGGAACCGTGCCCTCGGTTAGTGCCACCGAGCTTTTTCTTAAGTTCGGTTTGGTTTGAAAGCTCGGGTGCGTTAACCGAAGCCATACATGAACCGAATGGTGGACCGTCATGCAACGCCGTACCTACGGCTCATAAGGCCGAACTTAATATATTTCACTAAAACGTTATACCATGTCCTCCGACGTTTTACTTGTATAAAATGATACTACATGTTTAATTGTGCTGTTTCAGTGGTTATGGTCGTCATTCTTTCTTAGCAGAAATAAGACATATGAATGCGAGTTCAAAAATAAAGAGACGAATATATATTACCCCTCGCCGGAGGAGTTCAAAATTCAATTTTGATGCCAGAGAGAGTTGTACAAACATTTCAGACAAAAAGAGCCGGATAATATCATACCAAACCGGAGTTCTAGAGTGTTTTTTTCAAATTTCTAGCATTTAAGTCTCCCAATCGAAACAAATTTTGAGACGCTTCTTGGCCGTGAAAAGCCGATCCTAAAGATGCCGAACAATACGAGGTTTAACCGTTCCTTTCTCTGGTTAACGATGATGAGGCTGATCAAAGGTGTCCCTCTCACAAGAAACTAATAAAAATAATTGTGTTCTTGTGTTACTTTTGGTTAATACAGGAAGTGAAACACTAACCAGTTTACGACGAATTTAGCGCAGAAAACGATGGGGGACTAGGAAAATGCACTCCTCCGATTGCGACGTTTTTTTTTACCACTCATTTTTTATTGAATTCTTCAAGGAAACTAGCTGGCATTTTCTCTTGAAACTGTCAATCGAGGGCTGGGGTTATTTTGTGTTTCACTTCCCTTATTAACCAAATTTTAGTGTTGAGATTTATCTCTGTGTAGTACGGGCTCTCCTTGGCAAGAGAGCTGACCAAGGAACGACTATGAATACGACCAGTGGCGTGGCGTGAGTTGCGATGTATTGATTGTAATGCCATTTAAACCTATGGTAAATAATCGATTATTAAGGTGTTCGCTGCGAACACCCTGTATATCGATCCTTTTCAATAGGTTTAAATGGCATAACAATCGATATATCGCAATTCACGCCACGCCACTGAATACGACCTGACACTTAATGCGTTCAACTATTGAACAATTCTTAAACACATCTAGGCATCTTGTCTGTAAAAAAAATGCGTAGATAATGTGACGTCAAAAAGATGACGTTTCTTGCGCTTGAGACGTTCCGTTTTCTAAGTACCGCTTGCCCGAAACTTTGGCCCTCGTTTCAATTTTAGGAAGATTTTTTCTTAAATCGAGTCTCGCACATCACGTAGACGCCGATGAAATCTGGCCCTCTCGTCAACAAAGAGGTTGGTATGGAACGGATCAACCGACGCAGGAGAATGTTTATTTACACTGAGCCCTACGCTTTAACGTCGATATTCCGATTCTTCTTCCGACACAGCTGTAAAGAGTATACGAACCCACCGATTAGTCGTTCCGGCGACTCTATTCACAGTTTCGATTGGTAAATGATAGCGAAAAATCCCCTGAATATTCGAGCTTATCGCGGAAATAATTAGGATATCTCCTGATCATCCTGGATACGTACTGAGGATGGACATGTTGACAACAATGTTCAATAATCACTTCCTTCCCATTTTTAAGGATGCAAAAGTATCCACAAACCCCCAATATTTTATTTGCAGTTTATTCTTGTTGAGTTATTAATGGATTTTCTCATGCTTTTCAGGAATTGTCTGACTTTCGACTATTTCTCCGATCGTTAACGACGAAGTTTTTACTTGTTCTTTCCCAGAATATAGATTTCGGAGTCACCGACCCGATAACATGAGACTTTTGAAAGATGCAGGAAGATCAAACAAGGAGGAAAAACATATTATTTATCATGCAATTTTCAGACTTTCTCCTAACATTTCGATGCGAGTTTTCCCCTGTTTTCTCTTGGTCACAAGCCTGCACACAATATGAAAAGAAGTCTAACGTTTGTGCTGCTTTAGGCAATACGACACGAAGTAACACAAAATCCTGGGTAATTACTTATGCATGGTTATTCTTCCGGTTTAGTGGACTGAATATTTTAGTTGAGCAACTCCAAAGCTGTAAAAATTAGGCATGGTCAACTAGGATCGAACCCGAACCTGGATCTCGTAGTAGACAATCCAGTCGTCTTACTATTGGGAACCGACGAACGGCAAATAGGAAAACCTGAGTGCATCAGGTCAGCAGGATACTTCCTAGATCATGAGATATCTCGGAGTGATTAAGGGTTCCGGTTGTTTTAACAGAAAATGTGATCGATCTAACCTGACGAAAATCAACCCAAGGTAACCGAAGACACCGACATTCTTAACTGAACAGAGTTCATCAGAAAGTAACTAACCTCCATAGAGTCCAAACGGAGACCAAGAGGTTTGAAGCTTCATTCCTCCTCAAGACTCAATATAAAAAACGATCTTTAACCCCTCTTTCCTTGGACTAATTTTGTTTTTCGACTTTGAGTTTTTGGCAGGAATACGTCTAGGAACTCAAAAACATTCTCAACTCAATTCTTTCGAATATGTCGGCTGGCTCCTTTCTGATTGAACTGAGTCCATTTGTGTGCCTACATCTTGATTCAGGCTACCCGGACCCGATGTTCCTTGGGTTAGACGAATAACTACTTTAGTCGAGAGTCGGCCCTGTTCCTCATAAGCATATTTCAGCGCGCAGGATCGATTGGGAAGGGGGGACTTACTTAGAGACTAGCAGGGGCATCGGGGCGTCATGTCGAGTCCTGGGGCTGTCCGTTCCTCGTTCCGGCGTCAGGGAGCCGGCACACACACACTGATCTGCCTCCACGTCCACTAATACACATTCCCGAACACACACATCGCACTATTTGCACCTCCGAGGACCTAATTAGCAGTCAAGTTGAGGAGCGCGACGGTGGAACCACGCCCTGGCCGAAGACTCGCTCGCACTGGCGGCGCGGACGGGCGACGCGCCGCGCCGCCAGCGGCAGGGACCCGGTCCCTGTGAGTGACGGAGCAGTGCGCAGGGACAAAATATTTCACTCACTCCGCGCTAAGGACCTCATTTTTTAGCGACTGCACGGAGAGAAAAATCAACACTCCAGTTAGGTTAACACGGGAAGTAAAACACAAAAGAACCCGAGCCTTCGGTTGACAGTTTCGAAAGAGAATGCCAGCTAGATGTCTTAACGGAATTTCATAAATAAACGAGTGGGGACTTCCAACGTCTCAATCGGAGGAGTGCATCTTCCCAGTCCCTCCATAGTTTTCTCCGCTAAATTCACCGCGAATTGTACCAAAATAATCACAGGGTTTGTGTTGGCTTGTGTTTCACTTCCTGTATTAACCAAAAGTAACACAAGAGCACGAATAGTTTTATCGATGAGGCGAGCTCCATGAGAGATGCAGAACGTTCTTAGACTTCCTACTATTCAATTCGTCCTTACTAAAACCTCTTCTTTTCGGAAGAATTTCAAAGGTAGATCTTGAGGAACAAATTGCCGTGACCTAGCAAAAAAATGCGCAATTTTTGAGCTGACTTGTGCCGGCTTTCTTAATTTTAAATTCGCGTATTTTCGGTGATCTCATTTTCTCAACGATCACAACCCGCCAGTCACGTCGACGAGAAGTTTTAGCACCTTTCTTAAAAATAAGTGTAATTTTTTTTTTATTTATTTATTAATATGCAGCGGTTGAATTTTAAGAGGACAAATAATAAAACAACTTTTACTGGAGATATGTCTGTTAATCACAGGGGCGGACTACCTCAAATTTTTCGAGCGGCGCGCCCCATCGCAGAGAGGACCGGAAGTCCTTCTCAGTGGATCGTATTCGATAGTGGTTCGATTTATCGTTTTGTTCAAGACATCAGAGCATGACTTCGAACAAACATTTTAGGATCTAGGTTAGAAAAGCTGAAGAGGAGGAAATTCCGAACAATTTCACTTTTCATTTCATGGAGCACTCATTAGAATCAAAAATCAATCACGAAAACCCGTCCCCATAGAATGCTCGGTTGACTTTCGAGGCTATGTTTCCATTTTGAATCGATATCGATACTATCTCAGCGACAGAACGCCTGTTTGATGTATCGAACGTTTCAAAACAAGACGGACAGAAGGCGCTCCAAGGAGTCTTAGGGCTATGCGAAATTCCTTGAAAGATGCCGAATGCGGGATGGGGCAGCAAAAATTTGCCAAAAGAGACCTCTGCGGAGCCCTTTGGGCTGAACTTAAGGGGTCGATAGCCCCCTGACCTCCCGTGCTAGTCCGTCCCTGTTTATTCAAAAGTTATACGGCAACAAATAGTTGAAAATATGTGGCCGAGACACGAAAACTGCCGTTCTAAGGAAAAACGCCATATGAACCTTCAGGCGTAGCCAAATTTCCTTTGATAAAACACGAATTTTCTAGTAAGCGTATGAAAATTTTCCCTCCATTTTTTCAGACAATTTTGTTCGCAATTTCACCTAAAATCCCTTAAAATTTCAAGGAAAAATATTCATACCTTTCCTCAAAAAGAAGAATTTTATTGAAGAAAATTTGGCAGCTCTCGAATGTTCATTCGGCGTTCTTCCTTAGCAAGGCAGAGGAGCTATTCGATCCTTACGCAGAATCTTGCAGAGGCGAGGCGTGAATGATCGATACAGGGTTGCCACCGAATCTAGAAAGTTAAATTTCCTAACGCTTCCCTATTTTCCCTGCCACTTTTCGGTCGAATTCCCTGACAATTGAAGATATGCCAGATGGTTAAAGGAGACATGATTAGAATTAGTTTTTAAGCGAAATTTCTTGTTCGAAACGGAAAACCCATTTGCGGAAGCAAATTAAGGTGACTTAACAATTTTTCCCTGACATTTCCGGCTTTTCCCTGACTTATTTATCTCCCCTGACATTTCCCGGTATTCCCTGACAGTGGCAACCCTGGTGAATCATCGATTATCGCTATTTCCCTATTTGAGGCTGCGGTAAAGAATCGATCATAAATGTGTTCGTTGAGAACACCCTGTTTATCGATCCTTTTCCATGGGTTTAAACGGCAGATCAATCGATACATCGCAAAGCACGCCACGCCACTGGCTTCTCCGTTCGGAGGGCGGGAGACCGACTCCGACAGATAGGGTTCCGATCCGGAGACCCGCTCGCCGCTAGGAGCGTGCGCGACGCCTGCGCCCTGACGACTTCGGGTGCCCCTCCCGCCTGCCCCCCCCCCGCTCTGGCCGCCCCACCCGCACACTAATCCTACATCTGCGAGAAAAGGCGGAGATTCGGGCAAACGACTGCATGTTGCGCCCCCCCCCTCACCTCACCCCAACGCGGCTTTCTCGTTTTAATCAACACGCATATTCACGCGAACGCATAGCCCTCGCCCCTCCAGCCCTCGTTAAGTTTTCAAAGCTCGACGCTGGAACACGTCACCATGACCCGAGAGCGAACTTACCGGGAGAAACAAACGGATAAAAACTGAGGGTCGTGCTTATTCATGGTTCTTCCTCACCTTACGGAGCACCCGTCCTTCGGAAGCCTCGTATCGTTGACATTGCGATAAAGGGGGGTGTGAGGAAATCCTCAGCATCATATCATATAAAGTGACACTTTTAGCGAATCTCGAGTGAAATTCATTTTTAGAACTTAGGATTCAGATCCTTGCACGGGAGTGCAAAAAATTACCTCTGCGAAAAAACAAATACACAAAAAACAGGGGCAGGGGGAAATTGGCAGATTTTAAAAATGTTAGGGGAAGTTACTTCGTACCTATCTTAAAGTTTGTCATAACAGTGGCATTTTCTTGCTTTTTTATTTTTTTTTAGTAACAAGTCTATACAATTCCTTAGAATTTTTACAGAGACCAGGCAAAAAAAGAAGAAAAAAAACAAGAAAAAATCAGGGATGTTCAGGTTCAAAATATCTGGAAAGCCAGAGAATGTTTATTCAAGAAGACTTGTCACTGTATACTGACAGCAATGATGACGATAAGTTGTAATTCCGCTAGTTCTTCCCGAATGCGGTCCAGCATATTGCTCTATTTGGCAATACTGCCACTTACGAGAGGTAGAAGGTGATTGATAGGATGCGATGTTTACAGATTTCCACGTAAATTCATTGAAAACATTCAGAGGAAAGTAAGGTGCGAAATTGCCGAAAACGTCAGGCAAGTGATTGTCGCGTGAATAGTCTAGTCTACGCTTGTATTCCATGTATTCACTCATTTATTTCTTTTCTTTTTATTCCATTAAATACTTAAACCACCCTCTCTTGGTGCAGCGATGGCGTGTGAATGCAATGAGTAAAACACTTAGTTAGCATAAGCAGAATAAATTAGAGGCGCTCCGTCTTTTTCAATGGCCAGGTCTGGATGCAACTATTCGTGTTCTCCGGATGTGCGTATTGCATACCAAAAAAATTGCAGGCGCTCTGGTTTTCTGAGGAACAACTTATGGCTGCGGTTGTTGGTTTTCACGGGTTTGCTACGTTGCATTTACAAGCATGTTTACCATGAAATCCTCGAAATTTGGATGTGTCGTGTAGCATCATGACACCGTTGTCAAATGGTGCAAAAAGTGGAAATGTTATCGGTAGTAACTTGCGGCGTTAAATCCGCGATGACTTTGTGGAAATGTTTTTTGGTGGAAAATTCGCACCATTTGGCAACACCATGGTGCTGCACGACTCGTCCAAATTTCGAGAGTTTTATGTAAAACACGATTATAAATGCAACTTGGCAAACCTTCGAAAACTAACAACCGCAGCCGTAAGTTGTTCCTTGGAAAACCAGAGCGCCTGCAATTTTTTGGTATGCAATACGGACATCCGGAGAACACGAATAGTTGTATTCAGACCTGGTCATTGAAACAGCCGGAGCGCTTTTCATTTTTTCAGCTTATAATAACAAAGAGTGTCCCTCATTGCATTCACACGTTATCGCTGTATGCGGAAAGGGCGGTTTGAGTATTGAATCAAATTGAGAAAAAGAAAAAAATGAATGCATAGAATAGAAGGGAGACTATTCATACGACAATTACTCGCCTGCTTTTTTCGGCAAATACATACTTCAGCTTCTTCTGAAACTTTTACTTCAATTTACCTACGTGGAAACCTGTAAAAATCGTATCCTACTACGTTGCCAAGAAGAGCAACATACTGCACCGCTTCCTCAAAAAACGAGCGGGATTAAGATCTATCGTGATCATCGCTGTCAGTATATGGTGACAAGTTTTCATGAACGTAAACATTCTGACTTTCCAGATATTTGAACATAAAAATCCCCGACTTTACCCCGCCTTTTTAGTGTTTTCTTTGCATACTTAAGTAGTTATTTTCAGGGTTCTCTTTGCATACTTGGTTTAAAAATAGTTCTGATCACAAACATCTCAGAGCGGGATGTATCTTCAAAGTGAAAATAAGCATTTTTTTGGCTGGAGGAAAAAATTTCCGCAGCAAAATTCCCTAACTTTTCCAGACTTATCAGGGTTTGGTATAATTCCTTGAGTATATTCTGTACTTTAAATATTGTGAAGGAGCCGATCATTCTAATCCCTTACAAGAATCTATGTCCCAGGTTTTTCGGTGAATTTTATTCGATATTCGTTAAAACTGTCTTTAAATGAAGCTAATTATTCAAGGCTTCCTTAACCTACCTTCAATCAGTATGTAAACTTATTATGAGGCCTTCCTAAGGAAAAAGGCTGTTTGGGAAATAAATGGGATTGTGAGTCTAAGTCTGACCTGCGGGCTGATTGTTGGAATTGATAGGCATAGGTTTAGACAAATAAGACGAAGCGGATATGGAAAGATCCCTGTAGTGAAAGCGGGTCGTAGCGATGGACGAAGGGGGTAGGTAATTGACTAACCTAACCCACGAGAGGCCCTATAGTTAGTCCAGCGTTTATCCCCTCAGTCGCAGGAACCACTGATGGGTGGAATGTCAACCAATAGGATCGCTCCATACTCCCTATGCCTTCTTTGCCTACCGCTATGTCTATCAATTTCAACAATCAGCCCGCTGTATACATTAGCTCCGATTGAGCTAAGGCACCCACCCGCACTGGAAAAAAAAAAAAAAAAAAAAAAAAAAAAAAAAAAAAAAAAAAAANAAAAAAAAAAAAAAAAAAAAAAAAAAAAAAAAAAAAAAAACACATTGGATCTAGAGTCCAGACTCTTGAAAACATTGACAAGAAAAAATACTCTTGATTCAATCAGATTTTTGCTTATATCAAAAGGAAATTCGCTCAAAATTAAGAGGCTTGGTTCTTGATTTAAGTACAAAATCCGATTGAATCAGGAGTATTTTTTCTTGTCAATGCTTTTAAGAGTCTTGACTCTAGATCCAATGTGTTTTTTATTCCAGTGTAAGACACCCATCCGTATCAAACTCTTGATGAATAAAGTAAGTGATTCTAAAATAATCGAAGGAGCTGAGTTTAGACTGATGAGCGAGTTAAGCCGCGCGCAGCGTTGGATGGCGGGCTCCTTTCTGGGAGGCATCTAGGTGGCTCATATTTGAAATCGCCTTTCTCCTGCCCAAAAACGTGATTTGTAGCGTTGACTTTCTTCGCAAAATATGTCACCCTCGAGGCGGACTGAGGTATCGCGAACGAATTCCTTGCAATGTTTGACGGTGTTGCAGAAGAATACCGGCTTTAAAAAAAAACCACATTGGATCTGGAGTCCAGACTCTTAAAATCATCGAAAAGAAAAATACTCTTGATTCAATCGGATTTTTGCTTAAATCAAGAACCAAGCCTCTTAATTTGAGCTGATTTCCTTTTGATTTAAGCTTAAATCTGATTGAATCAAGAGTATTTTTTCTTGTCAATGTTTTCAAGAGTCTGGACTCTAGATCCAATGTGTTTTTTTTTTTTCCAGTGTATTATTTCTAAAGATAATCCCTCGTGTCGATATTTCGGGAAAGATCCGCCTTGCACATACGAAATAACGAGCCCCGGACTTGAGAAATGCTCTCTGTGGTAATGGTCGAGTTGGACAACTCGATTCACGCTGCCTTCAATTATCCGGCTACATTCCAGCATCCTTAGTTTAAGTTTACGAGTCCCCGCGCTTAGTGGAATATTTGCAGAAGCCTCGTCCTTTCTAAAGTAAAACCTCGCACTTTATTCCGTCGCAGTTGTCCTCTGCTACTTGGATTTTCTGATTCCCTGAAAATTCATTGATTTTCCTAACGAATTAAACCAGATGATTGAAAAGACGTATAAGTTCAAGTAGTTTCCTCGCAAAATCTGTTGCCCGAAACATCAAACCCATTCTGGAAAACACATGAAGGTAACTTGAACAATTTTTCCCTGACATTCTCGCCATCTTCCCTGACATGTCCGGGTTTGCCCAGATGTTTTAAAATTTCCTGGCATTTCCCGATGTTCCCTGATCGAGGGAACTCTAAATCCTAACGACGCACAGTAGACCGAGTCAATAGGGGAAGTCGGACAAAATCTGGAAATTGTGGAAGCATATATTTTCGAAAATATGAAACAATAAAGTTCAAAAGTAGTTCCATTGGTAGTTTCGTGAAATTTACTTTCAGAAACACTCTTTAAAATTGAATTTGTGACGAAATAAAGATACTTTGGACGTATTTCTGTCAAATGGAACTAAGCGCCATCAGAGGAGAAATGTAGAGGGGGGCTTGGATTGGCGGCGGAACCGGGCGTCGGGCTCATTCGTTCCTATACTCGCAATGCTTTTCCATGGCGCTTAGTTCCGTTTGACAGAACGCGCTATCCGGCATTCTAAATTCCTCAAAAGGAACTCCAATTGGCGCTTAGTTCCGTTCGGCAGAAATACGTCCATTTGAAATTTTAGTAAAAAATTTCGTGTCCGACCTCTTCTTCCACTGCGCGGCTCGTGCGAGCTCCGGCATCCGTTTCTCGGCCAGACTTTCCACGGGTTCCGAGGTTTTTCGGCCCGGCGGACATCCTGATGATGTTGGGGCTGGCTCGGCTCGGAATTAGGGATTTACCAAGACAGGACCCGGGGGCCGGGGAGAGGGGTGGACGCGGTGGCGGCTTTAATAATTGAAAAGCAACTCGAGCCGAGCCGACGAGCGCGAGACCGGGCGGCCGGGCAACCTGTTCAACACGGCCGCGCGGCGCGGCGACCACCATGCGCCGCGGCGGGAGCGCGAGCGGCTCCGCGGAATCAGATAAGCATGCGTCCCATCATCGACCACGTTCCGTGACGTCATCCGCGCCTCCTGCCGCCGTCGCGCCCGGCTCCATCGCGATGCGTGGCGTGCATTGCGCGACCCGACCGCGCCACGCACGGCTCCCGTCCGCTCCGGCGTGCGTAAAACCTACTCCCGCGAGTAAGCGGGCTCTCGACACCCAGTCACAAGAGATTCGTCCAGATAACACATATCCGCACGAGACCGACTTACAGACTGTGTCGTTCGATATTCGATGCTTCCCTCCAGAGCAAATCTGCCGTCCTAGTGCCGCAATCAGACGCTGACTTTAGCACCTGAATGTGGAAGTCAACAGTTATCGCCCAACGGCTGTGATTTAGCGAATTCGAGTTATTTTCATCCAGATGTGTATCAAATCTACTCGAATAGTTCTGACAAATTCAAAATTGGTCTGGTCTGGTTGGTCAATAATGGTTGCCGAGGATCGTCGCTGAATTTCAGGCATCGGGCCGATGACTTCCACATTCAAGCCACATTCAGCTCCCACATTCAGCGTGTGATTGCGGTGTAAGGAAAAACGCCGTGCAGGGTGTCTACTTAAACAGGCTGGTCAAAAATAAGTACTTTTACAGTACTTGTTCAGTACGTTCTCAAGAAATTCAGTACCTCCTCCAACAGAGAAATTCCGTACTTTTTCAGTACCTCCATTTGACGAAATTAGAAAAATTTCAAAAATTTGAAATTGCAACAAAAACGACAAGAAATTTTAAAAAATTCCAGACCTTTTGGCGGAATTTCCACACTTTATCAGTACTTCCGGACCGCCCTTAAAAAATCAGTACTACTTCCGGACTTTCCGGAAATTCCGGACTTGTAGACACCCTGCCGTATGAACCTTCAGACATTGCCCAGGGTGTCTACTAAAACAGGCTGGCTAATAATCGCTACTTTAACAGTACTTTTTCAGTATATTCCCAAGAAATTCTGAACCTTCTCAACGGAGAACTTCAGTACTTTTTCAGTACCTTCATTTGACGAAATTCGAAAATTTTCAAAAATTCAAATTTCTCTTAATTCAGGACAAGAGAAGGACTAAGACTCGTCCAACTTCAGATTTGGACGTATTTATGCTAAAAGGAACTATGTCAAACGCAAAAATTATGCACATAGTTCCTTTTAGCACGAATACGTTCATTTGTTTGTTGGCTTATCCAAAAACAATCGAATACTCGTAAAACTTGCCTACTTACTCCTAATTTTGCTAATTTTCAAAAAGCTAAGCCGGGCACTTTGGAATCAAATAAATGAACAACTGAAATACCTGGGAGGAGTTAAGAAAACAATATTAGCACACAGCCACAGTGAGTCGTACTTACGTAACAGTTGACCAATACAGTGCAAGCTCAGTTTATTAAAAAGTTATGAAATTAGGTATAACATTAAATGAAAACGATGTAGCCTGAAGCTTTCCGAATTCACTTTTTCATCTTCAAGGAGTTCAAGATAACGGTTCCGTATAATACAGAGAAATATCGTTCATAATAACCAGGGCCGGATTAAGGGGGTGGTCACATGGGCCGCGGCCCATGACGGCAGAATTAGGGGGCGGCAAATTTTGCAATTTTTTAAATGCAGGTACAAAAAAATCGGATTCAGAAAAAAATTACAAACAAGGAGAGGTGACAAAATCTCTCATTTCCTGAGGGTTCATTAATTTATAATTTTGTCGTACTTATTTCGGCGATACAAAAGACTACGAAGACTTTAATTAGTTGAGTTAAGAGAGAAACCAAACACGTAATTTGGCCTGGAGCGGCGCGGCGCAAAGAGAAATGATGACGAGGACTTGAGATGAAAAGGAGAAGCCCTCGACGCGGCAGTCGGCATGTAACACATATAGCGCCTACGAGACTGCATGAATACTTCACGCATTGCGTCAAACACAGTACGGTCAACAGCGGTCGGTCAGGTCGGCGCGGCGTGAAACGCACAGTGCCTACAAGACTACATGAATACTTCACGCATTGCGCCAAACATTGTGGTCAGCGCGGCACGGCGGCGGAGGTTAAAATTATTAAACCACATTTATGTTTGTTCTTTCTTAATTTTTTAGTTCATTTCTTACAAATGAAAGGCCTTGTCCCCACAGAGATAGGTTTACGGAACTGAACTTTCGCGCGAAGTTCGGTGAACTTTTACTAGTAGTGTTGACAGGGCTTACGCAAAAAATGTGTCCGACACGAGTGAACGCGTCTTGTGCATCCTTCTTTCTCCGGCACGTTCATTTGATGGTTTTTATTGATGTTTCAAAATGAATGAGAAGAGGGGGGCAAAATACAGGCGGCCCATAGGCGGCAAGTAGGTAAATCCGGCCATGATAATAACAGAAATGAAAATAAGTGGTGGAACAAGATTGATTGGTAACTGCCTATGGGACCAAAAAAAAATAAATTAATGTCTCTTGGACACTCACAAATAAATTATGTAGGTACCCGCCACTTATTTATACCTACTGCTGTTGTAATTCATAATTTACCATGTAACAGCTACTCAGTCTTATAAGTTATACAATGAGACTATCACTCTGAGGATGGACAAAAAATAAATCATATCATATGAATCATATGAATAATCATATGAATCTGAAAAATTTCTCAGTTCCTACGTTTTTATGTGATAATAAATATAATTCCATAATTTTAGAATAAAATCAACTTCCGGGAAATTGCCTGCTTTTACATTGTTCCCTACAAATTGAAAATGCTACAGCAAACTGTGTTTACGTGATATGAGAGTAGGCGGGTCCTTAGGATTTACCCTTGAGTAATATTTTTCACAAAAAAATTGTCCATTTAGGTATATTTTAAAATTCAGGTGCAATCAACGGTGAAGCGAAAGAAAAAATAATAATTACTGGCAGTACGTATTAAGGTGCATCAACTAAATTCCTAATCAACCACCCTGTAGGGGTGAAGTTATGTAGTTGTGCTAAATTTCTTCATACAATCTACAAGATGAGCGCAAGTTTCATGCAATAAACCAATTATCAGACATCAATAGAGCTTCAGGAAACCCAAATCTCTTCCTCCTCCTTTTCCCATCCGTACCTTCTTTCTATTTTTCTTCCTTCCTTCTGGGTGAACCCCCCCCCCCCNGGGGGGGGGGGGGGGGGGGGAGGGAGGAGGCGTACGCCTTCCCTGGATCCGTCTGAGTATGCCTTAAAGTTGGCAGAAGCATTACTAGGGGAGGAATGGAGGAAATGTCCACAGTATTATAAAGTTAAGTTGGAATCGATTATTAGGGATTTCATTGGTTTGGGGGCGTATAAAGGGATGTTTTGAAGTTCCCTCTTTCTCCCTGCAAGAAAAGTTTGTCTCGTTCGAACACATACGCCGCCCCCCTTAGCAGCTGAAATGACGTCAGTAGGAACTTGAAAAAGATGCCGCGCCGTTGATGATCAGTGTCCAAAAAATCGAAGAAATTTGGGTTCCCTAAATTGATGGAGTGTCTAGACTTGGGTAAAGTGTGATAAAATGTTTGACTGACGGCCTGCCAAGAGGTGGTTGTGGTGTAAACTTTGCACCATTATTGGAATGCCCCCAGCAGCTCGATTCTTGACAGTTTCTTAAGTTTTAAGTCAGTGAAACCTTCGGGGCTGATGATAGGGCTAACAGACAGAATAGGTCTAAGTATTTGGGAGGACTACTAGAAGTGACTGGGGGAGAGAAAAATGTGCTCCTTGGGACAAAACTATAGCCAACCAATCACGCGTAGGCTTGTTGTCTCACCACCCGTGACGTCAGCAAGACTATATAAGCATGGGTTGCCCTAAAATCTAGGTCCTTTTTCCATCTTCGACCCGTACTGGTGCGTAGCGCCCTTTTTCGCCCTTTTGGCACATTTCAAAGGGACTATTCTTAAATCTTGTAAATCTGTAATTCTCTCTCTTTCGGTCAGTACAATCTCTCTAAATTTCCATCTCAAAATTTCGTATCTTTATTTCCATCACCAGTAGTAGTTCATTGGATCTACTTTATCAAAACCCAACTGGTGCTGAACGGTTCTCTCAACGCTTCTTTTGACACATGGTCAAGAACAATTTTCACGCTTAAAAGCATAATCAAACTGGGACAAAATTAATAATCTGGAGTTTCAAATTTAGAACTTAAAGTTTGTGGAAAAATTTGCTCTCATTATTTGAGGTCAAAATAGAGGAGCCGAAACGATACAGCAGTGGGGACTAATAACCTTGTCACTACTGCCCTTATTACACCATTTGATTGATAGGGGAAAAAATTCAACAAGTGGATTTAACATTGAACATTGTTAAATAGAATAAAAAGAGCACTCAAGGACCAGATGTACAAACAGCCAATTACAGTTCTTCGAATTCAGAGCTTGCCGAGCATAACGACGGTGAAACTGCCAGACCGCTAATCTCGGTTTGTGACGCATCAGACTTCCGATCATACATTATTTTTAAGATGAAAAACTACTCAGCGTCAATGCTTGAAAACTGCTGTGATTTTTATTCTCAGGGGGAAGAAAAAGCTGTACAAACTTCAAGGAACGGTATTGGTTTGTTCTCCTGGTCACAAAAATAAAATGAGAGCTGAGATTTTTAAACACCGCAATCAAGATACGTGGTTTGGTAGTTACACCGCTGATATGTGTTGCTTTCACTGAGAATGCGAGAAACTTGCAAACATTGGCCTTCAAATTGAAGAGTGATGACCATGCAAACTGTGCAGAGTGTCTGTAAAGCTGAGAAGAACAAAATAAAGCAATACTCGAAAAAACTAAACAAACGAGGGTGCTTGAAGACTTTGACTGAATGACTAAGGTCAGAATCGAAAGCGAGATGAAAAACATTTATCACGAGGCTAGCCTCAAGGATAAGTAACCTACTGAGGAATTTAGCTGACACAAGAGACAGTCCAATAAGAAATCATAAGATACTGCCAAGAGCTGGTTGCTTGAGAAAGTCTCAAAATCACAACGAGAATTCTATGAAATGATTGGGAAGCGGGATGAAGACGGAGTTCTAGTTACATGTTACACAGCTGAGCAATGAGGAGAGGGTGGCAGAGTAGAAAGAGAGGTTATGTTCTCAGCAAACTACACAAAACGAAGCCTACTCGAATAAGTAAAAGCGTTGTAAAAGTATTAAGCAAGACGACTTGACAAAAATGGAAACCCCGGGCCGATCTGAATCGTTCCTTAGTTTGAAGTATAAACTTGGGTAAAAGTAAACAACAGAGATAACATACTCTCAATGCCTGGCCCGAAGACAACCTTCAACTCGATTTGCTGAACTTATAGACGAGTGAATCTGGAAAGATCAGACACTGCTCGAGAAAAATCTGATGACGAGGAATGAATCAAAAGACAAAAGCAAACAGGATGATGCTATAAAATTAAACACGGTAAACTCATTAAAAATACAGTATCACTTGAGGATCATTACATTCAACTGACCAGTTGGTGTGAGGCATTTCACGACTTTGACCTGATTCGGAGGAATTGAGAAGAAGCCCGCTGTAATTGTGCGGAACGCATTAGCTTAAAAATTAAGGTGCATGCATATAAACGTAATTAGTCAACAATTACCTTCTTATCCTTAGAAATTGTTAATCCAGCCAGCTCTTTGGCAGTCGGTTGCACAGATTATAATCACAAATCACTCCGGACACAGAATTTAATTAATCTAGGTTCTAGGATTGAACTAGAATACATTCACATTCACGGGGGTGGTTGAATCACTAGGGTCACGTATGCATACAAATAATTTGTTGAATATCTTCTAAATGTGATAAAATATTATCAAATTCGGTTGGCGGTTGACTACGCCTTGCGCTGCGGAGCTCAAGCCTAGGGTGCGGCTTCCGTCTTTTGAACTTTGCGAACCCCGTAGACTTTTGCTGACGTCATGAAATGCCGCGCAAGGCTTGAGACTTCAACAGGATTCAAAAAATTCCCGCGTATTTTAGAAAAAAACGCATTAGTTACCTCAGAATCCTGATTAAGAAACAAAATAATAAAAATTCCTCAGGTAGACCCGAAATAGGTCAACTATGCGGACTAGGTTAAAATATTCCTAAGAAGTCCCAGAGAGTTATGCATTGAATTTACTTGTTATTTTAAAGTGAAATTTCATCCCCTCCGCACACATGGAAGTTTTGACTGTTCCATAGGAATTTGAGTGCCTAATTTCTTTTCAACAGATCTGTTTAATGCAACAAATACACTGTGTGCTGCGACCTTCCTTGATAAAACTAGGGACTTTCGAAGGAGAACAGAGTCTTCACCTGGAGTCATAAAACACCCCCCCCCCCCTCCACATGAACGAGCACACTTTAAATTAATTCTGTTGCTCTGATGAGAAAAAAATTAGAAATTTGTGTGATATTCTGTCTTTTAATGAAGACATTCTAGATACTTGCAAGTAGAATGCACAAGGACACGGAAATAATGCAGAATTTGGAGGTGTACGAACATTGATAGAGATGACTTTGACTTGAAAATTTGATGAGAAAAATATGACAAGATGGAAGGTGTGCTGACAAATCATGATTTTATATCCTGGTATGATCGATGATAATATGGACGGATTTTAAATTTTTAAATACTTGTCACGAGCAGAAAAATTTTTCCGAGAAAATTCTCCATTGATCAATCCCATAGGAAATGAGGGAAACATAAATACCAACTGTAAAAATAATGATGATAAGAGTTTATTTCAAAATATATCTTCAACAATAATAAGTATCATAGTCGTTCAGAAAGCAGTATCTTCTACTTCCTTTTCTTCTCCAACTTTTGAAAATATGGTGAGCATATAGACTGAATAATTAAGATAGACTTAATAATATCAACTTACTGAGGGAGGGAGCTCCAGATGTTAGCCACTCAAATTAAAATTAACAACTGATATTTGATTGAATTTTGTATTTGTTTGTTTTTGTATTTGAGATGTATTTGTCCTGCCGAATGAGCTGTGCTCAATGGTACGACTAAATGTCACATGTCACTCTATTGTCTTTTCTTGTAAACATTTTTTTCTTTTGAATAAAAAAAAAAAAAAAAAAAAAAAAANAAAAAAAAAAAAAAAAAAAAAAAAAAAATTAAACCATTCTCATTTCTTCCAAAATACCTACGAGAGATCATGATTTTCCACCACAGGAAGTAGTCCAGGTGGGTAGTGGAATTTCAAGAATTTAGATTTTACCTACTCATTTTGTTGTTTTTCACAAATTTAATGGCCTCTCTGAGTATAGCTTGGATTATTAAACCTATATTTTAACTTCCTGCCACTTGCTGACAGGGAAAAGCTACAATTTTCAAAAATGACTCCCAATGATGTTCAAATACAGTATTTCGTGAAAGTTGTGTCCTTGAATGAAATTATTTATTTTTGAGGGCAACAATACAAAACTACGAAGTTCAATACAACTCTCATGGCAAATAATTTAATATTATATATCGACCGTGTAAGTCGGCAATCACATAACTCGGTTTGTGACGTCACAGACTTCCTGTCATACTTTATTTTTTAAACGGAAAACTACTCAACGGAAATTCTTTAAAATTGCCGTGATTTTTCTTCTCTGTGCGAAGAAAATTCTGCAAAAACTTCAAGGAATGATTTAAATTTGTTCTCCTTTAAAAAAATAACATAGAGGCGGAGATTTTCAGACCCGCAAACGAGATATTTGATAGCCGACTTACACCGTCGATATTTGGATACATAGGGAGCTACTTTTTCTTCGCAAGTTTCTTATCCGTACCCTTGTACTATCAGAGGATGCCATCACAATTTTTGGCAATACATAATTCAGAGAAAAAGCACAGCCTTAATTTCTGACAGGCTAACATATTCGGGGTTTAATATTCACAAGTTATACAATTTTTGCATGTTAACATTAAGAGAAAAAAGGAAAAAAGAGAAATGAAAAAAGGCTCTTCTTGGAATACATTTTGATAAATGGAAATCGTTAAAACATTCATTAATATTACACTTTTTCATGCTGAAAATCAATGTTCGGAAATAAATTAACATTCAGAATTTCTTAAGAGAACAAATTAGAAGTCAAATCTCAAGTTGGAGGACCTTATAGTTATATAAGGAAAATAAAACGCAACAAAGTTATGCTTCTAACTTTCATGCGGCATGAAAAAAGTTTTCCTTTTTTTTACTGCAACAGTTACATGACCAGATATGATAAGCTTCCATAACAGTGCATTCTCATTTATATTACACAGTGTGCACTAATTTTAATGACTTTATTTTCAGTAAAGAATTTTAACGTTATAGATCTTCTCATTCAGAGGTAAAAAACCCTGGGAGCTCCTTTTATTCCAATCGGCAAAAACTTTAGGGTTCATAACTTTTCTAAGCTAACTATTGTAAGAGCTGCGAGATGTAAGTCACCACATACATTCTGATACTACACATGTATGTTGCAGGCAAACAGTCAAATGAGATATTCTAAGAGGCATGAACATAAGGTCAAATTTTGATAAGTAACAAAGTTTGGAGTGTTTTTGATGGAGAGTTCTCAAGTTTCCAACTTTCTAAAAGTGAGAATTCATCACCTGTAATAGCTGAGACAAAGATCTAGTACAAGTGGTCTGGATCTTCCTGTATTTTGACTGTCAAAAATTCTGTATTTTAGGACATGCTGCATTTTGAAATGAATGCTTGTTCAAGGACTAAAAATAACATATGTACTTTGGTACAATGCAAATTTTTACACAGATTCCTTTACCTACCTGTGCAAGGAAATACTTTTTATATAATTGGCAAAATAAAAAGAAATTCAATTCGTGGAAGAATATTTGTTTAGCTTTTTGCAATAGCGTTTGACTTAATGCCTACTTTGACTTTTTGCCAGTAGCATAAATGTGCCTACTATTCTTTGAAGAGAGGTCTTTTTTAACCTAGCTGTGATGAGAGATAACAACCAAGAATTAGGATCTTTCAAAAAAAAAATTAGCTTCTTCATTCTTAAAAATATATTGTTTCGACCTGATACAGGAATGTACTTGCAGTTCAGCCTTGATACATATTAATTCTTGAGAATTGAGGCAAAAAAATACGAAGCTTCGGCACTATATTTAAATGAACACCACGGATCCAAACAAACTTTTTAGGAAAAGCACGTTGGTAGATGATGTACTAGGATCAACCTTACTATACACCAGAGCAAAAATAAATCAAACTTATGAAATTTACTTCCATTTTAAGGTCAAAATCAATTGAGAAAAATAAGCTGACATACATCAGAGATTCGGAGATAGATCTGGCAGTACGCTTTAGAAAAATATGTAAACAATTTTATGTTCCTAGAAATTTGCAGTATGAGCACCATGGTACTGAGATTCTGAAGTATATCCAGATGACTCCTTTATCAGGTCATCTAACATCCTTTGCGTCTCAGGAATAATACAAAAATCATTGTCGTACTGTGATTTGTCAAGCGAAGCTACAGCAGCATCAGTTTCAATGTGGTCTTGCTCAGAATGTTCACTATCGCTTTCTTGAGCGCCATAATTTGCAAAATCGCTATTCTCCATGTTTGTTGTAGAGGTATTTGTTGTATTTTCATCTCTTTGTTGTTCTGCACCCAACTGCGAGACAAGGTCTTTTCCAAGTTTCTTCGATAACCGATTAAGATACAAGGTTGCTACGTGAGAACCCTTTTCTAGTCCTCGTTCTGTGAGTGGATTGATTTCAGTGCATACTTGTTTTACCCGATCCCTGTGAAAATGAGTTAAGGTTAATGGTAGAACAAAATAATGCTCAGCGATGTTACAGCTTCGAATTTTTCACACTACTTGCAAATGAAACCTAGCATGTGAAAATGGCAAAAAAGCTATTCATTTTAAATGGAACATCCGCCATTTTTACAGATTGGGCTCTATACATTGTATTCATGAAAATCAAAACCAAGAACAGTGTAATGCATTTTATTTAGAGACACAAATGAAAAAGGGGAGCTCATCTTTGTTCACAGAGGGTGTTACAATGATATATCGACAGTGTAAGTCCGCAATCACATAACTCGGTTTGCAACGTCGCAGACTTCCTGATATACTTTATTTTTTAAACGGTAAACTACTCAACGGCAATTCTTTAAAATTGCCGTGATTTTTCTTCTCTGTGTGAAGAAAATTCTGCAAAAACTTCAAGGAATGATTTCAATTTGTTATCCTTTAAAAAAATAACATAGAGGCGGAGATTTTCAGACACCGCAAACGAGTTATGTGATTGCCAACTTACACCGTTGATATGCATTCTTACTAAAAAGAATATGAAAGAATTAGAAGCTTTGAGGATTATTTACCCAGAGTAGGAACCCCAAAAACTGGTAATTGTTAAGGAGCTTTTGCACCTGCTCTCTCAAAATTGATCTTTAACAGTAATTGAAGAGCAGAATTGCTAGAATTTATGCATAGCTTATAAAAAAACTCTACAACATTCGACTGTAGCCACTTTTAACCTCGACAACATTTGACTGCGGCAACTTCCTTATAATACTGTTACAGGGAAGGATTGAATAAGCGGCAATTCATGAATTCATCTCTGAGATTTCTGGGTATATAGTTAAACAATGGGTTAGTTGGGCTGGTCACAGAATTGTGTTTTGATGCTTGATTCTTGTAAATTAACTAAAAATAATAATACGTGTCCAAACTGTAACTTTCTATGTTTAATATTAGTGTTGTTATTTATTATTTAATTATTGAAAGTTGGGTTTTGGACGTCATTCACCGCAGTAGTGACACCCTTAGTTTCTTCCATCTTGCTTCCATCCGAGTTTCACGCTGAAAAACCAGTGCAAATGTGCGTCACACCGAGTGATGAAAGTAAGGTGGAAAACCGAGGGTGTCACTACTGCAGTGGATGACGTCAAAAACTCGACTTCTTAAGGGGCGATATCTCTGCTAATACTAAACGTAGAAAGTTGCTGTTTGGACAGATCTTATTATTTTTAGCTAATCTACATGAATCAGGCATTAAAACATGATTCTGTGACCAGTGCAACTAACCCATTCACAAAAATAAATATTCCACTGTTTTGATACATGATAACACTTATTGTAAGGGTAAATATGACACTTAGTGCTGTAAATAAGGTCACTGCACTCAAGTCAAGAATATACCTGAATACGATCGTTTGGCTCTAAGCTATAGACCCTTTTAATTTAAATGGTCAAGCGAAAAACTAAAACTAAGAAACTTCATATGAGCTGTACCTTCTTCTCAAGGAGAAATTTTGTATATTATGTTGAGTGCGCACATGCTTGACTAGATTTCCTTGCGAGTTGCAAGCATAAGGACACTTGGGGCAAGGGAAAAGTTTACAATCCGCATGGGATGCCATGTGCCTGATTTGGTTGTCCCTGGTTTTTAATATCATCGGGCAAACATTGCAGGGGTATCTTCGCTCTCCATGAACATTCCTTAGGTGTGAACTGAGCGTCGTTTTTTGGTTAAACTTTTTGCCGCAGGCTTCGCAACTGCAAAAATGAAGAGTTAGTTAAACAAATATCCTTACATTTATTGTAGGTCAACAGCAAGCACAGGCAAGTTGCAAGTAGTATGCACGTCAACTCGTTAGATCGCATTAATTTGCATCGAAATAATATAAGTTTGATTATTTTTAAAGAACTTTAAAAACTCTGCCGAGAATGTTCCATGATACTCTTCAACCCAGAGAGTTTAGCTGCCTATTTAAACCTAATCCAACTAAGGTCACTGATTTCAATAGACGCGAGAGCTAGTTGATACTATGCATTCAAGAAGGAAAGAAAGGCTGCCTCGACTCCAAGCATAACAATAGGTTCTTTCAATCTTGTTTATTTCTGAATTTTTTAACACTCTATTCAACACAGATAAATTGCAATCTGTGGTAAGCTTTAACATCAAGAGCATGATTTTCTTCACATAAATATCTCAGGACAAACTGCTAAAAGGATTGTATCAGGTACCCATTCAGTTCACATGAGGACGTAGCTGTTTTAAAATGAATGTAAATATAACTTGTTGTAACAAGACCCCATAGGCTCCAGCAAAAGTACTGGTTACAAAAAGAAACCGTCGAATACATTGCCCAACACAGTAATCCTCTCTATCACTTTTCCTTCAAGTATCGTCCTAAAAGTTACCCAAGGATCAGCACCTATCTCTCGGACTTTTGAGCAAGGTGGGGTTGAAGTGGTAAAAAGAGACTTAGCTATGCATGCTACTATAGACTGATCTGATGGTATGCTACCTGTTTGACCAGTGGAGCAGAAAACAATTTTTTGGAAACATGAATATGAAAGGTTACAGGAAATAAGAAAAAAAAAATAGATGGAAATTTTCCTTCGATTTCTGATAAAAAAATTTTTAATCGAAGATTCAATTGAATCAGTTTCATGGGTGAAAACCAAATGAAAATCTGTTCTGGATATTTTTTATGTACGACTACATCTTTCTCTGCGGTTCTTTAAACTTGCAAAGCAAGCCTCAGATACAGCTGCAGACAACAGGGATAGATAACAGCTACGGATGACAGCTGTTCTTTTTTCCCCCTTGTTTTCCTACAATTCACCTTTAATGCTCCTTTGGTCTTAAAATTTTCTGGGTAGTTCATCGTACCACTAATGGCATACATTGATGAAAAAACTAGATAAACACTCTTGATTGAAGGGTTTTAGAATCTCTCTTTCTGTTAATAATTTGCAACAAATTTCCAGCAAATTAATATTGTTAAAACGGCAGAGGAAAATTACATGGGATTTTAAGCGATAACAATGCTTAATTATTTTTAAAAAAGTAAAATATGAAATAGATCTGCAACGTTAAAAATCTGGGTATTTAAGAGGGATATTTTTCCAAGATCACCATCAATGAGAAAATATCCAGGGGATTCTCATGTCCTACAGCATGAGGTCCATTTTGGGGGTTAAGCATATCAGACTAATGCTGGAGCCGAATACGAAAGTTGGGCGTAATGAAAAAACTCAATAGAGAAATGTAGTTCCAGACTCCAATTCGTTCAGACTGGAGATTCAGAGATAACCTCGTGTTTTTTGATGGTGTAATATAAAAGTATTCAATGGTTTTTGAAAGATGTAACAAACTAGAAAATAAATACAAAAAGGATACATGTAAACAAAAACTTGAAAGTCCTTAATTTTCACAGGAGTGCAAGTTTTTGAACTTGTGACTTTTGAGCTTCTGGCACTCACATAATGATAAAGTTCCACTTTTCAACTAATAATACTAAAAAAAAATGTAACTCACCTAAAAATCCTTTCGGGAAGATGGGTTGTGATGTGATTTCTGAGCTCGGAAGTTTGCCTAAAGAACTTACGGCAGACAGGACAAATGATCTGCTGTGGCTCTTTCCGTCTCACTGCATGTTTGTACCGAGTATGTGAGTCCAGTGTCCTTTGAGTGTAAGCGCTATAACTACACTGAAAACCGGGAAAAATTTTGTTAAAATTATGTACTTCTTTGAAGTACACATTAAAGCTAGGAGCTCAAAATTTTTGAAACTAAGACCCCTTCTAGCTGATAGAAAGAGAGGACAGCAGCAAAGGTGCATTCGTCACATTCTTGCAAGTGGATGTGATTAACTTTTTGAAACAAATCAAAAATTCAATTCTATTTGTTGGTGTCTCCTAGTTATTGATTTCATAGATCTATTTCGTGACAATCTGCAATGCGGAATTAGGGCGGGATTCTTCCTAGCAAACGCCTTCTCCATTTTGACATGGATGAAGAGCTAGATTATTATTATTATAATTATTATTTTTTTTCCCCCTGAAATCATACACACGAATGAAATAAATTACAATATGGTTTAATTTTTGGCTTAAAATTGTTTAACCTTGTACCTTACTCTTCTCAAAAAAAAAGGGATCCTAAGGAAGGAAAAAGCCTTGTACCATAACATTGTAAAAAGTGAAGATAGTAATACATATAAGATAAGATCAATGATGGCAATAGTGTTGGCCTTCCTATGAGTAGAACAAAAGGTGAGCTCGAACTCTTTAGTGCTTTAGTGCTAATTTAAAGACCGTTAATTTCCTTCGTTACTGTGGCTGAAAAATTTGGTTTTAATCTTCATGAATGAAAAACCCAATCTATACCTGAATATTTCTAGAATTGAATTACTGACCTGGCAAGAATGCTTACAGATTCAAACTTTAAATTTTCTCTTTCATATACAGTCGTATTATTTACAGGGTTTCTTTAAGAAATGTTTTTCCAGAAAAAATTTGCCTTGTTGAAGCGGAAGCCAATGATCCTGTTGGAGCTCAGATGAATTTCTATTTCCATTTAAAAACACAACCACTTTGCATTCTTCAGGATAAGGGGGGGGGGAGGAGGAGGAGGAGAAACTTACGTCACTTTCTACCCAGAAAAACCTGTTTCACCACACGAAGGCTTCAAATCCTGCGATGCATTAGCAACAACATTAAAAAAAATGTATGGGTGTTCATTTAAAAAATTGTTTGGAAATGTTGATTCAAAATATTGCTTGAATATATTCTCTCTGATTAACAGTTTTACAGTAACAACGTCCTGATTCTAATTCTGCTTAGAAAAAGTTGTGACAAAATAAAACTGTAAATGGTCACTTCTTATAATGCCTTTTCCTTAGCTCTGAAGTTTAGCAAATTCTACCGGGGATTTCATCTAACAATGTAGTATGTATGTTATTTCAAGTCCAAAATGGCTGAACGCCAAAAAATTTTAAGATGTGCCCCCGAGGGACAATCACACCCAAACATTCTTCGCATTAAGTAAAACCTAAAATCTGAGTTTTAATTAACTCGGTCTCTACTGTACGAGTCTCAAGGCAGCTGCATTCATAGTCACTAACATCTTTACATTTATCTCAACCATGCTCTACTGCGGGATGATTTAAAAGTCTTGCATCAGCATGAGGCATCACCCCTTTAACTTTTGAACAAATGGCGATGGAGACTTCCTGATTTTTGAAATTTTTTGAGTACTCTTACGTCACAGACAACGTCTTTTGTGCCTCCCCCTCCACCAAAATTTTAGGGCTACCACCCTGTAATAGCGCAAGAAACCTGGGGCTGATTTGGTGCAGGCTTTTGGATCACCCTGTATATTCCCATGTTTTTATTCTGTTCACATTCCCCCCCGATTGAGAGACATTAGAGGGGTTCTTAAAGGACTCACTTGTTGGCACTTGTGCAATTTTTGAGTGGGGTGATGCAGCCGGATATGCTCTTTCAACCGAATGAACGCATTAAATTGCACTCTACAAAATTCGCATGTGTGAACCTCCTCCTTTTTATGGTCTAGTTTGTGTTTAAGATATTCCACACTAGTGACATAGGCTTGACCACATTTTTTACACTTGAATCTAGGAGAATGTATCTTCATATGTAGCTCTGTAATGGAAAAACAATAGTTAAATGTTACATAATTTTTTCTTCTCAAAATGGGCAACTAGACAAGGTGTGAATGAAAGCACTATGTACATGTTCCCTCTCTGAAAATTTTCTCAGAAAGCGATTATCACAACTGGAATTTCGAAAATTAACTCCTATTTAAGATATTGGCACGCATTTAACGTGCATAATAAAGTGCGTTTGACCATGAATAAATGAAACAGAAACAATGGAGATGACAACATTTCTTTTTTCGAAATTTTGTTATGCATTCCTGAAAAATTTTAAAAATTAAGATTGCTCCAATACAAAGTTATTGATTCATATGAGTAAAAAAAGAAAATAAGTAATACATGGATAAGGTATTTGACTTTTAAGACATATGCAAAACAGAGGAAAAAGTACAAATGTTATAAAGAACCCCGCACAGAGCATGGGGTCAGCGGCTCTCGATGAAACTTTAATGGATTGATATAAAGATCATAATTAAGGGAAAGCCAAAAAATTAGCTCACTTTTGCGAGTAGAAGCCGAGATATTTGCGATTGAACCCGGACTATTTTCTGTGCGGCGGAGGTAAATTCTCCGTGTTGCCTTACCTTGCTTGAGCACTTCGGCCAGGAAACCCCCTCTCCCCACCAGGTAACTACGATGTCGCATTGTTTACACCCACTCCTTTCATTAGGACGCTCCGTTCGGGCTGTGCGATATGGAGTTCCCTGCTTCTTGCACCGGCCGGGCCTTGTGCCGGCCGGTTTAATCTGAAATGTAGTTGCTGAAACAGAATTGACAGATGCGAGGAGAGGGAGGGAGTACGGCATTCGCACCAGCCGAGCGCATAAGCACCTATCTTCACGTGAGTGACGTGAGGTCTGATCGAGAACGCCGAACAACGAGAGGAGAGGGGACTCAGAATTCTTCCGCCATGCTGCAGCATGATAGAAAATAGTCCGGATTCAATTGCGAATATCTCGGTTTCTACTCGCAAAAATGAGCTAATTTTTTGGCTTTCCCCTAATTATGAACTTTATATCAATCTATTAAAGTTTCATCGACTTTCATCGAGAGCTGCTGACCCCATGCTCTGTGCGGGGTTCTTTTGTCAATTCATTGCCAGTTGATGTAAGATTAAAAGATATTAGAGACCTCAAAAACTTAAATTTTTTTTAGATTCATAGACTTTTCAATGCGTCAAAAACCTTGGAGAAATTAGACTTTTATAGTCTTTTTGAGGCTTCAGGAGTGACTAAGGAATGGAAGAGAAATCAGTACTGTCTAGATACTTACTAAGAAGCGATTCAGTTCTAAATGCTTTGCCACACTTTTCACACATTTTAGGCTTTTTCACCTTCGTAAATTGAACTCTGGGAATACTTGGCCTTAAAATTTTGATTTTCCGCTTTAGTTTCGCTGGGGTAACAACTTCCTCACACCCTTCAGTATTGACTACATCACTCGGATCAACGATGACAACGAAGTCCTCACTGGCTTTTTCGACACCCCTGTAATAAAATATAACAAAATTTGAGGGACTTAGTAAACCCACTTAGTCAGAGGTTGATAAGTGCAATAATTTTTTAAGACAAACTCTAATATTCTAAAGTGAGCCTTTGAGGAGATTGAAGACTTTTGAAATCAAACTTTAAAAAAAAACCTTAAAAAACTATGATCAGCCATTCCTACCTATGTTTTAATGAGTATTTCAATGAAATAAAGAATTTACCCTTTCAAAATTATAACAGCAATAACAATCATAAAAAATATAAAAAGTATCGAACAATTCAAAGAGAACCTGACAGAGAAGAAAGCATTTCAGAGAAAGAAGCATCAAATACTCCAATAGATTACAAAATAACTGTCCTAAAATTAACCTTGAAGCTGAGGATAGAGGTTCCAAGAATATAATGTTGATCGATATGAGCATTATAGAGATTGCAACAACTAGTGATAATGGACCATTTATTGAAACCTAAATGAGGGAATGGAATAAAAAAAGATAAATTACAATTCCTAGAAAATTGATCCAAAGCCTTAACTCTAATGTTCTGAAGGAAATCTAAGACGTCAAAGATATTGCCGACTAACTTAAACAAAAATAACAAATTGTTATATTCTAGCGCACAGTAAAAGCAACTTATACATATATACAAATCATTGTACTGTGACTCATCTTGAACGCATGTTTCCCAATTTAAGTCTGATTAGTCTGATAAAACAATATAAGAAAATAAACAAAATTTGTACTCACTGTTTTTCTTCGTTATCCATCTTCAAATATTTTGTCAACTGCTTGGTAATAACACTACGCTGTTTAGTTGAGAATTGAAAATTTTTCTTTCGTAAAATATGGAATTTTTCTTGGGAATTATTTCCGGACTTAACAAGTTGCAAAGAACGCTTATTAATTGCCCCTATATTTGACTTGATCAAAGGAGCTTTCTGCAGTCTTAGCGGTAAAGATGCTTTGTTCTTCATGTGGACATTACTGCCAATAGTACTATTAAGTTGCACGGTAATTGGAGTCTTGGGGGTAGTGGGTAGTTTATTCCACTTGTTAGGCGAAACTTGAATCTCTTTCAATACTTTGCACTGAACTACTTTTGGTTGCAAGTCTTTTGGTAATATAGTTCGATACCTGGTGTCTGTCGGTAAACTTGATGTTGACTTTTTCACTAGGGGAGAAGCAGGATTGGAATTTGATCCTTCAATCTCCAAGTTTTTGTCAACTATTTTGGAACTCACTTGCAAATTTGCAGGGACCACAAATTTGCTACCATTAATGAAAATTGTGGATTTGGCTGGAGTATGTAACCTAGGGTTAGGAGATTCACTTGCTTTGGTCACTACCACATTCGGAGGTGGAACAAATGCGATTGGTTTAGTTGAGGTGTTTTTAAAAATGATCATATTGTCTTCAGTGACATCAAGGACTGTTCTTGAGTTTTTAGGCGGAGGAATCGTCTTTGTTTTAATAGGACTGAACATTAGACGGTTAAGAGGTTCCTTGACCTTCACTTTCAAATTACCAGAGTTCAATTTTGCAGATGCCATTGAGGAGAGATTGTTTCTTGATTTCAATTTTGGAACCATAATTTTTGATCTCTGGGGGCTTGGGCCCAATGGAACGGCAGCATTTTCATAATAGTGTTTCCCATCTTTGCTTCTCCTTAATCTTTTAACTAAATGATATCTTTGCCCATCCTTTGTGACTAACTTGTTTGTATGGACCAGGTTTGATTCGATATTTTTGCTGTGGATAAATAGTTTTTTTGTGGCAGTATTGATTGGTTTAGGTGCGCGCGCATGACTTGAACTCACTTCTTCAAATTGAGAGAGATTTTGAGCACCTTCATTTCCTTCCACGATCCTTTTTCCACCTGTCACATACCAAAAAATAGTTGAGTAAGGAAACATGGTTGAAAAGCAAATACAATGCAATATCGAATTGAAAATAAATAGTCAAATTTTTGATGATGGTGAAACTAAAGAAACCCTGTGTCCACCCAGGAGGGTGAAATGATTAAAATTGTTTTACAATATAAAGAAATCAATTGTTACTAATTTCTAATTGCCTAAAGAAGACAACGTGAGGTTTACCAAGAGATTTAGTGCTGCCTATGTTTGAGCAGCTTTGAGTAGCAAAAAAGAAATTCTGATTCAGAAACGAGGACGTAGGAATGATAAAGAAATAAAATACAGTAGAAACGGTATACAACGACACATTCATTACAGAAAACCGTTTATATCGTTATTTTCGCGCGGTCCCGTTTTTTCATCCATAAGAACAATCTAAAAAATTCCTGCATTAATGGGAAATGCTTATTGCGGAAAACCGCTAACATCAGCAAAAATTTTTGTCCCAAATCTAAAAAATTCCGAAATAAACGGGATTTTCCCAAAAAAATTCTGTGCGAGTTTCGGAACTTATGCAATCTATTGTCAGATAGTTATTCCGAGAATTCAATACAACAGAAACACCATCCAGTTATTAGCAGTGGTGTGGCGTGCTTTGCAATACATTGATTGACATGCCATTAAAACCTATGGAAAACAATCAATAAACAAGGTGTTTGCAACGAACACCTTAATAATCGATCTTTTCCCATAACTTCAAATCGGGCAATATCAATAATTGATCATTCATGCTTCGCCACTGGTTCCGCTATGCCTCTAGTTCCGTCTATGATTGCCATATTAACTCAAAATTCATTAACATTATTTCACATCATAAAAAATGACGGCTTGTTGCATGGATAAGTTTTACCGTTTTGTGTTTGAAAAGGATGAATTCGTTTCTCCCACTTATCATAAAATTACTGCTCGCAAAAAAATTCAAATTGATCCCCAGAAATCGGGTATTAGCTGTCACGATGTGGCATTAGGCAGCGTCAGACAGATCCAGTTATCATGGAGAGGCGCGGGCCACGCAGAACTCAATATTTAAGCAAAAACCGCTTGTACCAGACACCCGCTTATAACGTAGTATTTGGCCGAACCCAGTGCGTTTCGTTATATGCGGTTTCTGCTGTAGAGTGAACCAAAACATGAATAATCAAACTGTGGGAACTTAATACAAAGGACTGGGTTGGGAAATTGCAAACTACTAGGGCTCAAACCTTATGTTTTAGAGTTAATCACAAAAATCTCATACATCTGTCCTTTTCATGGAAAATCCACATTTTTCTCTATTTAAATAAATAAATTCCTTTATTTCACTTCAGCATTTCCAATGGGTGAGATGAGGATTTATTTCCCAATAGGGTAGATTACGTTTTTGAAAAGTCAGTAAGCCTTTCAAATCTGTGCTTTTTCTGCGTAATTGCTCTTTTTTTGTACCGTAGAAACCCTGTTTCTTGACAAATTTTAAGATAGAATAGTTACTAGAATAAGAAATTTCTTCTGCAAGGATGGAATCAACTATTACTCTGTTCACTGGTTCATTGTTATTTCAAATCAAAAGATAAGAAATTAAAATTAAAAATACATTACCTCCATGCGTTTGAGGGTTTTTTCCAGAGAGTTTGACGGTGTGATCTTCAGGTTCAACAGTTTCTGCTTCATCCGTGCTAGAAGATGACCCATCATTACCGGCCGAGGATACTTTAGGATCATTTTTGGCCCCACTTTCTTTATTTTGTACAATGCTGCACTCTTCATCATATTCTGAATCTATCAAGTCAATTTCGGTATGCAGAGAATCTTCTTCTGCCTCCGTCACTTCGTCTTCAGTCAAGTCATTTGTTGCAGTTTCTAGAATGGAATTTATGAGTATCATTAATGAGTGCACTTTTGCACCATATTTACCTCTTTAGCTCCCTAGTACCTGGTACAGTTTAACTTTTCTTTTTCAACAAAATATAAAGAAGTTAAAAAGAAATATTCATTTTTCACCCCTGTCTAGAGTGACTTCTTTAAGTAGGGCCTAGGAAAAAAAGGACCCTTATAATTGAGTAGTCTTCTTTCTGATCAAAATAACACATTCGATTCAATTTATTTATTTTAATGACACACCAACAATTACTGCATTAGGTTTTACAAAATGAAAAGGATGTATTCCCCACCCTTTCAGGCTTCTTGGAGGGGTTGAAGTGTAGGTTGGATGTGTGTGAAAAGTAAAATCTGCATGATCAAATCAAAAGCTTACCAGGTGCTGGCAATGGATTTGTGAGATATTCCTTGATTAATAATAGCGAATACTCCCTCAGTGATTTCGGCAGGTTATTGATTTTCCGGAAAAATGAGTCAATCTGAAAACAAAGAATAAAGCCCCATCAATAGCACAATTGGGGTTTAAGTCAAGCAATTTATTTATAATCAATCATCCATCATAAATTTTAATAATATTGGCAACACAGTAAGTACAGCTGTAAATTTTCATAAAAATGGAGACCCTCCACAAATCAAACCAGAACTAGGAATGATAGCTAAATATCCCAAGTCACAATTGTTAGCACTCTGATAGTGCAGGGGCGCAGATTGTTCTTTAGGGAAACATTTGGTCGAAATCTGCACCACAAAATTTTCTTAGTGCACAAAAAAGATCATAAGAGGGGTTTAGAGAACAAGGCGCATAAGTGCAGTTTTTGCTATTTCTAGAAATATGTGTTTAAAGTTTCGAAATTACATGGATCCTCATGGTGGAAAGAAAGTTGAAACTGACTGATAGAAGCTTAAAAATTTGAATTTGGGAGCGAATTTTTCAAAGTCTATCCATTAAGACTAGTTTAACTTGAAATCATTGGTATCTCAATTTTTTCAAAAACTGCACTTATGCGGATTGTCCTCCAAGCCCCTCATAAGACCTCTTTAAGCCCAAAAATGTCAAAACTCAGAGCGCTTTTCTGTTTTTCCTCATTTTTTGCTGGGGGGAAAAGAAAATTGAAAAAAGCCATCAAAAACCGGGACATATCTACACAGGATAAAGGTGGAGACATCAAAGAGCAACCATAGCATTTTTTTTGCGCTCTAGCACTCAAAATTTTAGAAATGGATTCAGCTAAAAAGACTAGGTACCCAATGATGGTTCTTGAGTTCAATAGCACCATAGACAATGAAACTCTTGCAAAAGTCAAGAGATTTTCAATTTAAGGACTATAAATTTCGTGAGAAAAAGGATGGTTGCAATCATTAATTTTTTTTTGTTAGCCACCTTACCAATGATTTTCCACCACCTCCGCAGGGTCTAAGAAAGAGAAATTTTTGAAGTGGAAATTTTCATAGCAAGTCTTCAATATTAAATTGATAGAGCAATACCTTAAAGTAGGATTTGATATTCATACTTGATGGTAAATAGAATGAGAACAAGATTATTCATCGAAGTTGTCTCAGGATGCCAGATAAGAATGCTTCATCAGGTTCTACCAATAGGTCAGTTGCGCTGGTCACAGAATTGTGTTTTGATGCTCGATTCTTGTGGATCAGCTAATGATAATAAGATCTGTCCGAACCGCAACTTTCTATGTTCAATATGAACTGAGATGACGCCTTTTGAAAAGTCGGGTTTCTGACGTCATCCACCGCAATAGTGACACCCTTGGTTTCTTCCACCTTGCTTTCATCAGTCAGTGTGACGCACATTTACCCTGATTAGTTAAAGTGAAACTCGGATGAAAGCAAGGTGGATGAAACCAAGGGTGTCACTACTGCGGTGGATGACGTCAAAAACCCGACTTTTCGAAGGCATTATCTCAGTTGATATTGAACATAGAAAGTTGCGGTTTGGACAGATCTTATTATTTTTAGCTGATCCACAAGAATCGAGCATCAAAACACAATTCTGTGACCAGCGCAACTGACCTATTGTGTCAGCTAAGGTCAACTTTATGATGACAATTAGATCTATTGCAACAAAAAGTCAAATTCTAGAATGCAGCCCCACTGAAGAGATGGCAGCTAGAAATTTGAATGGAAAATTTCATTAATGATTCCAGAACGATCAAAAACTATGAATAGTTTTGCACAAACAACAGATATGTGTAAGCATTGGATTTACCTTACGTCATGATAGTAAATATAATAAGAAAAGGATGAGTTTTGACTATACCAAAGCTCATGAATAAGATCCATACCTCAGAGGAAAGGCTGAATTGCTCGTAGCAAGACATGATCCTCGCTGATCTCCTGTAGCAGTCTCTTCAAAACTCAAGTTGAGGCTGAGTGAGTGATATTCTACTTCGATGTTACTTTGAAATTATTAACTACTGATCAAACACATAAATTTGGGAAAAGTGGGACTGTGTATTGTGAAAAAACTCAAAGAAAATATGTTGATAACAAGAGTGAGCAAGAAAAAAAAAAGTTCGCAATGATGACCATTGCACAGATTTTGGCTATCTTGCGTCTTCACAGCCAGACTACATTTTGTGAAATCTAGAGATAATTATGCACTGATCAACTTATTTTTTAAAGAGTACTTCACTTCTTTCGTGAGAATTAAATTATAACGTAATCAAAGACCATGATCACACATTCACAACAACAAACCTGAATTTCAACATAACATAACCTCCAAAACAAAACAATGCAAAACGAAGAGGAGCGGTTCCGATTGGTTGGAGTAAAGGAGAAAATTTAAAAAGAAGCGGGAACGAATACGGGGTTTCGTACACGTTCGTACTTACCTACCTGAAAACTCGTCACTCCTCACTACAAGTTTCTCGGATTTCGCTGTATTTTTAGAATATCTTCAGCTATAACTGATCATAAATAAACTGAAGGGATGCCGTAACTTTGGAGTTCTCCACAAAGAGGCAGCCTGTCAAAAAATATTTCCTTCCTGCCTGTGCATTAGGTAAGTACTGTGCGGTGTGCATGGAGATTCTAACTAACTGTGAACGAAGAGATGAATGTATTTACATCAAAAGAAACAAAATCCATTCTGACATGAGCCCTGAGATTCAAAATAATACATACATGACAGGGTTTATGACACAATGGGCATAGGACCTTTTGATTTAAATGCATCCAGATGGCCTGCGTTTGGGTGTTTGTTTTAGGAAAAAACCTGTGGCACTATCGTATTTCTTGTGAAATTTTACAAGCGACGTAGCTCTTACGTAGACATGCAGGAGCTCCAGTCATTTCAAGTCTGAGTAGGACTTGCAGTGATAAAAAGATCGAAATTCTTAAGATAAAGTTATCTTTTAAGCCTTGGCTGCTTGTTGGTTTATCAGAGTACCAAAAACATCTCCCTGCAAAATCATGATACCTTTCATTGTCATATCAATGGCCATAGTGTTAAACCATGTATTTCTGTTTGCAACGTTGCAGATTTCCGGTCATACATAGTTTTTTAAGTGTTAATTCTTTGGAAAACTAGGCAACTTGATTCCTTGAAAACTTCGTTGATTTTCCTACTCCATTGGCAGAATGTTTTGAGTAAATATCAAGCCATAAAATTTGCTTTATTCTCCTTTAATAATCGAAGTCTAGGTTAGGAAAGGATTCCTGGGGGTTTGAGGGGTTATAGGATCTTTCAGGGCCCAGGGCGCCATTCAGAGGCGTACAATATACTTGTGGAACGGTAATTAGTATTTTTTCTCTCCAGTGCTTGGTTTTCAAAAAAATGGACAGATGCACTTGCGGAGAGGGCGGCTACTCACAGTACAATACAAACGTTAACATTTAACAAGCATTGAGCCAATCACATTGCAACATGCTCCGGGCTCTCGTCCGTTCAAATGCAGTTTTGTTGAAAACAAAGCCCAGGAGCAAAAAATGCAACTACCAGACCCCGTATATTTTGGGTTACAGATGAATGCATTGCTAAAAGTTAAGGGAGGAAGCTATGTATCCCAGACTTTTGGCTCAAAACCACCAACAACATTCAGAAAAAATAATGATTTCCCCGAAAATTTTGGGTGGCATAGCTCCTACTAGGAGCATTTTTGGGAAAACATTATTGAGGAAAAAAGTCTTTTATTGATCTAAATAGAACTTAGTGCTGCAGAATGGCCATTTAAACCCTCAAACACCTTTTGTACTTCATGCTATATAATATAGATTTAGAGGTTAGCACTTAGATGCAATTTATTTACTCTTAAGTTATGAATTTTGGGATTACAGAATCTGTTCCACAGTTTCCGATGGATTTTTTAAATGGAGTGAATTAGTATGTATTTATTTTTTTCTTACTTCATAGAAAGAGAGGAAAATATACTCGTAAGTAAAGATTCTTGTTAAATTTATATCAAATTTATTGAGATAATCGAAAACTTTAAAGTAGCAAAGAAAAACAACAAAACACAAAAAAAGTAGTAAAGAAAAAATTCTTACTTACGGACAAAATTTAAGTAAAAATTTGAAACAAACAGCAACAAATAAATAATCAAGATTATCTTTCCTTTTCATCTTTCAAAATTGTTGTTTCAACAGCAGGATTTTGTGCTCCCAAATCGGGATTCACATCATTAGTCGCTGTTGTTTCTGAGGAGCCATCACCTTTTTTTTCTGAATTCTCAGTGTCTGTGGAGTGGGTATCCTTTTCTTCAGCTTTCTTTCCTGATTCAGTAGGATTTGTCAGCTCCAGGAGGTTATACTTCCGCAATTTATAGTAGTCCGGGACAACAGATAAGCAGCAAATGCCTCGAATTACTTCAACTACCACAGCCAGATTTGGTTCCTTCAGGTTTGCTTGGTGCAATGGATTACAGTCAGTCACCAACAAAGCTAATTCTCTTACTAGTTCCATACGGTCAATATTATCATTCTGTCGTCGGCTGCAACAAAAGCGAAAAATTAGATGCTACAGGCTGTGATTAAGTAGCAAGCGGTCATATAAGAGAGCGTGGTTGCTACAGGCCACAGTGATTTCAAGGCTAAAGTTCAGGGGTGAATAGATTGCTCGAATGGGCCACCAGACAAGGTCTGGGCTTGAAAAAATTCACATGGCTTTCTTTTCAAAATCTCACATAGGTAATGATTCACACAACAGGAACGTTTAAAAATCAACTCCTGCAAGAGATATTAACGAGAGTTTTTAACACAAGTTAAATGAGAATTCGATTACACAGGCATCGATTGTAAGTTTGCCGTTTATCCAATGTTAATTATGAATAATTTCTACGTATATGAAATTTTGAGGGAAAAATATATTGCGTAATGGCACAATTCATACCCTGTTTAAAGGCCCATTTTACAGACTTTTGGATTGCAAGATCCTTGCAGAAATTTTACCTTGGTGAGTGAAGTTTTGCTCCTTACTAAACTATTACTTTGATGTTTTAAAGACTTTTTTTGCAACAAACATTTGATTTATTTCCATAATTTATAATCCAATGTTTTAAAAAAGTTGACAAAATGTTAGAAAAAAAATATATTGAGATAATGCATGGATGGTGGTTTTCTTGACATCCACCTTCTCTTGTGAAAGGTTGATGGACTCGGGTCATCCTACCGACAGGATGATCTTCAAAATTAACCTTTTATAATCAATGAATGACTAGGGTATTCCAAAAAGAAAGTTTCAATATTTCTGACACTTTTCCCAGAGGATGCAGGGGTTATTCAAAAACAAACAAAACGACTTAATTCGTAAACTCAAACTAAAAATGCACACTTAGCCACCTCTTTCTTCAATGGCATGGTACAGAGCAAAGTTATTTTCCCCTTTTCAATTACTGTGTGTTAACTCCTGTTAAATAGAATTACATACGATTGAAAAGAGTAATTTTACTTGCTCACTTGAAAATGATTGAGAAGGTGGTGCTGTCACATTTAAAATGCTTCTTAAATAATATTACAGCTGCTGCTTTTATATCTTCTACTGTGGCCTGAAAGAGATACACAAAAAAAGATCAATATTTTAAACAAATCTTGCACTTAGTTGGATTGCACTAAGCAGAAAGGTACCAAGCCACATTAGCTATTGTCAAATTTACTTAGGCAATTCAATTTTTTACATGAAGACGGTTGTGTAGATTTTTATGCAAAATTCAGGGAATTTTCTACTCTGTGCAAAGCAAATTCCTTTAAAATTTCAAAAAAATCTGCACAAACGTTCTCCTGTAAAAAAATTAAATTGCTCATTTTTGGCGATGGGTCCAATTTTGATCATTTGATTTGCAGGACCTCTCTGGATTGTATTTCCAAATTTAAGGATTGAGGAGTTATTTGTACATCTGAGTTCTCTTTGGAGGAGCATATTGGATTTTTTTTCTTAAAGGCCTACAGACTTTTTAGGTTTATAAGCACAGTGTCAACAGATTTCAGTGGAACTGTCCCCCACTTCTATAAGATTTGGGTTTTGCTCATCTTATCCTGTGCTTCTCCTGTTTGACTACCACATACTCAACAGCAAGCCAACGATAGAAGCTATATGTGTTTGTCTGGTAGACAAGGCTAGACTAAAATGGAACAGAGCTGTGTGATGAAATAACTGCATTTATTAGATGACTAACAAGGTGAGCCCTTTCTCAGGCTGAATAATCAACTGGTTGCCGGTCTGCAAAAAAGTACCTTTAGCTGTACAGTCAATTACACAGCCCTATAAAGAGCTTAAAATCCCTCTGACATTCATCTGATCAATACAGCTTTCTGATAACATAGATTATGTTCGTTTAATCAGGTCATAAAATGATTTATTTTGTTTATGGTCTGTTTTATACTCCCTTTGACAAGTAGATTTTTTGTTGAGAATGGGTCAGTTGCACGCAAGAGACACAGCCAACTGGACACACTTTCTGATGGTAAATTCCCTCAAAAATCACGTTACTCACATCAAAAAAGTTTGAGATTCACTCCTTAGTGCACAATCTGCCTATTCTGTAACACGCTTTTTCAAATTTACCGCGAGGGTATGCGGGCAATTTTTTGTGGTGGCCAGCAGTCAGGTTTACCTAGAGAGAGACCTAACCTAAATAAACAATCAATCTTGCAAACTGTTGTAAACTCCTCTAGCGTAAGATTTTAATTCATTCAAAGCTTTTGTTTTTACAAAATATAGAAAGAAAAAGGGGAAAAAGCTTGAAAATGATTAAAATCATACGATAAAAATGTTAGTGAAACCTTTTGTTTGCTATGTATAGTTTTTCTGACTTCTCTGTCTGTGCAAACCTGGTCAGCGCTGAATGAGAAAAACTGCCCGCAGACCCGGGAAACCTGAAAAAATGAGTTACAAACTACGCAAATTGCGCACTACAGAATGGATTTCAGAATTTTTTGACGTGTCCAACGTGATTTTTGTGCGATTTTACTTGTGTAGAAGATATTCATTTGGCTGTGTCTCTTGCGTGCAACAGTATTTTTACACTTATTCTTGAGGGATTTGAAAAATTTTTAGCCTTTTAAGTTGCGCAGGATCATCTTAATGAACTTAAAAATTTCATTAAAGATGGGACATTCTGTTTTTCATTGGATCTAGGTTCACTGAACTTATTCCTTACGAACCTCGTTTTCTCTTCACATAATTTTTAACTTTTTCTGATCATGGTGCAAAACTGTTTTTTCACTTTGTATGCATTTGAATTCTTTGTTTTCCTCAGGCTGCCTAGCTTGCTTGATTTAAAAATAAATAAATTTTGCCAGGTTTGCACTGGTTTGGTGATAACGTGATGGTGCTGTTGTATTTTTTTTACCTCATTCTATTTTCCATTCTTTTCTCAATTACTCACTCTTTGATAAAACATTTTGATTTTTTTTATCAGATGAATTAGATTAAATGGTTACATCAAAGAATGGTTACATCAACAAATTTGGAATGAATAGTAATGGGGAGAAAAAATTTAAGAGAACCAACCCAAACAACCAACTCAAATATTTGCTTACCCTGCAAACAGCCTCTACAGGAATCATTCGAAGAAGGAACCTTGTCCTCTGCTGTTTTGTATCAGCAATTTCGGCCAGGATACTATGAGCTAATTTCACAGGGTCATCAAGCTGAAAAATATCAGATGCATTTTTCTGGGAACCGTGAACTTCGTTATATACGGGCTCCACTGTAGATGAATTTAGAACGACAGTTGAAAATGTTGCTAATTGCAACAGCTTGAGGGATACATACTTCTCAATTCCTACGATATCACATGAAAAATGAAAGAGTGCATTAGATAATAAACGCTGAGCCAACCATCATTCATCAAATTATGACGAAAGAGCTTGTCTGGTATAGTCATGTTCAAAGAATGGCAGATGGCAAGTTCCTTAAGTAGGTACCAGATTGGGTTATAAAATAACCCAAAATATGAGGGAACGCCTAACAAAATCATGGATACATGGCGTTCAACATAAAATTGCAAGATGTAATTTGCCAAAGAAACCTTGTTTTAATAAACATGGATGGTGATTAGGTGTTGCAGGGCACCTGGGAAGTTGTAAAAAGGACTTTATATTTTGACAAAATTCTCAAGCTAAATTCTTGAAAACGCAAAGAGAAATTATTTGAAACTTTATGTAATCATCACTACTAGCCATTTTCCAAAAGAGTAAGATGTGATCAGAAATCTGCGGTCATGACTGCCATAGAATTTAACAGATGAAATTTACCGACATTTCCCTAATTTTCCTGACAAATTTTGGTAAATTTCCTTCATATTTGACAATATGCAGAAAGGTTGAAATCAGTCACTTTCAAATTTCAACAAGCAACGTTTGTTGTTTTAAAAAATAGAAAAATTGCAAAACATAGCTTTGAAACAAAAACCAATATTAAACTTTACTTAGGACGATATCTTTTTTCTTTCACCAGATACACGTTATAAGGATTTCAGCTTCAACTCTTCTACTTCACGATATGGAAAATAATAGTAGGTACTTACGGTTGTCTTAATAAATACCACACCCTTAATATCTGTATTGACAACACTGAATTTTCTTTGCTCTGTTTTATCATCGGATGATTTAAGCTCTTCGATTTCTTTTGCTAGCTCATCTTCTACTTCTGAAGCTTCAACATTTTCAGCAGTTTCTGGTTCCTAAAAGAAACAAGAAGTTAGTTAGAAAAAATGATAAAAATTGGGATTACATTTCCCCTGTTCCTACCTCCTTAAGTAGTATTTTTTTCCAATATTAAAAATTATGTAATGATGAGATTGAAAAAACTTGTGGATATTCATAGGATACAATAGAACATGTAGCCAGAAATTTATGACAATGCAATCTAAGATGCAAGAATTTTTGGTTTCGTCAATGACATGTCCTTTGTAATTCAGGTACTTGAAATAAAATTCCTCTGACCTTCGAAGCATAATAAAAAATCCCAGATATACATGAAAATGCACATACATGAATCTGTTACGAGTTAAAAGCACAGCCAATTATATAGACTCACGGCGGGTAAAATCACACAAAAATCTAAATGGGCACATCAAAATAGTTTGAAATTCGTTCCTTAGCATGCAATCTGCGTACTTGTAACACGCTTTTTCAAGTCTCCCGCATCCACAGGCGGCTCTCCTCAGTTGGCGACAACCAAGTTTGGACTGATAGGGGAATAAGGAAACCTTACCTGAATAAACAAAGAATTTTGAAAATGTCTTTTAGTTTACAATTCCAAGTATTCCGATGGTGAAACTACCAGACCAAGTATCTTAAGTACTTGCGGTGTTTAAAACTCTCCCCTCCCATTTTATTTTTTTGAGGTAGAACAAATAAATAAAATTTCTTGAAACTTTCAAACAGTTTTCTTCACACAGAGAAAAAAAAACACAGAAGTTTTCAAGAATTGACGTTGAGTGGTTTTTCATTTAAAAAATAAAAAATGACAGAAAGTCTACGACGTCACAAGCCAAGATACGTGGTCTGGTAGTTTCACTGTCAATTATTATTCCTTTTCTTCTTGTATCAATTGTAATCTTACATAAGGGAAGTTTTGAACAATATGTGAGATTGTTTGTTTATTTAGGTTAGGTTTTCTTGAGTCTCTCTCCGGGAAAAACTGACTGCTTGCCATTAAGAAATAGGTACTGTCCTCAGATGCAGTAAATTTGAAAAAGCTTACGAAGTCCCACTTATGCAGATTGCATGCTTTGGAGAGGATTTCTGACTTTCTTGATATGCCAAACATGATTTACATTCAATTTGGTTGGAAAAGAATCTATTCATTTGGCTATAATTCTATGGTCAACAGACCCAAAGGTAGGTTCCGCTTCAACCGCAGTCACTTTGCTCTCCATGAAGAAAAAAATTAGCCTTTGGTGAGCCCTAGGTAACTATGAGTAATTAGACAGCATTAAATTTTTAAATATTACTGCTATTAATCACACAAGAGTTGAATGAATGATCATGAGCAAGTTTTGGATGGCATGATGTTGCTACTTGAGGCTCTTCATCACCACACTCGTGTTACTCTGTAGAATAAATGTCCGTGGCTATTAGGTCAGTACATGACAAGTATCTAGGTGGGAAAGAAAACATGATTACCTTCATTTCAGGGAATAATTTGGCAGAGAACTCATTCATGATATTGTAAGATTCTCGGACACACTCCTTCTCATTCATAATGTTACAAGTACAGATGAACCCCTTCAAACCAGGAGTGATGCAGAATTTACCCTTTTTGTGGGTTTGTGGTCTGTAAAAATTCTTCCTTTTGGGCATCATTCTGAAAATAAGAGAAAATATTTCTGTACAGGGCTTTTCAGGCAATTCAGAGCTTACATTCTACTGCACTGTAAGAACAGTTCAGTGTTAGCTGGATTCCCCTCAAGCAATACGATTATTGAACCTAAGTGTGTAGGTGGACAGGACAAATCAAGACATAGGCCAATCTTAAGCATGTTCCATACAATATCTAGCATTTTGATGTCTTATTGGGCTGCTTTAAACTTTCAATAGTTGACTTGCTGCAATGTTAGATTAAGATCTGTTCAGGATTAATGGGAGGTTTCTTTTTTATCCATGTCACAGAGGATCATGATAAGCCTCACTGCTTTCACAATGCTATCTATTTTTGCGATTCCACCCTGTTTCATGCATGCCAACGGAACGCTTGGATTGCTCCTCAGAGATGATTTTCACAATCTCAGCCTTCAAGCAGAACCGCAGATAACCTGATCCATTGCGTTCCGCGGAGGGATTTTAATACGCCCTTGGCTGTAGCAGATTACGCATTTACAGCCATTCATGCTATTGAAAACTTCATCCATGATATTAAAAATGTCCATCCCTACACAGCTCAGGGTGAATTGTGATTTGTTTATGAAAAGCCGGCGCCGGCATATCGACGCGGCATGGGCAGAAGAGAGGAGACCAACTCACCGGAAGTATGATTGAGGATAGAGCAAATTTAGAGCTGAGAAACAGCGAGAATCTCGTTAAATGATTGCTGCGTAATCGCTGGTTACTGTAGCAGCAGATTCTGTAAGAGCTGATAAGTTTGGATGAGACAGAACTTACAGAAGGAAAACGTAAGAAAACTGGTGACCGAGCCGAGACGAGAGAGGAAAGCCGGAGCCGGAAAGCGAGGAAGAAAGGAGTTTGTTGTTTACATCACCCACACGCCCACACACACACACACACACACCACCACCTGTTTACAGCCGCTCCACTATCAACAACAACCATAACCTCCTCCACGCGAGCAGAGTGACGAGTCTGCTGATATCAATTGTGTCATTTGTGTGTGATAAAAATGCCGAAAATGGCCTCAAATTTTATTCTAATTATCAGTTTTATTTTTAGTATTCACATTTCTTCATCATGCTCTGCTCAAGCCAACAACAGTAAGACTCTTGTCTTGCTGGATACTCTTTCAATCCGAGAAACTCACTCAATATTCTTCAAGTCTCTCAAAGGTAAGTGGACATAGATTTTGCAATTTTTTCGCCGGTAATATCTCCAGAGTAAATAAATGCTTTCCAAGCTGAGGTAAAGTCAAATCCTATTGTTTTTTCGCTACTTGCCCCTAATCCATCTCTTTTGTAAATCAAACAAGAATATTGGATCTCACTACATGCCTACAGAGGAGTTTTCAGGGTACAAACTTCTTGCTTTCGTTGCAGTAGAGATGCAACTCAATTAACACCTTTTCAGTTTCTCCTTATATAGTACCTTTTTCAAGGAGGAAACTTTACCTGGATCTCTAGTTATAATTTCAGCCAATATTCCATATGATAAAATGTAAAACAAGTCATAGGAGCCTGAAGGGAAAACATGCTGCCAGAGAACGTTTTCTATGTTACAACAACAATGCAATACTACATACTGAAACTAAACAATTAATACCAATAACTGAACGAAAATTGCAAATCAAGGTTAAGACCAGACTAATCTTAAATCGGTGCGCTTTGTTGATCTTTTTGCGAAAATCCGGGGCGTTTCCGAAAATTTTTGAGGCCAAGAACTACTAACAGCTCTGGCGCTCTTGATCATTTCTCATGATAAAATACTTCAGTACAAGCTAATTACTTATTACTTACTTTTAAAAACATCTGATTTGCCAGTTATTCCTGTTTATCAAACCATCATCAAAATAATTGAAGTTTTTTTGTTTTTTTTTCTTTTATTAGACAGAGGATATTCATTGACATTCAAATCTGCTGATGATCAAAATTTAGTCTTGTCAAAATATGGAGAGTTTTTGTATCAAAATCTCATCATATTCTCTCCTACAGTTGAAGAATTTGGTGGATTATTGAGTGTTGAAACAATCACAGAATTTATTGATAATGGAGGTAAGTAAGTTCTTGTTTTTTTCTTTCTCTCAAGTTCCATTTTATATTTATGTCAATTCCATGAGTTTAGTGAAGCATGGAACATTTTATGCAATAATAAATCAGGCACACATTTGTGGAGACATTTCTTGGTAGTGAAGGAAAATTTAAAAGTCATCCAGATATTATCAGTGAAAAATAAGTTTACTATCCAGTTGTGCATTTACCAAGATTTGAAAAGTAACCAATTTTTTAAAATGATTGTGATTTTCTCTATACTTAAATGAGAAATTTTTATAGATATTTTTCCTGCATTCATTGTTTTGTTTTTTCGATGCTAGGCAATGTGCTGGTGGCCGGCAGCTCATCAACTGGTGATCTTCTAAGAGAACTAGCCTCTGAATGTGGATTTGAAATTGATGAAGAAGGCTCCGCTGTGATAGACCATCTTAATTATGACATTCAAGATTCCGGAAAGGTAAGATGACAGGCCCAGTTTTTTAACACATTTTCCCAATCTGTATATATGGCTAGCTGAAGTAATTTCCCACAGCTTTGCTCAATGCAGTTATGTAGCCTTTTTTAAGTCGAGAACCATTCAGTTGGACTCCTCAGAGTTGACGTAAAATATGCTCTGACAAAAAAAAATTTAAGAGAAATCCCGGTCTTCATCAAGGGCCTAGATCAAGTTTGAAGTTTGATCCACAAGTCAGACACTCAATCAAATTAAATACCAGCAGAACTTGGTCCCATCCGCCATGTCATCTTAACATCAGGTTGTTCTTGCAGACTTGTAAAAAATTATTATGCTACCTACACTGTTACAAATCTCAAAAGTATCTCCGGTTTTTAGACGTATGTTTACCAATAGTTATTGCATTCTTGGATTATGCTCATTATTCAGATGGCAATCAATGAATTTATGTCTGTGGATTTGTAAAAGCATTCATTCAAGGACTGTCTTGAAATTTTTAATATATTTTTTATTTGACCATTCCTTTAAATAATTTCTTTAAGAGATATAAACTCATTACATTCTTGGATTATGCTCATTCAGATGGCAAATAATGAATTTATTTCTGCGGATTTGTAGAAGCAATCATTCAAGGACTGTCTTGAAATTTTTAATTCATTTTTCATTTGACCATTCCTTTAAGTAATTTCTTTAAGAGATTGAAACTACCGAAGAATTTAGCATGTATGATTCTCCAATGGTAAGATGCCATCCCAACATCCTAACGCTTACATCAAAGATGATATATTTATTTCTTCTTTGTCTTTCCTTTTTTAGCATTCTTTGATTGTTGCTGATCCTAAGAACTTAATTGACTCTCCTGTAATCATTGGATCTCGTGATATTCCTCCACTTCTGTACGAAGGTACTGGCTTAATTGCTGACTCTGAGAACCCTTTGATTCTCCATCTTCTCACTGCTGAAAGCACTGCATACTGTCACAATCCCTCCCAGCCTATCAAAGACGTAAGTAACATTGAATTTTTATCAGCTTTAGCATACACCAATTTTAGCTAAGGATGAAATTTGTATCATAAAGACCTTGTAAAAGAGGCAACTTTTTGAAAACTTGAAGAGCTTTTTTCCCCAGGGTCGGATTTACCTCTAGGGCACTGGGGCGCATGCCCATAGCGGCAAATTTTGGCGATGGGCAAATTTTGACACTGGAAAAGTCAATGCGTGAAAAAAGAAAAATGTAGACAGAGAGGAAGCGAAGTGAAAACTAACTTTTTTTGGCTCGACTATGTGTTTTTGATGGAGCAAAAGTCCTTTTTTAATTACTCTTTCAGCTTTTCTTGTTCACGGGCTGGTCACTATCTATCAGTTTCTGTAATTTTGTTATCCCGCCGTACCTTGTGTCTTGCGGTACTGTTGAATTGTCATCTCAATTTTCTGAGATTTCTCCTATGATACAAAATTACACAAATTTTAACTACTTTTGTCTTCTTATTTTTTACAGTATCCTCATGCTATTGGAAAGAATACTTTATTGATTGCTGCCTTGCAAGCAAGAAACAATGCTAGAGTTGTCTTCTCTGGATCTCTATATTTCTTCTCTGATGAAGCATTCACTTCACCCGTTCAGAAAGCTCAAAGCAAGCAGCGCCATGAGGTATCTGGAAATGCTCAAGTTGCTGAAGCGATAAGCAAATGGGTCTTCGCTGAGTCCGGTGTTCTGCGAGTCAAGTCAGTCTCTCATCATAAATTGGGGGAGACTGCTCCTCCGCCAGCTTATACTATCATGGACACAGCGGTAATTATTTTTTGTTTCATAAGAGTTTTTTTTTCAGGAGTTTCTCGATTTTATTCTACTTTTTTTTTCTTTTTTTTTGTAAAATGACAGGAGATTAATACCTTCAACTGCTTGAGTGTTGATCATGAAAACTTCTAACTTGATCGAAGAAGCATTTTAACTGCACGCATATAATATTGCACTTTAAAGAAGCAGTGAAATAGAGATTCCTTCATAAGAAGATTTTTCAAAAGAAGAGGAGCAAAATTGAATGTATTCATCGTGTATTCTATGGCTACAAACTACAGAGTAATGAAGACCTATGGCTGTGCATGGGGGAGAATTTAAGTAAACAGAAGTTGGTGGCATGAGCAAAAAATGACCAGTAAGTTTGCTTGCATTCATAGTTTGTCTAATTGCCAAATTGTTGGAGTGACTAATGTACAAACTACAGGTGCTGGCACTCTCAAAAGGCATATACCCAACTTCTTTTTACACTGTCAGGTTTTTCCTATTGACTTGGGTTTCAAACTCTCGATGCTCTCTGCTGATAGTTATTTTTTGACAGCAGGGAAAAGGTCGGTAGAGGGCTCATTGAAATAATGATGTATCTTTAGTTATATTATGTTGTAATACATCATGAAACAAATATTATCTTCCCTAGTAGCCTACTTACCTTTAGAATAACTCTGAGGAAAAATAAAACAGCTGTATTTTTTACTAGTTTGAGAGTTTTACACGAAAAAGTCTGAGATCTAAGAGATAAAGACAGGTAATTCGTACTTTTCATGTATTTTTTCTGTAAAAATACTACGTAAACATCTCTTTTTTTATCTACATCACTCCTTTTTCTACTAGTTTTTTGTACAGTGATTTGCTTCGTAAATCATCACATCATGTGGTTTCAGGGTTGTTTTAACCTGTTACTTCCTTCATAGTTTTCATTATAACTTATCTCCATTGTTTGCCTCACTAACCATTTTTTTATTACGGACCCAGGTATTCACTTTGGAGTTAGAGAGGAAAAGTGGAGACAAATGGGTGCCGCACAATGCCAAAGATGTTCAGCTGGAGTTTGTCCGCATTGATCCCTTCATCAGGACATCTCTGCCTCTCAAATCGGACGGAAAGTACGAAGTTGTTTTCAAGATACCTGACATTTATGGAGTTTTCCAATTCAAGGTGAACTATGTTCGGGTGGGCTACACTTTCATTCACAATTCAACACTTGTCTCTGTCCGTCCCTTAGAACATACACAATACGAGCGCTTCATTCCAAGTGCCTACCCCTATTACACATCAGCATTTTCCATGATGGTCGGTGTGTTCCTCTTTAGCATTGTTTTTTTGCATCATAAAGATGAAGTCAAATCCAAAAAAGAGTAGTCTATTGGTCTCACATATATTTGTATATTTTTGAAATGCAACCACTTTTGTTAAGTTTGTAAATTTTGTAATTATAAGTTTTCAAAGACAACAAATGTTGTGTTCTTTTTTATTATTAATATATGTATATTTTCATCTCGCAGGATTTTTCCTGGCATAAATAACCCAAAATGAGTAGAGGACTAAAGTCTTGTGTCCTTTTCATGCTCTAACCATTAATGTTTTTAAGAATAGAAAACTGAGAAATCGAAAAGAGAAGTAAAAGAGAAATGACTATACCATGTGAAGGAAACTAACTATATCGCAGGTGCTAAGAAAAACTAACTTCTGCAATGTATGGAGATGGTGATCTGGGGGTTTCAACTCCTTTAGATGTTTAATTTGGCTCTCCGGTCTGACTCCTGTGACGGACATGACGAGAGGTCTGATATGGACACTGTCCATGTCCCGAATTCTCTTAGTTTCCACAGAGAGGCATGTATTTTGATACCTTTTCTTCATACTTCAACAACGAATTGTATCCGTTAGGGATGCTGAAATCTAAGAGCTGCACAACACGCGCTTGCTTATCAATCCAGATGATGTTAGGTCTATTAGCCATAACCATCCTATCAGTTAGGACCGGATTGTTCCAATTAAGGCAATATTGTTGATTCTCAAGCACAGTTAGCGGATTATAATGATAATTAGGTTCCAGATTTTCCAACAAATCGCAATTTCTTGCCAAAGCTTGATGAAATATCTTTCCCATGTTGTCATAACGCTCCGTATATTCTTTCGCCCCAAGCTAAGTACAGGCAGAAGCAATATGATCTATTGTTTCAGAGGCCACATAACATCTTCTACACTTGTCGCTCCCTGTGTTTTCCTTCAAGACATACTTCCTATAGTTCCTCCCACCAACTACCTGATCCTAGAATGGCAAATGTAAACCCCTCTGTCTCTGGGTAAAGCTGTCCCTTCGTGAGCCATAAATATGACTCAGCCCGATTTACATGCTGTTGCTACACCAGGTTGACGTAGCGGCCATGCAGAGAGTTTATTATTATTTTTTATTTCATCTCGTAGGATTTCTCCTGGTATTAAGAACCCAAAACGAGTCAAGGATTAGAGTCTTTGGGTCCTTTCCATGCCCTAACCATTAAAAGTTTTAAGAATAGAAAATTTAAAAAACGAAAAGAGAATTAAGAGTGATGAAAGACAGAGGACTATTCCATGGACTGCTAAGGAAACTCCTAACTATATTGCAGGTGCTGAGAATAACTGACTTCTGCATGGTGAGGAGGAAGTGATCCGGGAGTTTCAGCTCTTGTAGGTGTTGATTTATTTTTTTTTTACTTGGAAGAGGGAACACTTCCGGTATAAGTATTACTGACAGACCACAGGCCAAAGTCATTAATACACACTAACTTGCTTGAATAAAAGAAAGAATAATTAAACAATTATTATTTTTTTTTTTTTTTTTTTTTTTTTTTTTTTTTTTTTTTTGGTAACTCAGAAGAGGGAGCACTTCCGGCACAAGTATTACTGACGGGCCACAGGCCAAAGTCAGTAACACATACTATCTTGCTTGAAAAAAAAAGGGTAAACGTTATTTTAAAGTAAAATTTAAAAAAAAATTTTAAAAAAATTAAATTTTAAGTGAAATCAAAAAATTATTCGATATTGAGAAACGACCTGACAATACTTGACGTGCTTATAACAACGGACTTCTGCATTGAATGAAGCAGGTAACTGTTTATTCCGAGGTCTCGAAGATGTTGAACTAAACTTTTTGGAACTATCCCCGTTACTGACATTATCAGGGGCTTGATACAAACAATATTCAGGTTCCATAATCGCTTCATTTCTGCAGCTAAGGGCAGATATTTTACCATCTTTTCCTGATACTTCAGCTCCATTATTATTATTATTAGTATTATTATTACTTCCTTCAAATTCACATACTTATAATTGTTTTTAAAATTTGTTACATTGATGATGAAACTGGAAAAATAAGTTCCTGCATTGTGATGCTTTCGAATTTCCGCTACTTCTTTATTTTACCGATAGATTATCAAAAAATATTGAAATATTTTTGGAAGAAAATTGTATAGATGATACAAAAATATTCTTCGAAAGGCAAAGAAAAATCAATGAATATTTGTTGTAATGACAATTATACAGTACATACCTAATTATCCTTCAAAAAATTTTAATGTGACAGGAAATCTACATTGTAGGTACACAGGTTATCACAGATTATAATGTTGTAACATATCCAATAATTATTTCTTTTTTCTGAGAAAAACCTTTTTTTCAGATTGTGTAAAAATATTATATTCAACAATATGAAAATGTGTTCCTAATGATAATATAATAATCCAGGTAGAAGGTAATTCCAAGATTAACAAAATGTTACATAAAATTATTGATAATAATAGTGCAGTTAGCTTTATAAAAGATATCTCTCTTTCCTTGTTCTCTATCACAAATTGGGGGTAAATATCACAAATTATCAACCTGAGGGTTTTTTATAGGGGTCCGTGAAGCGGCGTTTTTCAAAGCGAAGCAACTGCGAACCGAAGCGGACAAAACAATCCCTTCAAATATGATGAATGCAACCCGCGGAATTTCGTGGCGTTGCGACTCACAATCAGCGAGCGTGCGGCAGTGGTAAATTTCATTGAACACCGGGAATTATGTGAAGGATACATTTATTAAATTTTCCCCCCTATTAAATTTTAATTACCGCGAGATCTTCTCTTCGCTTCTTCCAACCTAGCGCTTCGTTTCGCAAGATGCGAATCTTCGCAGACACCTAATTTTTTATCAATAGTAATTTTGAGAAATAAATTATTTATGAAGGTGGGTTTAGAGGTTCGTTCAATTCTTTTATTCTTTTGTACCTCTCGATCAAGGTTAAAAAGGACTGTCGGCGACCTACAGGAGTTGGGGGAGCATAATGCTCTGATAGTCGCTTGACCTCTTTGTCTATGTCTTCCGCAATACTCCTATTCAGTCTGAAAACCCCTCTAGGTGACCAGTCATCTGACTTTGAATCCTCACAAAAAATAGGTTTAGGGTTTGAATTGAGGGCAGATGAGTGGCTTGGACCCGCTGCTGCTTCCTCAGAGCAAATTGATGCTTCTTTTAACACAGGGGTGGTAGGGAAGTTTCCTGGAGTGAACATTTTCTTGGTAGTAGCAGGTCCTGAAAAAAAATAAAGGAATCATTTTTAAAATTAAGGACAAAATATCATCAAACAGCATACATGACTGTCAACAGGAATAGAATCTACCATGCCCAAAGACAAATTCCGAGTAGGTATAGAGATCTTTCCCCATTGAGTTGAGAAATCAGAATTAGAGTTTTCTGAGGAAAATGCTCTCTACTAAACTGCTGTGCTCAGGAAGAACGCCGTATGAACCTTCAGGCATTGCCAAATTTGCTTCAATTAAATAAAATTTATTGGGAAAGTTGCTAATATTTTTCTTCTAATGTTTCAGACAATTTTGTCCGCAATTTCATCCGAAACATCTGAAAATGTTAAGGAAAAATATGCTTAACTTTCCTCAAAAATAAATATTTTATCCGGGGAAATTTGACAACTCTCGAATGTTCATACGGCGTTCTTCCTTAGCATGGCAGTATACCTGAGAATAGGTTAAATTTTGTGCCAACAGAAGGCATGGAGCCTTGCGCATAGCAGATTAAAATTTTCGATAGTTTCATTTCAAAGCTATGTTCCTAGAGCTGCAATTTCCAAACCATAATGACCCGGAATTTTATTTTTTCATCACTGTAGGGACGATTTTCTCTTGCAACCACCAGAAAGCCGGCGTATATACATGGTAGCTGGAGGGTTACCATGGCGGTGGTGGCAAACAACCAAAGGCCATAAAAATAATTTCCTGGTGTATGTGCCATTGTGCCCCTAAAAATGTAGAGTCCCAATATACCCAGAGTTAAGACATCTCAATTAAGGTCGGGCTGAAAGTGGCGTAAAAAAAAATCCAATTCTGATTGGTTATTGCTCAAGAGTGCACCAAGATGTCAGTGGCTTAAATGTAAACAAAAAGAATGGAAAAATAACCTAATTGTGATTTTTCAAGAATAAAATTGTTATTTTCATCGCACCGAAATGAAAATAGATTAAAAAATAATTCACAAATCAATCTCATTTTATTTTAGTGCAACTTCTTTGGTTAAGTTATGATCGGTTTTGTTGATGGTGTTGTTTTTGGATGACAGACATTGCAGGATTCCTATTCCGTTTGGGTGCACACTTTTGTGACACCATGGCCAGCCGAGGCCAGCTGATAATCGAGATGTCTTAACTCTGGGTATAAAGGGACTCAGCTCAAAATGTAGTCTTGGTGATGTGAATATGGAGTACGCGCCATTGCTGCCATCCACTAACAACCTTTCACAGATCATACGCATACATGCCGCCCACTTAGGCATTCAATCTCTTATTAGATGCCCCCATTGTACTCCTCAATGAAGACCTTAGTCCACGCCTTTGGCAGGGCTGGTCTCCACCTGACTATAGAAAGAAACTACCAGGACTGAGTCTAATTTTAGTAGGCTATTTTGAGCATCTGCACCTGGGGCTTTTTTCATCGGAAAGTACATACAAATTGGTATGCATATAGTATTTTATCCTTTGAAAAGAAACTGTCCAAAAGTTACTGGGACCATTCAAGCCCCTGAAAAGCCAAAATTGATTACATTTTTGAAAAGCTTGACAGATTGTTTTCATTTTGGACTCAAACAATAGTGCATACATACATCCTACTTTATGGCTCTGAGGAAATAGCACATGAGCTTTTAACATGGCACATTTTCATGTAAGTTAACTCATACGAACCGAGCTCTGTTTAAAGGAACAGGTCAAATTAAAAAGCAATGACAATGGACCATGGGACAAAATGTGAATTCAAGCATTATGACACATATTTTCTCATTAAAATTGCACATGCATCACGATTTGTTCAACAGAAAGTACTGAAAGTAACTCCGATCAAAGGTATCAACGTTTTTTGAAGCATACATTCAAACTTTCCGCTCATAAAAAAATACCATAATTCACTCGAGTTAAATGGTGCACTGAATATTACTTTGAAAGTCCTTGCAATATGAAAATATGGCAACTTGGATATCAGTACTTCTGCTCAGCTATTGCAACATGAGTACACTTAGGAGAACGCAAGGTATGGAACGAGCAATGCTAATTGAGAAGACTGACAAACCTGTTGTGGTGCACGACTTGAATGAAGTAGATTCTGGTTTTTCATAAGAGCAGAATATTCAAATTTTTTGTGACCAGTGTTGAAAAAAACCTTAATATTTCGGTTGGGAGTTAATTGCAGTAATTTCTGATGCGCAGATTATGTACTGTGTGAAATTTTGAGTAGTAGTTTAAGAGTACATATATCAGATGCTAAAATTCGTACCTTGTCTGGAGGTCCATTGGGTTGCAACTTTATCTGAGCAAGGCTATTACCTTACCATTGGAAAAAGACTTCGGTTAGAGAAAAAGAGGAGGAATACATACTAGAAAATAATTACCGTTGTGACAGGGTGTGGCAACACCAGCCGTTTTCTGAGTTTTCAATTGATGAAGTAGTTTAGAGGCAAATTCTGAAATGGACAAAAGAAATCTCAATGACACGTGATTAGATTTCACTGATAATGAAAAATATATTGAATAGTATAATACTTAAGATAACTGAATCCATGAGAATGAAAACATACAAACTTGAAAACTTAAAAATGCCCAAATTTCATTAAAGATGTCCAGTTTTCATAAAAGCCATTGAGGATGGCACATATATGTTAACCTGGGCCTTTGCGCCGTCCCAAAGTAATTGTCCTTTGACTTAAAAAAGCTTTTTCTTAGACCAACTTCTTCACCTACTGCGCAGTTATTGTGTCTCTTGAACATTTACATTTTTCTGAGTTAGTATGTTTTCATCCTCACTGATTCAATTCTGAATTATGTTCAATCCATCCTTTGGCTCTTAGCCAAAATATAATTTCTTGGGAAAAAGAACTTGACTGAATTTCTTCACAGAAGAAACTATGAGGATTATTCAATATGTCAACAAGAATAGATTTATTTTAATAATCTCGGCCAGAAAGATCTTTGTTAGGATATACAAAGTTGAAGAGGCTATTTTGAGAGAAAATCAGACCACATGTGGCTGAACGCAAGCCATGGGAGTACACTGAAATTGGAGTAATATCTGGTTCCTCTCCTGGATCAAAGCATCTGGAAAAATTTTTGAGGTTTCTCAAATGCTGATGGAAACAATTTCAGCAAAGATGATCCATTAAAGGTGTCACAGACCCTCCTATACATCTTCGTTAAAATGATACCTAGGGTTGACACTTCATTTAAGGTGAAGAAGTGCTGATTAAAAAATGACTGAGCGGGGTCATTTTATTTTAATTTAGAGTGATGTTAGTGAGTGATTTTTTTGAAACAGAATGAGACAAGAGACGACAATGCACATTGCGATAAGTGATTTTCACTTGTACCATTAGATACAGCTACAGAACGCTAATGTACAACTGGGAGATGATCAAAACTAATTAGAACTTTTGCCAGATAAGTTCACAGCTATTTACTCTTCACCATTGAACACAATAGATTGAATTTCTGAGTCGCCCGCGGTCAATCCTTGATCGCTATTAGGCAATGGCAATGCAGACTCTTGCAAACCAAAAGTTAACCAAAGTACACCAAACTTATCTTACACAGGTTCTAATATCGACTTACTTTTAATGGCAGGAGAATCGATGAGAAATTCATATTTTATATTCTCAACTTCTTTATCAAGAGATGGCATTCTTATTTGAGGTGAGTCATTTAATAGATTTTTAAAAATAGGATCTGCCTCTTCATCACTATCTGTAAAAGTTAAAAGAATAGAGTAGGTAAACAACGAATTTACAGGACAGTTTACTAATCAATTAGAGAATTTAAGCAGATCAATGAGGCACTGAAGGAATCTACTTTCAAAGTCATTACTAATTGAATCAGGACATGCGAAAACAGCTGATGTCCATTTTTCCAGTCTTAAGTTCTTTTGAGTTCATAATACTTTTTGTAGTTGGTTGCAACCTTGATAGTGGCGATAAAACTCGTCTTCAGGTTTCCTCTATCCCAAAACGAATCCTTGCATCACTTTCATGGTTTTATCAACTCTTTAAAAACACTATATACTGTAAAAAACGTAAAATTTGAAAAATGGACATAAGATGTTTTCACACGTCCTGATTCAACTGTAAGATTTGATTTCTTCTGTGACTTTCTTTTGCTCTTTACAGCTTGGCAAACCTGGCAGAACTAACTTAAGCTACACATTCGTGACTCAGGTTTTCAAATTTTCAGAGGTTAAGGCCGAGTGAAATCGGTTTCTGCAGGTACAGCCGTCAGTTCCGGGAAACTTCGTTACCAGTGCCGAGATTTCAACCCAGGACCCTGACCAGAGTCAGAAGCGCTGACCACTGGGCAAACCCAGGCAGCAAATTTTTTGGGTAATTCTTTGAAGAGTATTACCAAAAATCAAAGTAATTCATTGGATATCCATTTAATAACTTCACTAGAACATTTTCTTACATCAATTTCACATCTATCCATAGTATAAACTTGAGTAACTCATCAAATTGAATTCAAAGGCTGGGTGTCCAACTCTTGAAAACAGGGTCACAAGTTCCTTTGGATCTCAAACAACCATTGCATGATTGATCCATTTGTAGATCAAATATTGTTTAATTTATACCGTTCATCATTGCAGGAAATTTTGTTTATCTTCTTCAGTAATAGAAAATAATTAGCTCCGAATGTTTTACGGCACTTACCATCAAATAATTCAACCTCTAATTCCTTGATTTTATCTGACAGGGTTCTCGTTTTTTCGTTTATCATTTCTTCTGAATTTGACAAATTTGTGGCCATTGAGCGTAGTTTTTCTAGTTCTTCTTTGGACTGCTCATACTTTTCTTTTAAACTGACCCCATCAGCTCCATCAAATGAGAGTTGAATAGAGCTTGTAAGTTCTTTGAAAAAAGTATTAACTTCCTTCATATACTCAAATAAATTAAGCTGTCTGTTTTCGCAGGGAGTCCATTTGTTTTTCTGAAAGAAAAAAAAATAGGATAAAGACTAAGTGAGAAGCAGAGAGACTTGTGAAATGAATCGGACAACATATTCATTGACAATATGAGATGAAGATCTTGTTGGATTGCCTTTGCTCACCGTGGTTCTAATAAGTAGTAACACTTAGCTCTAACAAAATTAGTTACCATCTTTGCAAGTGAACCTAGGGTCGCTTAATAAGTATGTTGGGAAATATTAAGAGGTAGTTAAAGTCAATAGTATAGGCAAGAGTGAAGTAAAGAGTGTAAGTGTGCATGTTTGACAAAGAAGGGCCAAGTTGGGACTTAGCAATGCTCAATTAGATTAAAAATTTCCATTTTCTTCTAAATTTTTTTTCATTCGGAAGGAAAACAAATTTTAATTGATCCTACAGTGCAGAACTTCAGAAACACTTGTAAAAATTTTCAAAACTTGCAAATTGATAATTTACATTTGCGCCGCAATTCATGCTCAGTAAAAAATTATCAAATAATTAGTCAGTTTTCTATTCATGTACCTACATAAAAAGTAGGCAAAGTAAGATTTTAGTGAATTAGTGCAAAATCGCAGAATTAAAACATCGAAAAAATTGCCAAAGAGCATTTCAAATATAAATTTCATCTAAGAACTGGACATAGTACATATGAATTTGTACTTCACCTAAGAAAATTTAAAGCATTTGGCTTGGTAACCCTGTCATCCAGAAAAAGACCAGTTTAGCTCAAACCTAACAAAAACATATCGACGGCGCGAGTCGGCAATCACATAACTCGTTTGCGGTGTCTGAAAATCTCCGTAACTATGTTATTTTTTTAAAGGAAAACAAATGGACATGATTCCTTGCAGATTTTGCAGAATTTTCCTCGCACATAGAAGAAAAATCACGGCAGTTTTAAGGAATTACCGTTGAGTAGTTTTCCGTTTAAAGAATAAAGTATGACAGGAAGTCTGCGACGTCGCAAATCGAGTTATGTGATTGCCGACTTTCACCGTCGATATGTGTCACATGAAAGGTAAGAAGTACTTCTACAATGAGGATCTACACATGGATAAAAATTTTCTTTTTTCATTTTATTTCATGCAAAAGCAAGGTATGGGAAAGAAATTGTGAACGTTGATTTTAATCTAGTGACTGAAAAGCTTCTGATCATTAGGCAGGATAATTTATTTTTTTTCTGTCATTTAAAAACACAAAAATCCATTTTGATAATTGTAACGAATTGGTCAAAGGCAGTCTGTGAAATGCCATTTTTCCGATGTGTAAACTTGGCTTACTGATCTTCAGGTGTAGCACAGAACGTCTCTATGGGTTTCAATTCCTTTCAGAATATGAGAGAAAATACGAAATGAGGTCCCTTTTCTTTTATTTTATCAATATCTACCTGTCAAAAATGTATTTGACTGGACTTTATCAATTTAGTATTTTAACATCCTAACATATACAAGAAAGATTTTAAACTAGAGTGCTATGAGCTAGCTTTTCTTCCATGACAAATACGAATATATCTGATACATAAACTACTGATTGGTAACTGCCAAAATGATCATTAATAACTCACCAGCCATTCTTCATAGATCATCTGATTTATGCTATCTACAAGTTCTTTGGGGTAAACATGAGGGCTGTCAAAAACATTTGAGTCTTTCTTTGACAGATCAATGCTTTGAAGAGCCTCTGAAAGCTTGTTCATGGCTTGCTTGAAATTTTGAATTTTCTGGAATTGAATCAGGTTAACATTTTCCAGAGCACCCAGTTCCTTCAAAAACTTCTCAATGCATTCGTTGTTAGACGGATCCATAAGATAATATTTATGACTGTTAGGAAAGCATTCATTTTGAAGGACATATTGACTTAGCTGCTCCACCAACTTTCGGTTTTCATCTTTTAATTCCCCAATTTTCTTAAGCGTTTGTTCTTCATGAATTTTTGATTGAGAAATGAATTCTTCAAATTTAGCATCCTCAGAATCTTGCTCTTGACAAAAATCTGCCTGCATTTTTAGCTGGGCTACAGGATCTAAGGTTTTTGAGTTATTACACATTTCTGCCGCACCTGTACAAAGAGGTAAAGTAGCTAATTAATAACATTTAAAGGGTTACCACAGAATTAAGAAAATGAACTTCCCTGATTTTTCTGTCACATTTTGGAAAAATTACCTGACAATTGCAGATATGCCTGATGATTAAAAAGGTATAACTTGAGATAGTTTTCATGCAAAACCTGATGTACAAAATGTCAAGACCATCCTAGAAAAAAAAATGAGGGCGACTTAACAAATCTTCACTGACATTTCCTAGTTTTCTCAGTGTTCCCTGACTGAAGCAGCCTTACATTTACCAACCTGAAACTTGATTTCTATAGAAGCCACGGCACAAAGGCTGAGATGTTTTTAAAAAAAGGAGTGCCCTGTCCTGTCATTTTTTCAATTTTTTTTTTTTTTTTTTTTTTTTTTTTTTGGAGAACATGGTGTAAACATGCTTGGTGGCAAAATTAGAGTTCATTATGAAAGAATACAAGACAGCTCAAGGTAGGGTTGTTGATGAGTATACATGGAGTATGAACAGTCATATTAGGGATGGGGGGCTGGTGCTGCTAATAAGCACTTTCCATGTGCTGAATTTTATGACTTCTATGCAGTGCTGCATCAACATTTTGATGTGCTATTGATAACTTTTGGTACATGGGTGCCCGGCTAGCCGACATAAACACTTGTCAGAGGAGCAAGAGATGAACTGTGATTTTGTGTTGTGATGTGGTTGATATAGTGATATGATAGTTAGAACAATTGTTTGGAGGCCAAACCCACTTGGGCTAGCTCCACGTGTTCAAATTCTTTAGTGCTTGGAGAGATAAAATTTTTTGCGTCTATCATTGATAAACTTTTGACTACCTTATGAACCATTGAACTATGAACTAATGAATGATTAATGAATGGGAAAAAAACCTAATCTACCTAATCTCCGGCCAGAGGATGTTTGGAATCGTTCCTTTATTGGTGACTCTTTAGAAATTCATTCAACTACTTACTTTTACTGTTTTTCTGAAGGGTCAAAGTCAATGCAGCTGTGGTTAAGCCTAACAAGAAATCCACTGCTTTAACCCCTCTTGCAGAAGACAAAATGAAATTAATGGTTTTCGGGATCTTGAATAGTTGTTTTCCTGAATTGAATTGCGTTAGAACTTTAACGGCACCAGAGCGAAAGTCTGCCTCATCCTTTGCATTGTAGAGGGGCCAGTGGATTTCTCTGGATTTAAAAACGGCTGGCTTAAAAATTGGCAATAAATAGTGCAACGCTTGCAGCATGGCAATTTTGTTAGGTTTATCGAACATTTCCTGTGAGCAGATATAATAGAAGATTAACGATTTGAAGAAGTTACCATGAACAGACTTTAACGGTAAAGTAGTATGCAGAAAGAAATGCAAGCACACTCGAACTTGTTATGGCATGTTACTGTTTCCTGACCCAGCTAGCACCACAAGACTTGTAGAGCAGCCTTTCTACAAAAGCAAGATTTTAACGTAAGCCACAATCTGCGCCAGTTTCAATATTTGTTTGGTTTTTAGTACAATTCAGTTTATGAAAAATTCCTTGCTCCTATACTTCTGAGATTCTCTCCTCATGAGATCAACATAAAAGATGAAGTCCCAATAGTACATATTGACAGTAAAACTACCAGACCAGGCATCTCCATTAACAAGGTTGCAGACTCTCTTTCAAACTTAATTTTTTAAAAAGCAAACTACTTAACATCAATTCTTGAAAACTTCCTTGATTTTTCGTCTCTAAGCAAAGAAAACTGTGTGAAAATTTCAAGGCATGATATTGATTTGTTCTTCCTAAAGAAGATAAAAAGATAGCGGAGATTTTTAAACACCACAAACAAGATACAGGGTCTGGTAGTTTCACAGTTGATATACGGAAATATTGACACCTCCACAACCATCTTGATAAATATAACTTTGGCATTCAGAAGATGAATAACTCCTGGGATGAGACTGTTAAAGAAATTAAACCAATGGATACTTAATTTTGATTATTTAAAGAGTGTCTGCTTCTTCTTCCTTCGCCCGACTTAATTACCTCAACAAGGTAAGCAACTGTGAACACCTCATTGTCTTATGCAAAATGTGTGTGATGCTCAATGAAGTACTTACTTAAATGCTAAACTGTCATGCAATATCAATTAAAAGACTCTGAGAATTATTGGAGACTTACTACTTTCATCAAGGTTTGAAGCTCTTTACTTGGTTTAATAAATTTAAAGAGCAAAGTAAAATTTTCCAGAAGTATGGCACTAATTTGATTGTCCTCCTGAAATTATGGAAAAATGTATACAGTTAGTGAGGATACATTGTTTTTAGACACTAGCACACATCAACTGTAATTAGGGAAGTAGTATGGGAAAGTTGAGTCCAAAATTAAATTTTATTATTTTGTTGTTTTCAATTATAGATTTTTGAATTTAGAAAAGTATGGAGCTTCTGAAATATATGCATTTTATACTTTTAATAATTTTCTTAGGATTTTTCCGTCTTGTAGAGTGATGACTTTTCAGTGACAGCAAAACAATTGGTATCAATCATGAAAAGTTGGCAGCATTTAATCTCAGCTAGGATCCTAAATGAACTTCATACATTCATGTTAAGATAAGTAAACACAACTCCGAGTATCATCCCCTACAATTTCTCATCAGATGTGGTAGGTCTTTGCCAATTTTATGTAGTTTAGATCTTTGCTCCTTCAAGAATAACACCCGTTACCCAGTTAGAGGTTTTTTCTCATTTTCTAGGTAAATACTTACTAAGAATTTAATAATAATACTGCGTATGCAATGCAAGACTGAGACAAGCTAACCTTGGGAATTATTTCCAGAACTTTTATGGCATTTGTAAGGATAGTAAAAGGGTAACAGGTGCTAACTTTACCAAGCAATGAGAGCACAACCATGAAGTAGGTACCTATATAGGGCTTTTTTATTATCCGTGGAACGCATGGAACGAGATGGTAGCGGTTCAGGTTGGTTCAACTGGCCTAACCGTGGCCTCAACCAACCTCAACCCACCTCAGAAGAGCGGTCCAAGCATTCCACTGGAATACATGGAACGCGCCAGTAGATCAAGATAAAAAGTGATGAGTACCATAGCGATCCTCTGCGGTTCGGATGATAAAAAAGCCCTCATAAGTTTCAGTATATTAACCTGTTGAATTAAAGGAGAAGCTGAAGAAGATAAGCCCAATTCACACTATCAACTTTTTATTTAACTCTTGAGAGCAACTTGACGTGAAGAAAAGTCGGATAGTGTTATACTCATAAGTACGAGAAAACGACAATTTGATGAAAAGTTGAATGGAAACTTGGATGTGACGTGACATTCAACCTTTTATGCAAATTTCTGTTCAAAGTTTCTTCTATTATGTTGGATGAAATCAAAGGTATACAAGAGGAAGGCCTGAAGCAAGACCAATCCACACGGGTCAGTCACTCCCGAGGACGAGTTTTAGAATTATACTGGGTAGTGACGTAGTATTGAGTGCCTGCAATGTATTTCTTATGGGAGCACCCATTGTGATGTAGCATTGAGTGCTGCGAGTTAGGGCTGGGTGGGGGAGTGGATTTCAAAAAAGCTGCGCAATGACTGACCTGTGTGGATTGGTCTTGGCCTGAAGGTAAGCCCAATTCACACTATCACAGGAGGCCGACCTACACTACAGGAGGCCGACTGAAAATATTGGAGAAGCCTTACCATTGCTGCAAAAGAATTCTTGGAGAAAGTTTACTGTTCACTTGAAGAAGAGTTCGCTATGGCATGGCATGCGGTCGGGAACGAGTAGCCAAGTCGACGATTGAACTCCAACTCCGCCCGCAGTGCAATGGAATTTCGGTGGGCCAAAATCCAAAAACTTATCAGTCAGTCATCAGAGATCGGTCAATCACCTGCTTATTTATCATCAATCAATTCACCTTCACCACTGAAAAGGAATAGAGAAAATCATCCGCGGTTTCTTGTTATCAGATGTCTACACAATGTTCATGATAAAGGGGTAAATAAAGAAAGTAATCTCTGATTGGTTAGAAGTTCCCGCCAAATCCACGGACTATAGGATGACCACGCAGCATGAAGGGGCCGTGAATCGCAACAACTTTGGGTCATGTAGAATTCATTCCCATTGGTTAGGAGACTGATAAGGGCTGCCTCTCTCATCAAAGATTATCAAGGACTGGACCAAAGATTACTAAGGACTGGACTCATTGGCCTCGCTCACCTACTGCAAGCACCCTCTTCTGTCTTTTCTCTCTCACCCTTGCCATGGACCAAGAGAATAAATAAGGACCCCCAACTCCGGTTAGCGCTGACATCAGCGCTCCCTGGCAGAGGGTGTAGTGAACTAAACCGATGATTGGGTCTTCCTGTTTATATTTCCATGCACCACCTATTTAGGCTTATCACTCAGTAGTGCTCATAGAAGTTTCTAGATCCTCGTATCCTCGTGGTCGCCCTGCAGTTTTGAAGAGTTTAGTGTGAAAAGTTTCCCATTTTCATTTCAATCTTCGTCAGTCTTCGTGTACATAAACTGGTATTAATGTGAAGTGTTATTTCTAACCGTTTTACTCAGCAGCAACTGCTGTTGAGAAAGCCAAAGGAAGTGTATATGTAGTGTGCAGCAGGAATCAGGATTGTACTTTTAGCTGAAGGCGCCTCTCTGTTAAGTGAAATCTTTTTAGTGAGAAATAGTGTTGTACTGATAAAAATCAACTGAGTGTCACAAAATCAAAGATACTTGACTTCAAGCATTACCTTTAATTTGATTATTAGCAAGTCTCTTTGATTCTGCGTCAGAAGTTGACTGAATCATCTTTGCTCGTGTTTTGATAAGATACTTCAAATCAAAGTCTTTCGCATTGACCTCTGCCGAAGGTATGTATCTATACAATTTCATTAGTTTGCGAAAGTAAAATGTATTAAAGTATCTACACAAATAAATAAATCATAGATAAACAAAGAACATTGCATGGAATAACATACTATAGAGGTACGATCGTGGACCGCTGCGGCGTTAGTTCACCGCACCCTCTGCCAGGTTCGCTGCGAGCGCGCGTTAACGGTTTTTAACACAGGGTAGTATAGGGAGTTGGGAGTCCTTATTTATTCTATTGGTCCATGCCCTTGCTTGAGTCGGTTTCGGTTACAAAATCAAAACAACTCAAGAGGAAAGACTCCTGGTTTCTAAGTTCCATTCTCTAATTTCTTTCATAATCAGAATTTTTTATCCTTTATAAATTTTCCAAACGCTCACTGACAGTTTTGATTGCTTCAGTTGGTAAGTAAAGGTATTAATTAGCCATTATCCGACATAGATGTTGAATAATCAAACGAAGCTGGTGCTGTGCACCAGTCGAAATGAGAGTACCTTTTTTACGGAATCAAAATAAAGGAGTACCAAGGTACCTCCTTGAAGACCTCGAAAGTCCATCATTCTCTCAGTAGTTACAATCAGCGATCTCCTCCCTCTTACAGATTCAACATTTATTTTTTAATGCTGCAATCACACGCTGAATGTGGCTTGGATGTGGAAGTCATCGGCCCGATGCCTGGATTTTGCGCGTGTCGTACAAACTTTAGCAACGATTCTCAGCGAATAGATTTGATACACATCCGGATATAAATAACTCGAATTTGCGAAATTTCAGCTGTTGAGCGATGACTGCTGACTTCCACATTCAGTCGCCAGATTCAGCGTGTGACATGGGCATATGTTGTCAGGTATTTTGAAATACCTGCCAACGTTAAAAATTAAGTGAAAGTGTATTCTCCGGCGGCTAAAAGTCAGGCCAATACTAGCATGTACAGTTATGAAACTTCCTTTTTCAGTTGTACAGTTTTACCAAAGCAACACTGTATTGTTCAACTTCATACTCGGTATAATTGAATCATTCCATCAACACAGGCCTTAACTTTACCGAGATATTTCAAGGATGTTGTCAAGAAAGCATGAAACCTCTCATGATGCTTTTGATGCATAAAATCTCTTCATACCTTCCTTTATGTGAAAGAATCTGCCCCTTTTATTTTTGCATCAAAAATCGATTTTAAGGTAATTCGTCAGGCTCAAGTGACGTGGTCAAATTGGCATGCGATATATGGTATCGATTCGGTCAAAATTCTTGGCAGATTTTGAATTTTTAGCCAAGGAAAAGATGATAGCCCTTGCGCATGAGCCTCAAGAATCATTCTAAACCGAAACATTTGCATAACGTTGAGAAATGAAAGGAGAATTCTGTTTGGGAAAAACATCGCATTTGATACAGTTATTGATTTCTGTACTGCATGTGAGGTTTTTTTTTCCAAACAGGATTCTGCTTTCATTTTCCCCCATCTTGCTAATTTTTTGGTTTGGAATGATTCTCTAGGCTCACAAGCAGGTGCTATCTTCCTTTTTTTGGCTAAAAATTCAGAATCTGCTGAGATTTTTGACCTTATCAATACGACATATTGCATGCCAGTTCGACCACGTCTTTTGAGCTTGACGAATCACCTGAAAAAGTTAAGATGGTTGTTCTGCCATCTCTCTTCAAAAGTGCTTCAAGTAACTCATTTTTACTGACTTCCTGGAAAATCTCTCTCTAAGAAGTATTATTTAGAACGTTTTATGCCACTGTGAACGTATATATTCACTGAACTCAAGATTCACTAAGCATGTAAACAAGGTATGAAACAGAGCACAACAGAACATTTTGTCCCTTAAAAATTTCTCTGGGAAAATGGATCCTCCTATGGGAAGTGTGGCAATCAACTCCTGAAGTCCTGAACGCGATAAAAGTAGTAGGATTAACATTGGTTAAATGGCAAAAATACAAACAACATCATATGTTTAATCTAACTTTCATTTCAACTATGCTTCAATGCTTCAAATACTTGCCAATATCACCTTTAGGAGTTGGTCTCTGATTTTCCCATGGTGTGAATTGTTTTCCAGCCAAATTTTGAAGTGAAAAATGTGACTTTCTCAATCAGACCTTGTGTACAAGGCCCATTAGACCTCAGTTTGTAAAACTAAATCATAAAATATTCCTCCTAAGTAAAATTGTCTTTTGAACTTTTTTGTCATTATCAGTGGGGAACCATTTGTCAAGTGCGCATCATGTCTAGCGAATCTCGAACGGAGTATAAGCTCAATTCTCCTCCAGAAGATGGAATTTCTTCTGTTAAGTTTGGACCAAAATCATCCCAATTCCTTCTTGTTTCATCATGGGATTGTTCAGTAAGATTGTACGATATTGTAGCAAATAGTGTCAGGATCAAGTATCAACATGACGCCTCGGTACTGGATTGTTGTTTTCAGGTTTGTCCCTCTCTTCATAAGTTATTTGTCAGTCCATGATGTACATCTGCTCACTCATTCTTCACTTTATAAATTTTATTTGCTGGCCAAAGTGTGAAACTGTATATCTGAATTGCACTATTTCAAAATGTCCGTTCCTATTTGATTTTTTTTTGGAGAGAAACAAGTCAACTTTATAGCTGGAAATTTATGCAGAATATTTTGCTGACAGAAATCATTGCAGTTTTCAATCATATACGTTAACTAGTTGTTCAGAGAAAAAATATGATTGTGAAACTGTAGAAATGCGCATCTCGGTTCGTAGCGTTGCAGACTTCCTGTCATTCTTTCTTTCTGCGTGGAATACCACTGAACGTCACTTTTTGAAAATGTCGAGTGATTTTTCTCATATAGAATATTCTATGAAAACTTCAATGTTGGTTCGGTCTCCTTTTAAGAAATAAAACAGGTGCAGAGATTTTGAAATGCCACAATCTAGATACATATTTTCGCAGTTTCGCTGCCGATGTAGCAGTGTTATTATAACAATAGCTCACAGAGCGGAAGGCTGCGCTGTGAAAGTGGCTTAATGTATGTAGTAAAAATACCAAAGTTCCTGTAATATTGCTCACAACATCATTTCTTACAAGCTTTTTTGCGTAAATAAAATCTATAAGCATTGTAAGTACCTAATATTACCAATACCTAATATTAGTGTTTCCTCTTTTGATAAAATAGAATGGAAGCAAAAAATTTTAAATGCAAGAATGAGAATAAAATGAATATTTGGCAAATGATTCAGGAGTTCTTGCAGTTTCCCCTGCAATGTATGACATGCGAGAGGACTTGAATATACTTTCTCTGAGGAAACCCTGCTATTGATTATCCCTTAATTTTTTACAGGATGCTGTTCATTCATTCAGTGGAGGATTAGATAATACATTAAAAATGTATGATTTCAACAGCAATACAGGTACGCTGCACGAAAATTATCTTTTCCGTAACAAAAACTAAGAAGTTAGTTCCCATACTGTTCCAGTTTCAAATGTACTTTTAAAGGACTCAATAGTCAACTAGCACCTAACTAACTATAAATGAATTTTAAAGAATTGTTGCTGACCTGTTTTTGCCCTCTTCCTAGTTTTATGGCTCTGAATGCCGTACCTTCTCTCTTTTTAAAAAAAGTACGCTCTATTCCATAACTTTAATTATTAAGTATCAGTCAATTTATGTAACTCAGTTAGCACTAAAAGAATGATAAATATTGTGCAGGTGTACAAAAAAATTTTCCATAGTTGAATTTAATACGAGGTCTGGCTGAAAAGTAACACCTTCGAGCTTATAACTTGAGAACCATTGAAATTTTTGGCAAAAACTTAAACTATTCTGAAAGTAGACATAATTACATGGTTAACAATGGTTCTAACAATTGTTGCCTTCACTGCGTTGCCAAACTGCTGACAAATGCTCTCCAATCTGTTGAAGGAAAATTTTATGGATGGCAAGTTATAACTCTGCCTCGCTAAAATTGGACAAATTCGAGATAAACCTAACAATCAAATTACAGAGAAAGATAGTACAACGTATTTAAAGGCATCATTGAGTATCAAATCAGATTTACAATTATTTTTCAATATTGTCTCCCCTAACTTCAACGCATTTCTGCTAGCGTTCAACAAGTTGTTGAAATCCCTTGCTGTATCTATTTGTCATAATATCTATCTGTCATAAAGTTGATTTTTCCTGGTCGTTTCCTCCCACAGAAAGCAAACTAGGCACTCATGATAAAGCCATTAGATGCATTGAATACTCTACAGAGGTTAACGCAATTTTAACTGGTAGCTGGGATTCTACTGTAAAGATGTGGGATCCTAGAACATCAAGAGCTGTTGGTACTTACACCCAACCAGACAAAGTAAGTAACAATACATTTTATTGCCAAATTTGGCTAGCTAAGCTGCAAAAAGTATGGTAATTGATAAAAAAAATTGAGCTACAAGCTAAAAATAAAAAAGTAATATTTCAAACTACATGCTTATAGGTGAGAAATAATAGATGAGAATATTTCTTATCTATGTACGTGTAGTATGAAATATTACTCTTTTATTTTCGGCTTGTAGCTCAATTTTTAATCAATTACCATGTAAGTAACAATAATTGATTGGAGTGCCTGATTCCGTCTAAAAATCGATAAAATCTGAATCGATTTAGGTGTAAAAATCGATTTTTTCTGAATATTGATTAAAAAAATTGACTTTTTCCTGTCACTACCAGAGATGCCAAAATACATGTTGCTGTTAAGTGAAATACCATTTTCCATGAAAATTTTACGATTTTTCGCGGGTGAAAAAATCATTCCAAAAAAAGGAGGAAAATGTCTGTGGGGAGTGGGAAAAGCGTAAGCCCATAAAATAAGCTTTGGCAGTAAAAAAAAATTAAAAAAATCTCAAAATTGCATTGATTCAAGGAAGAAATCAATTCGATTGATAAATTGGGGTAAATTATCATTTTGGCTGCTTTATTTTCTGATCAGAAAATCGATTTTTTGGTCGAATTGGTTATTAAGCAGTATCTCTAGATTGTGTCAGCTGCAAAGGATATTCCATAAATGCTGAAATTGACACTTTGCTCCAAGAATTTCTACCTGTCGAGCTGATCTTGGTCTCCTTTGAAGGAAAACTTTAAAAGAATTGGATTGAAACTGGGAATATGAGACTAGCAGCAGAATGCATTAATTCGTGATGAATGGGAGGTCTAGGATGTGATTAAATAGACCAACATTAGATAAAGGAATTGGTTTCAGCAAGTAGATAGAATCGAAGATGATTGACTTGTCAAACTTTATGTACGTAGTAAGATGTAATGTTGTTCAATGTATCTTTTTTAAAGATAAAATGTGATCAATTCTTCTTTTTGTGGTTTAACAAAATTCGTTCCAACAATTTTATGTTACCCATCAGGTTTACACAATGAGCCTGTGTGCAGAGAAGTTTGTTGTCGGTACTGCGGGTCGCAAAGTGTATGTCTGGGATCTAAGAAATATGGGCTATATCCAGCAAAGAAGAGAGTCCAGCTTGAAGTATCAAACTCGTTGTATAAAATGTTTCCCCAATAAGCAAGTAAGTATCCATGTTCGAGTTTCCATATGAAAAAAAAAAAAAAGGTTAGATACCTAGTTAGATATCGCAAATACATTTTGAATAATTATCAACTTTTTACTGGAGCCCTTAATATTCGGAAACTTTTCTCATGTCCTGTGAGACATTGTGTCTTATTAAAATTTCGAGTTTGTTTGATTTTTTGTAGCTAAATTGTTCTATAAATAGCTCTGTTAACTGAATCGAATTCAAAGAGAATCAACACAATCACAGTGTTGTAAAATTGCATAAGATTTTCTTCGCTTTTAAAAAAATTGAAGGCATGCTCTTTTGATGAAATTTACAAAAGAGTTTTCTTTTGAATTGACATTTTTTTTGCAGAAGAAGCAAAAGAATTTCAGCAACTAGGTATTTTTGAGTTGAAGATGAAGATGCACAATTTTGACAACATTATAACTACTAAGTTGATTCCTTCTGTCAAATTCCATCAGACTCACAATTGTAATTTATCATTTCTCATACATTCTGAAACTAGCTCAGTCACCCCTAAAAGAATATAATGGAAGAACGCTCATCCTTCCTTGTTCCTGTAATTCTCCCCATAAAAATGCGCAATGAAGTCCTTCTTGTAAGAGACACGGAAGAATATGTGGATTACATTTTGCAATAAGGAACCACTATTTCTGGCCCATTTTAGAAACAACATACATGCCTTTAGTTCCCTTATGCAGATATGTGCTTTTATGGGAGAGCCAGAGATAGTGGTTCATTTTTGCAAAATGTAATCCGTATTACATTTTTCATTTTTTTCATACAAAAATTGGATTGCATGTTGCAAAAAAGAACCAAGAGCATTTCAACGTCGCTAGAATTTTGCAACTTTCATTCTTTCCAATAAAATTACTGAAATATTGCAAACAATTAAATTCACCAAGGTATTTTTGTTTTGAATGTATAGTTTATTAGTAGTAAAGATAAAACTTGTTTACATGATTAATTTATATTCGCAAGGTAAAAATAGTTCCACAATTTTAGCAACATTTGAATGCTCTTGGTTCCTTCTCGCAAAATGCAATCCAATTCATCTCTATATAGCAAAAGCCACTATCGATGGATCTGGTGTTTTAGGGTTATGTCCTGAGTAGCATCGAAGGAAGGGTAGCAGTCGAATATTTGGACACTGGAGTGGAGATGCAAAAGAAGAAATATGCCTTCAAATGCCATCGTATCAAAGAAAATGGAATCGAGCATATATTCCCTGTTAATGCTGTCAGGTATGATCAAACATCTACTAAAGTTGTGTTTTTTGCAGACTTTTTCATGATAGATATTTCTTTCAAGTACAAGTTTTGTCACAGAAAAGCATTCTTACAAATTTGAAGTTCCCTTTTGACAGCTTCAGATCAGTCAAGAAGTAACATAAATACTACCGGCCGGATACGATTTTTGCGGGTATCCGTATCCGGCTGGATAATTGCGATATCCGGTTTATGGACCCGCCAAATAGTGTTTTTAATGCTGGATACCTTGGCGAAATATCCGGTATCAAATCATGGTATCAATCATCCGGTATCAAATCCGGTAAAAAATCGATATTCGTTTCCGATGACGTGGAAAATCTATTTCGGCCCAACTCTAATAAATACTTTTGAAAAAATTAGAAACCAAGATAGATGTTGGCTCTTTTTTTTCTACGGTTTTCTTTTATGTTTTATAAACAGCCGATTCTTTAATGACACACCTGTCTCCCTGGCACTCATGGTATTTCCATTGATTATACTTGTGAAACATTTTTTTCTCATCAGTTGGAATTACTTTTGGAATTTCTTATGAAATTAGTATTCAAGCATAGAATTTTTTCACTCCAACTTTATAGAACATGGACGATATTAAACTCAGCTTCACCAGTAGATAACTTACTTACAGCAATACTGATAATTGTAGTTCCTAAATTAAATGATTTTTATTTTTCGTCTTTTATTTTTCTATTAGATAACGCACTTTTTCTGTATCCCCCCGGTGTAATGCTTTTGTGACGTAGATCTCTATCCTTTAACTCATAAAAACAAAATGTTGTAATGCTCTCCTCGATCTCTCCGCTGTCCTTTAAGGGTTATGTAATTTAGGGGCGGCTCCTAAGATTGAAAGCACTTTAAGACACGCTCTCTCATCAAAATTTCAAAAATTAACTGTTGAATGAGAATTTTTTCGCACAAACCATGTTCTACAAGAGATTTTAATCTGAAAGCAGAAATCGTAATGCTTAAATTTGCACCCTGTCTAGTGAATCATTATCTTTTAGAATCTTCTTCTTAGGCATAATGCTTGCCCACATTACTCCACTGCCAAATGTTGTCCCCATTTTAAACCTGGCCATCAATTCTAACGTTTCTGGAAAAATGTATAACCCGCTTTGTAATTAAAATTAATCCAATCAACTTTGGTACACTTTTAATCCATGGCAAAAAATGACCGATATATGTTTTTTCTTTCAGTTTTCACCAAGGGTATAACACATTTGCCACAGGTGGCTCTGATGGCTACGTCAATATATGGGACGGTTTCAATAAGAAGAGATTATGTCAATTCCATAGATACTCTGCCTCCATCTCTTCCCTTTGCTTCAGTCAAGATGGTACGTATCAATTTCAATATTTTTTCACAACATAAATTAGAAATGTATCTATTTTGAAAATGTATAAAAATCATGAAAAGCAATTTTTCTTTAGTGCTTTGAAAAGATAGTGCCCTAAATTATGCCTGAGAAGTTTTTTATTTATTTTTTTTTTTAGTCGACCGATTGTATTTTATGCTTTTCCTTTCATATGCCCCAAAAACTGTTCAAAACTCACCTTTGAATTTTAGGAGCCATGTGGCCCATTAACCTCGATTTTTAGGGGCCATTTAAGATTTTTTAGGGGCCCAGTTGACTTTTTGCCTACATATCACGGGGCATTTAGTGGAAAGTTAGATGCAAGATGTTTTAGATACAGAGTTAATAGTTGTAACTTGGGGAAGACAAAAGCACTAAGAATGAAATTGGGAATAATAGAAAAATTTCTGCTAATGTACACAGTCTCTCCCCTCCCCTCGTCCTGTTCAGCACCGATCCTCATTCTGTTGTGCCGCCGCGCACGTTTGTTTGCTTTTTGCAAGTTCAATATCAATCCGGTGTGGTGCCGTGGGCTAAAAATTTGAAAAATCAGCAAACAGAAAAATTAGGAGTTTTTGGGGCAACTTTTAGTGGCCACGTTGGCGCAGAGTCTTCATTTTTTAGGCCCCATGACTGACGTTCGCGCCTGTGAGTTTCGAACACTGTGTGAAAAAGTCAAGAGTCAAAGTCACACGATCAAATTGAGCCTCAATTCTTCAAGGTGAGGTGTTGTGATTGACTTATTTGATGACTTTGACCAATCATAGCACTTGACTTTGGTATGTTATTGGCACGGTTTGATCATGTGACATTGATCAAGCATGTAGTATTTACATTCTGTTGGCAAGAATGTAAATTACAACCTAATTGTATTTTTAAATCTGTTCTCTCAATTTAAAGCTTAATTTCTAGCCCAGCAATGAAAGGATCAATGAAACCACTGTCAAAAAGTAGAAAGAGATGAGCATCAATAGGACTTCCATGAATAGGGTGTTGGCTCGGTAACTTAAGCCGTTGCCGCTTGAGAGAGTGCGAACTACTTCTGAGTGTGTTAATTTGTTCGAATCTCTAGAAATGGAAATTTTGTCCAAAGATTAGCAAAGCGTAAGGGGGGGAAAAAGTCCAGTTCAAAGTTTTGTTTAGAGGTCTAAGAATTCTAAAATTTTGAAGTCCAGGAAAAGCAGAAGTCAGGGTCAAAACATTGAAAAAATGATGAAAACCCTGTTAGTCTATATTAACTGTTTGGCCTTGTCTCCACGAGCCGTTTCACGAGATTTTTCCCAGGGAAAAATCCTACTTACCAAGTTTGGAAAAATATTGAGTTAATCAATATTTTTCCCAGTACCAAGTATGGTACTTGTAACCCTAGGACCCACTGAGAGAAGAAGAAGAAGTGAAAACGAATTGTGCGATATTTTATTCATTACTACATTGTTAATGATTGTTTAGTTAAAATAATGTGTCTAATTGTCAATTGAGTGCATTTATTATTATAATCCCGGTTAAATACTCGACTTTAACTACTTTATCTTCCCGCGCAAACTAGTCGCAGGACTGTATGAGCCCCGTCCCGTGGAGACGGTAACTGGGAAAAATCCCAGAAGTTTCATTCCTGCGATTCGAACTTGGGACAAATCCCATGAAAACGTCCCATGGAGACAAGGCCTCAGACTATAGCACAATTGAAGAAAGAATATTATAATCAAATGCTTTATTTACTACTTAAAATAACAACATCGTTTTAAACCCAGCAACCAGAAAGTTACCCTCTGAGAATCCCTAATCTACAAAATATAAACCTTTAGACAGTTATCCAAGACACTGATTCCTTTAAATGGAATCCATCAGGGCTTGCGTTTTTTTTAAATGTAGCCTACTTTTGCTGTGCCTTTGACCGTTTATAAAAGATATTAAAAGGAAAAAGTCCCTTGATTTTTAATTATGATTTATTAAATAGTCTTTCCCTCTTTTTTTGACAGGATCGGTCTTGGCAATCGCTTGTTCTTACATGTATGAAATGGACACACCACCAGATCCATACCCTGAGGAGAGTATCTACATCCGACACGTCACGGATCAAGAAACGAAGCCAAAATAAACATCAAACCTTCCTCTCTCTGATTCTTTTATGTAAAAATTACTCAGAAATGAACCATTTTAAATTAAGACATTCAATTTTAAGATTTTTGTCCTCTGATTCATGATGTGTATGATTTGGAAAAGTTCTTTACAGGCCTTCCTCATAATCAATTATAATTTTTGATTGATAGATTTTGGCATTAATTAAAGGAGACACAAAGTAAATTCTAGATATAAGTATGCAAGGAGCAGTGGTGATTCTAGCAAGTTGGCAAACCTGTTAATACTACATTTAAATCCATTGAATATATCTTCTTTCCCTGTTTGTTTACTTTTTTTAGTTCCTGAAAATAACACTCTATTGACACAGGCAAGGCAGCTTTTGTCACCTAGAATCGATTTTTTATTGCACACTCAAATAAAGAAAAAGCAGTGCTGCCAACTTGAAAAAATAGCCACTGCCTAGGAGCAGCACTAAGCTGAGCCCAAGCAGCACATTTTCTCCTGTCAAAATCAAACTCGAGAAAATATTTTTGAATGTGAACTTCAGTTGTAACATTGAGTCTAATAGAGAACTGATGAAACTTCTAATCTCTTTTTCTTAGCGCGATCTTGATATGACAAGGTTTTTTTAGCTTGAAGTCAGCCTGAATGTCATTTGCATTTTAAAATGAAAAAAGTGAATTGGCTCTTACTATAATTTTTTACCAACGAACCTTCAGTTTTGTCCTCTTTTCTTCTTTCACTGTTTCCTTTCTTCAGTTCCTGAAAAGAACACTCTATTGATTGTCTTATCATCTTCATCTTGTCTGTTATTCTGAACCATTGAATCGTATTTTGGTTGCAGAACTTAAGTTTTCTATTCGTAACTATGTAACGTTTAAGTGAAGTTGAACATCTCTAAACTGAACTTACAGTTAAAGGGTAGTCCTAAAAGTAAAAAGACTGATACTGCAGACCCATAAAGCCACTCCCCTGCAATAGAATGGAATTTTCATTTTTTCTGAAATGGGCCCTTTTTAAAACGAACGATTCAATTATTTTATTGTGTCCCTATGTAAAAGACACAGAATTCTACATATCAGCAGTCATGTTAGCTTCCTGTCTTTTCAAAAGCACATTAGCACCTAGGAAATAGCTCTACTAACATGGCATTTCGAAGATCCTTCAGCATAATGAAATAAATGTCAATCTGTCATTCGGAGTGAGAGAGAGGAGGACAGTATTCCCAGTTGCTGAAAAGATGATCTTGTTGACTTTGCACTGTGAGATACAACACTGTCTCTCACTAACTCACATTCTTAGAAGTGTCATGCAGATGGTATTATTTCTTTGGTGACAGTGTGCAAGCTGATGTTCCCATAAAAGATGCTTGATGAAGGTACCTGTTGAATACTTAATGTTTGCAGCAATTCATAGCTAAGTCAGGTTTTGAATTCTAAGTAATCATATTGATTTGAACCTTGCTATTCTGTTCACAATTGCGTATTACTGTCTGTCCCCAACCTAAGATATTTATTATATGAGATGGGTACTTACTGTAATCTTGAAAAATGTATTTTAAGCGAGATCTCAACCATTCAACCTCTTGTAGAAAGGTTTTAATTTTTAATTACAGTGAATTTCTACTTTTTATCAGTTTTATCTTTTAAAAATTTCCTTGTCAACCATGTTGTGATATTTAAGGAGGACGATTTATTGGCCCCATTGATTCAAATGTCAATTAGAATTTGAAGACTCATCATCAATAAAAGGCCTAGTGCCAAAAAATTGAAAATTGAGTTAGATGTGGCATTTTCTTCCAAGAACAAAAGACTGCATACTGCGTCACGGGCCAAGTGCCATCAACTTAAGAGTAATGCGTATGGAGTCCGAAATATAGCAATAGTGGTAAGTTCAGGGGAATTTTTCAGAAATTAAAATGTGAATTACTTTAAATCTACATTTTGACCCTTATCCCAGTTATTGATGCTAAGTCTTCATTCATTGAACTCCAACTTCCAAAATCGATGCTTCAGAAAGCTACCAAATTCTTTACATTAATGAAACTACCAATAAAAAACTTGAAAACGCCAATAACCCAATTTCTCTAGATTTTTCACACTGTGTCATGATTTTTGCTACATCTGACACATTGCAATTATTGACAGAATGAATTTGGAGGACCATATCTCTGAGTACTGAGTTAAACATCCTTCATTACATATCAGCATCTACTAACAGTGGGCAATTAGTAAAACACCACTTCAAAATTAGAATAAAGTGTGTTTCATCTAAGTGAATACTTAGAATATTACAGAAATTTTATCCTCTCAGGCACTTTTCACAGAGGCGTTGTTTGAATAAAACGAAATCAAATTTTTCTACTTATCTCCCGTCTTCATTTTAGAGTTAAAGGTTCAAATCTTCAAATAATAAAAAAATGATTCTCCCCCTCCCACCTTGAAAAAGAAAAATTAAAGACATTTATTTTGATAGGTTCCGTTGGAATTAGGTTTCAGTTTACAAATTTCTTGTAAATATGAGTTTCGCTGAGTGGTTCAAGGAGGAAGAAAAAAATAAAAGAAGGACAACTTGCTTGGTTATTACTTCATATTCGAAACAAATATATATTTAACACTTTAAAGTGAGATTTTATGCACGAGTGCAATAGCTCTCATCAATATAATTGAAGTCAGCATGCTTAGAATTAGAAGGTACATAATAATAGACTCAGATCTGACATTGCAGAGAAGCAGTGGCACAACTCTCTACTAAGACTTATCTAATTATATTATCTTCTTGTTGCGCTGCTCTCTCTGTCATTCTGTACTTTTCCTCACCTTTGAGTTCAACGCATGCTGATTTATTCCATACCGCTGAGAGAGAATAAAATCATAATTTTTGGTGACAAAATAACTCACTCGCTTCGAGTGGAAAATGTTTAAATGCACCAAAGAAATTAGCTGGTAGTCAAACTATCACTTAAAGGGATCAGGAACCCTTTTGTAGCAAGCCATGAGCTTTAGGCCATTAGTCCTGGATACCTTCTGTCCTTCTTCGGTGCTTGCGTAGATTTTCTCCACTACTGGGTCGGCTTTTAATTCTTCTTCTGTCAATTTTTGGAAAAGAGGGTGTTCTGTGAAATGTGAATCAATCCAAGAGTGGAGCATTGGAATATCCGTGATAGTGTACACAATTCCCTTTTAAGAAAAGAAAAAAAGAAAATTTAAATTAAAACACCATGCCAATTAAAGGAAATAAGTGTTAAAAGTGGATGATTTTTCTGGTGCTCAGTGAAAAAATCGTTTTTCAAACGTCCAAAAAGCAATGTTTATTACAATAATGTCTGCTTCAAAATGCTCACTGTGAAAATTAAGTCTTCTGCGAAGAATATATTACTCTTGATTCTTTTCAAGGATGTGAAGACTTGGTTATTTATGGCCGTAAGTAAAGGAGGTAGCTAAAACTGGAGATATTAAAAAGAGCAGGAGTAGGTATGGGTGTAAGAATATTTACATCACTTCACAAATCAGAGTAGAAAATAATTAATAGCTAAAAAATAATCCATATTATACATGCGACAGAGATTTCTCAGTTTACTTAGAAGTTTGTAAGGAACATCGTAGGTATCAAAAAATATCAAAATTCAGCTGACACCGAATTCCTTGGTATTCGTCCTTTTAAAATAATTATAATTTTCGGGTTCAAACAGTTGTGGAGGGGGAAAAAATAAATATTGCTTTCTGATTAGCCTCCTTGAATGTTGACCAGTCAGAAATTGTTGTTATCTCACCCCTTCTTTCAGAGCATATGCGTACTCCGCTAATGTTCCTCGATTGATGACACGCCATCTGTGCTTATTCCTCTTGAAGTGTGGATCTGGATACAGGAAGAACATTTTCGACAATTGAGCTTTTTTGAAATAGCAGGGAAAATACTTCATGACGTTGCTTCGAATGCAGGCTATATTCTGGTATTGATCCGGATGCTCAGATCGGAGATTCTTTATTTTGTCTATCACAAAATCTGAGACTTTGACACGAAGTTCCATGCCTAAGATTAGGGTATCCGGGAACATAGGAGACAGAGCAACTGTAAATAAGAACACAAAAAAATTGGAATGATTTGATTTTGAAGGATATAACACAAATAAATATATTGAGAACTAAAACGTCACCACATTTCATGGGTATTAGTGTGTATATGATCAGTAAGTGATCCTTGATTCTACAGGGTCTAAGACCAAGCCATGTAAAACTTTTGGCTCTCAAAATATTTTCACTATTCCACAATTACAGGGCCTTTTGATGATTTTACATACCTGCCTGAGCCCATTTTTCGGCATTCCTGAAGAGGTCTCCCAGCTGCTGGGGTGGCATACCTAGGAGTGTTCAAACGAATTCTTGTCGGAACACTATCGATATCATCTCTTATTGAAACTGGCGGCAGTGGTGATGATATCGACAACAACCGGCCTTATCGGATTTTTGGAAGCTCGAACTCAATGCATTGTTGCCCTGTGCGTCGGTTTATCAGATTGCCTGGCGCGGCGGCACGTGAAATAGATGTGCAAATGGCAACAGCTTATTTTTGTCAGCTCCGAAAACTCTGATCGCTATTGGCGAGAGCGCTTTTATCGTAACTTATTCTTAACGGAACTGTCTCGGTACCTTACCGATAACCGATAAAACAGCCCTAGGCATTCCTTCAAATTCTAATCTCTTAAACATTTATTTATTACTGCTGGAACCATGGAAACAAGACTGGATACAATACCTCAGTTTATTTTTGTGTGATGTCAATGCTTAAGTATAGATCCTTGACTTAAGACCACCTACTCTTTCTTCTCTGAGAACAGACACAGATGACAAGCCCTCTTGCTTTAAAAGCAATTAGGTACTCAAGTTTTATTTGCCTGAAAAATACATAGAATGATACCATGCTTCTTATTTACTGCGACTGGCCAAAAAACACACCTGATAGAAAGATTGTAATTTTCAGTTTAAAAAAGAAAACTTACCTAGTAATCCCCCGTAACCGCAGCCAAGATCAGCAAACTCTACTTGCTTTGTTTTGTCCTTCGGGTTATTGAAAAATGCAGGATAAAGAGATCCCCAGTCCATGACTGCTGGAGTTCGAGGGCTGAAATGGAAAAGTTCATGATCAAACATTGACCTTATCTAACTCACAACGGCACGGAGAATATCTGAAGCAGTTATATCAAAATTTGCTATCTCAATTGCATCCCTGCTGTGATTGCCCAGTCTCACTGATACCTTAAAGATAGGGTGCACACCAAGTAAGTTCATGCGCTTTTAGACTGCAACAGAAAATCTGCCATCATGATTCTTCTATTTAATTTACATGTAAAAGTGGCGTCAAATGATCTTCTATCGCAGTCTAGAAGTACACCAACTTATTTGGCGTAAACTCTAGCCTATTAGATGCTGTCGCAATCTGACTTGGTGTCTCGGTTTAATTTGGTCCAAAAACGTACATCTAAGTGAAAGTTTTAGGAAAATGTGAAGAAAAAAAGTCAGTCATCAGTCTCCAAAGATGCATGTACGGCACTCTTTAGTGCTTTTTTTGTAATCCGAACCACAGAGGATCACAATGGAACGCCTCACTTTTTTATCCCAGTCCAGTAGGCTGACTGTTGAAATTAATGGACAAAGCAATAGATAAAGAAGACAAGCTGAGAATAAAGGGATCCTATTGGTGGAAGCAATGGACGAAGGATGTAAGTGGTAAACTAACAAACGGGAACCCGCGGGAGACTCTGTGGTTAGTCCATCACTCTCCTTTTCAGTCTATAACAACTACCCGTTGCAGCCAATAGGATCCCTCCAAGTTCCCTATGTCTTCTCTGACTATCAATTTTAATGATCAGCCCATTACTTGCATACCGGTGGAACGCTAGGATCCTTCTCTAGAGGTGTGTTGAGAGTGGATACGTGCGATCTTAACCTCAGTCGAACCACTACAGAATGTAAAAATCCCGATCCATAGCGTTCCATGGATTGAAAAAAAAGGCCCTTTTATCCATAAAACAGAGCCATTTACGCTATAGACTTCACGCTATAGAGTTTGAAGTAGGAACAGTGATACTTACTAATCAATTAAATGGTCGGACATCGGATTGGAATGGGCTCTTTGGCGATAAAACTTCTTCTGAGGCTTAAGATAATGTCTGTGCCCAGGTTTGAACGGCGGTCGCTGAGTACCTTCGCCAGGACTTGTTGAAACGGGTGGTGCTTCTGTTTCCAAAGACATCTTGAAGTCAACTTTGGGTAAATGCAGAGAGATGGTCTTGGGCCGGTTATGAAAAGGATGAAAACATGTAGTACTTTGGCACTTCAATTAGAGAATTAAAAGAGAGGCAAAGATTGACGAGAAAGCAGAAAGCTGAAACCGGGCGGCCGGGCAACGCAACGTGTTTACTGTTTACAAGATAACCTAACCAATTAAATTGACCTAACCTAAAGGGAATACTGCATTACCTCCNCAGACCATCGACAGTGGTAGAAAGTGAGAAACACCTATAAAGAAATCTCATGCTTACTTTTTGGTTTGGCAACATCGTAAAATTCGAGACAGCCTTACATATCTAAACCTCGACCGATCGATTTGGGCACATTGCCAAAGTTTCGATCTCTCGCTCCACCATGTTGGATTTTTGGAGGTAATGCCGTTGTAGGTAATGTCCTGCCCCCAACCTAAAGTGTTGTTGATTTTATTTCGACTCTCGAGAGAAATCGATTTCTGCACAAAACAATCGATTCAATTAAATCGATTTTTAGCACGCGGTTTTACCGCTAAATCGATGTTTCACTCACAAATCGAAATTTTTCGATTATTTATTGACAAAAATTTTACTCCTGAACAGGACGTATGGTAGGTTTCACACTTCCTCTGCTCCTGAATAAATAATGAAGCAAAAACCTGCATTATTTTCGAAAAAAAAGGGGAGCCATCGGCATGAAATTCAACGCTCAGTGAGACGATATTTTTAAAAAAACGAGCGGCACATTACTTTCCCTGATACTTGTATGATACTGATACTTATGGATTTTTTTTTCAAAGCGATTTTCTTGACGATCGATTTCTTTGGCTTGATTTTTCAGACATAGTTGTCATCTTCAATGTAGTCGACTTTTGGGGGAAAATCAACAACACTACTTATTCGACATGACATCTACCATCTCACCACTTTTCTTAGTGTCGTTATAGGCATTTTAAGCTAGCTTGGAGTAAAAAAGACTATAAATTCAAGAAGACAATATCAAACCTGATTTCCGCTATAATTCAATTTTTTGCATTGATTCCTGCACACCTATATACGCTCCCACAAATGCAAAGTGCTGGGGCAGCATTGCTTCTTCCCTGTGTGAGTCCTTAGAAAATACAAATCCTTCTTTTGCGATCAACTTCTAATTCTCTCAATGGGCCCAAGTGAGTCATGAGAGAAAATACAGAAGGTAGTGGCAAACGGAGATATAAGCATCCTATGTCACGGGAAGCAAACACAGAGCTAATGAGAAATGTGGCAGCATAGTATCAGATTGGCGTATGGGACCAGGAATACAACAAGTATTATTGCACAGGGTGGCTGTGGACGAATCATGCATAACACGAATTCAAATGTCTGTGTAATTTTAGGAGGAACTTCTTTCTTTCAAGGCAAAAATGTTCCGTGCGAGAGTGGAAATTCAAAAATTTTGATGGATGCAACTATTGAACAGAATACCTTAAGTTGAACCTAATAAAATCCGGGTTCGTAGAATTTCAATTAAAAGTCTTAATGTTTTAATGAAATAAAGGAGGTTGCTAAAGGAGTGCAAAAACCTACTACTGTAACGCCTTAAAACTAACCCAAGATCCATCACATACATACAGTAATCCCACATCTCCCGAGGAAACCGAATGCAGGGATAACCAATATTCAGCCTGCTTGGCTCATGATCAGCACTTAGAAAATTTAATTTCAAAAGCTCATAGTTTTCAGGAGGTGGCACAGAACAGAATGTAAAATGATGACAAATCTTAGCTCGAGACAACTTCTTTGATTTTCTTTGCAGAATTTTCTTGAAGGGGAGTGGTTTTGTTCAAGTGAAATTAAACATTTATTTTTTAAAGAAACATATTTTTTCCTTAATCCAAGGAGAAAATGGCCAGCAGATCACTTGGATTACATTTTGCAAAAAGGAACCAAGAGCATTCCAATGTTGCTAGGATTGTGTAACACACATTCTTTGCAACAAAATTACTGAAATAATGAAAAAAAATCATATTTACAAGGATAATTTTCCTCTTGAATTCATAGTTTATTGAGGGTGAAGATAAAATTTGTATAGGAGATTAGTTAAGACATGCAGGGTAAAGAAAGTTGCACAATCTTAGCGACATTGGAATGCTCCTGGTTCCTTTTGGCAAAGTGCAATCCACTTTGTTTTGGCTCTGTCAGAGAGCTTGTAATTGCATTTAAGTTGATTCTCAATGGGCTGATAATCGACATTTATGAGCAATTGAAGCAAAAAGAGAAGGGAGCGATCCTGTTGGTGGAAGCAAATGGTTGCAATGGACAAAGGAGGTGAGAACTGAGTAAATAATAGACTGACCAACGGCAACCCACCAAGGACCCTATAGTCCATCATTTTCCTCCTAAGTCTTTAACAGCCATCCGCTTCAACAAATGAAATTTCTCCCATTTTCCTCTCTACTTTTTCGTCTAATCCTTTGTCTATTAATTTCAATAATTAGCCTGAAGCCTATGGCAATTTAAAATTAACCTTCAAGCTGCTCCTTCTCAAGACTAATATTTCTGCATTGTAAATATTCAGCATTAATCGCTCCAGTTTGGATGGATATTGTACAGAGTCCAGTATTAATATAACATTCCTCTTTGCGAATTGAACAGTAAGATTGATTTTCAGTTTTCATGGACTACTCTCTTTTCTGTACATGGTCACGTTAGAGTACTCTTGATTAGGAGTTGAGCTGCTTGTGGGCTTGTATTAGATGCTTTGTTGATGTATTGAAAGAATTATGAGATTTACTGCACAGACCTTGGAGGTGAGGAAAAAATTGCTTTTTAATGTTATTTATAACTGGTTTATTGTAAAAAATAAAAAAGTCAATAATTAATCACGGAGCTTGGCTTTCTGTCGGGCCAACTTTTTCTTCGAAAGTTTTTTCGGTGTCTTGTCCTCTTGTCCTGGCTGAGGTACAAATTCTTGTTGTTCACTTAAAACAACTTCAATGTGACAAGGATGACTCATGTAAGCTGAAAAAAAATGAAGAGAGAGAAATGAAAATAACTTCCACTAAACCTCTGAAGAGTACAGGTGTTGAAACAAATCTTTTCCAGTGAGCTACTAATACAGCTTGTTTTATAATACCAATACATTCTCAAGTAAAGTTTAAGTTTCTATTCTGCGTTTTACCCAACTTCCTTGATGTGCATGAATGAGAGTGTTCTTTTTCTATAAGGGTGTTTTCTAAAATTTCATTTTGGATTTTCCTGATATTTCAAATGAAATATTCTGATGTTTCGAGCGAAAATATTGACTTTTGTTTGATTGGTTACATTATACTTATACAAACATTATACTTGATGAATAGAATCAAATGTTTCAATAATGCACATGCTGACTGCATGTAGTTGAAAAATGCTTGACACGATTGAAATTTCCTAACCCATGATTGATTTTCCTGGTTTTTGCTGAAAGGAGACTTTCTGGCTATCCTTGGAAATTAGTCATTCCTGAAATAAATATATTGAGTGAGAATGTGCAGGGACTGCAGAGCTCATGAGTAAAATGGAATATGAGTTCAACTTACGGTTGATACGACCATGAGCTCTGTAAGTTCTTCTCCTCAAACATGGAGCTCTGTTGACTTGAATATGGTCAATCCTAAGGCGGTCAACATCGAGGCCTTTCAAATCAGCATTGGCTTCAGCATTCCTCAAAAGTTGAAGGATGTGTTCTGCTGACTTCTGAGGCCATCTACCTTGAACGCACTTCCATGCTTTAGCCTGAAATTAAATGACATGTCACAATATTACTTCGACATAAAATCAAATTTGCTGCACAAGAAATTTAAAGCAAAGGCATAACTGTGGGAGAAAATAGTCTTTAAAAATGAACTTATTATCCAGGATTACCATAGAATTCAGAAAATTTACTTCCCTGACAATTGAGAATATGCTAGATGGCGTAAAAGATGTGATTAACAATAGTTTCCATGCAAATGACAGTGGCAATCCTGAATTCAGCTGTAGAGATGCACCTGCATACAATGCTAAGGGGTTGAACTAACAAGGGGAACTTCCCAAGCTGCCGCCTCCGATCGGGCTGAAAAAATTCGTACGAACTCTTTGGATGAATTTATTTGACCCGTATTTTTTTGTTTTTTCCAATGCCCCCCAGAAACACCCCAAAAAAATTCCGGAAAGTTTTGCTTTGAGCGCTTGAGTCTATATACGCAGTATAGCAGCTCCCGCTTATCGTTAAGTGGTGGCTCTGCGGTAGCGCGCTCGCCCAATGATCCGGCGGGCCCGGGTTCGATTCCCAGGCGCCGCGCCAAATTTTTACGACCGAATTTTATATTCTCACACATTTTCACATCGATTCCCATTTGATACATTAGAACTTAAAACATCATTTAATTTACAACCATCAACGATCAATAACTTCTTCAATTTGAAGTGTAGATTTTTTTTTGGGAGGGGGGGAGGGGTCACGCGCGCGATATTCTCGCCAATCACTGTACTTTCACATTAGCAGACGACCCGCTCCGCCCCCTCACATCGACATATTTCTCCCGATCACCCGTATGAGTCATGATTTTTCCCATCATTATCCAGAAAATGATAATGAAAAATTACTTCGAAAATTCAAATTAAAAATGCTACAATTTTTCATTATCATTTTCTGGATAATGATGGGAAAAATCATGACTCATACGGGTGATCGGGAGAAATATGTCGATGTGAGGGGGCGGAGCGGGTCGTCTGCTAATGTGAAAGTACAGTGATTGGCGAGAATATCGCGCGCGTGACCCCTCCCCCCCTCCCAAAAAAAAATCTACACTTCAAATTGAAGAAGTTATTGATCGTTGATGGTTGTAAATTAAATGGTGTTTTAAGTTCTAATGTATCAAATGGGAATCGATGTGAAAATGTGTGAGAATATAAATTCGGTCGAAAAAATTTGACGCGACGCCCGGGAACCGAACCCGGGCCCGCCGATTCACTGGGCGAGCGCGCTACCGCAGAGCCACCACTTAACGGTAAGAGTGTTGTGCTATACTGCGTATATAGACTCAAGCGCTCAAAGCAAAACTTTCCGGAATTTTTTTGGGGTGTTTCTGGGGGGCATTGGAAAAAACAAAAAAATACGGGTCAAATAAATTCATCCAAAGAGTTCGTACGAATGCTTGGGAAGTTACCCTTGTAAGTTTAGGCAAAGGACTTGAATTCTTTATGCTCATTTTAGACATGAAATATCTGTTTTCGATTTCCCTGTACAGGCAGATAGCTTCATAAATATATCTATGCATTAGATTCCTGTAGGATACTGTCTGACTGGGTTGAATTATACAGACATGCAATTTATGGGACAGGTCTGTTTTCTAGGAAAACTCGATTGATTACTTCGTATCTTTTTAGGACAGATTGTGAGTTCAAGAAAAATGTATATAGAACAAAAAAAATATTGAAAATTTCGCAGAAAACCAATGCTTAAAAGATGAAAACCAAGATAACTTTAAGATTAGGCAGCAAAAATATGTTGGAATGAGGACTACTACAAGTAGCATCCTCGAGAATTTTTCCCACTCTGTTTGATTACGAAGTTCTTTAAGTGACAAAACAAAATCTACCCACTGTCTTGATGTAAACTAATTTTAATTATTTGTTTTCCCTCTTTTTTTCAAATTAATGTATGAGGTCACATGGGGATAACCTTTCCTACCTACCTGACTGTTGCAAAATTCATAAATAACCTTTGATTTTCCTCTAACCGAACGATTAGCAAGGTGAAATTTTCCAGTAAGTAAGAGCTCTTTTTGCCCTAAAACAATTGTTTCTGTTTTGAAAATTTTGATTCAACCAAACATTGGCTGAGCATGTAGAAAATGTGAGGTCATTTCCAGATTCAACAGTATGAAAACTATGTTATCACCCTGTTCGAACGTCAGTGGGGAAAAAAAATGTTCACTCTCACTGTTTAATACAAAAATTACATCCATATGAATCGCATTTTGCAAAACAGGAACCAACGCAATTACAGTGTTGTAAAAAGGTTGCTTCTTCATAATTTTCTAGAAAATATCCTGGAATAGGTAGCAAATAGTTTTTGCCACCAAAAAAATGTTAGTTGTAAAGGAAAATAAGTTTGTAAATTTTAATACTGTGTACTGTGTATGTAAGTACTGAGTATTTTTAAAAGAAAAGAAGAAGTTGCACAATTTTGAAAATACTCTAATTGCACTGGTTCCTTTTTGCAAAATGCGATCCATATAAGGTTTGCATTTGGTGAAGAGATAGACTTTGCTGTCTCACCGAAGAAACTTTAGTGTGTATCCAGGGTGTCTAGCAATTTCCAAAATATAAATGCCCTGTAAATTCCCTGGCAAAAAGAAAAAGTATTCCTAATTTTTGGACACGTTTGCACTGTTTAGATGTAAGTAAGAATTATTTCATGTTTTAGAAAAAAATGTAATAAATGTAGCCAAATATATGGTGCCTAAACTTATGCAAGATATTTTTGCCTCATTATTCAAATTTAAAAGACATCATCAGGAATTCTGGGAGAAACTTTGGTAGAAAACTCCCTAGGAGTAAAATTCGCTTAACAGTTCCTAAAAAATCCGTGTTTTTTGATTTCCCTGATGTTTCCCTGACGACAAAATGGCTTGCAAAATGAAATTCCCTGACATTTCCCAGTTCTACTGGTCACTAGACACCCTGGTAATAGAGAGAGCTGGAAAAATTCTTGTAGATTAGGCTATGGGTGTGTATTTTTACCCATTGATAACTACATACTGATTCTGAAAATTATCTCAAATTTCACCCATCATATGCTGAATTTAGAGAAAATGGAATTTTCGCCAGAAAATCAGTTTTCAAAGGAAAATTCAGGCATGATTAAATTTTTTTTACATTCTTAGACAGTCTGTTCTTACCTGCGCACATCGTCCAATACCACCAGTGAAACGTCTGAAAGGTACACACTCCTTCTTCTCTTTCACATTTTTCAGGTAGCGGATGGCCCTGCGCAATAACATGTACTGGATATTTTTGGCTGTTTCTCGTGTGTTCTAGAAGAAAAAAATACAAAGATAAACGTACAGAATAGCAAACATAATACAAGTAGTATGGCATATCCCACCTTATTCTTCATCTCTCTTTGTATTCTAAGCAGAAATCTTTATAATTTAAGAGAAATTAGGGTTCTGAGGGCTTCGATTATGCTCTCAAATTGCACTCAACTTAGGTGATATTAACGACTGCTCAGTTTAAAAGTAATTTACTTATGTGTCAGACTCAATAGGAGTTACCTTATTCGTAACTACTCTACGACTGTTGACTTATTACAGAGACAGAACAACTCAAAAGGTGCAGAATGATATAAAGGATAACACATTGAAAGGGACCATTTGAACGAAGGAGTGTCCTGACAGTAAGAAATGCAGCCTTGATGGTTTTGACTTTGTGATATTAAAAGGCTTTGGGTGGATCCTGCAGCAGATCAGGTGTGCAACAATTGCTCAACAACCATGATGAACCAGGTACAGCCCCATCCTAATGCAGACATGATAGGAAAGCTGCCAAAAATGTGGTAACGGCATGATCTTAATCTCTTTATTCATTCAAATGTTGCATGTTTTGAGTAATAGGTCCTGCAGGACCTTAATGTCACTACCTTGTTGACATGACTGCTACCGTGCTAAGGAAGAACGTTATATGAATCCAAGGGCATTACAAAATTTCCTTGGATAAAGTATGAATTTATTGAGAAAGTTTGAGATTTTTTTCTTCCCATTCTTCAGAAAAAGTTGTTTGTAATTAAATCTAAAATAAGTGGCTGGATATTTCAACGAAAGACATGCATGAACTTCTTCCAAAAAAGTATTTTATCAGGGGATGTTTAGCAACATTCAAAAGTTCATGGGACATTTTTTCTTGGCATAACAGTGCACTTGTTGTCAATATTAAGGGGGTTAGCAACGATCTGAGGTCAACTTCTTGCTGTTCCTCTGTCTTGCCCAATCCGTTGACATTAAAGCAGTTGAGAATTCAGGGTCAAGTTCACACTAATGTAAAAACAAAACTAGAAGTACTTACTTTGAAATGTACTCTCAGGTTGTAACCTCTTGCCTTGCAGGATCTGGCAACATTTTCTGGCTCGTAGGAGTACCGCCCCATGATTGAACTGGAATCAAGATAAAGCAATAAGTAAATTTAAGCGTAGTGATAATTCGAACAGTTGTACATTTTCACTAATTTCCTGCCAGACTAGAGGTTTAAAAAAGATTCTCAATGAACAGATGAAGATGATCAAGCTTTTGTTCTTCCATACTGACGAAAACTTTCAATGAAACAAAGCTTCGATTAGATTGGCTCATACAAAAACGTCCAATGTCTAAAAAAACCCTAAGTTTAGGTGAGTAAATTGTAAAGAGACAGTGACGGCCTTTAAATCAGCACTTATCTGAAAATCAGAGGGTGACTAGTTCTATTGGAGAATTCTAGGAAGGATATAAGAACAGCTCCTTTCTCAGATCCTACTGGAAGCAGTGTAATTTAAAAAAAAAAAGGCCATTAGACAACAGACGTATTCGCGTGAGAGGCACAAGTCAGCTTCAGAAAAAATTAATTTTATGCACGAAATTGATTTAACACACATAACAGAGCTGATGCAGCTCTTCGTTAATCAAATGAATATTACTTCAGGATTTTTCAAGGCTCTACGAAGACATAAATGACCATGGAGAATGAAAATTGAGGGAGTATCACGAGAAGCATCATCAAGACTGCTCAGAATGCATGACATTGTTCAAAATCAAACACAGATTGATGAATTCAATGATGAAGCACCTAGAACTTGATCTGAGGGGGAAAATTCTATGAAAGCAGAGAAAAACAAAACGGGAGCTTGAGCAATAGATTTAAAAAAATCAGAGCAGAAATATTTAAAATGAGCTCCTTCGGTAATGGGACTTACTTACTTAATGGTCCGTAAAATGATAAAAAATTAAATTTCATTCATAATATGGTAAAACTTTCGGAGCTATCGATAACTATATAATGATACAGGATGTTCCAAAAACATTCCTCATGTGAATATAGGGTTGCCTTAATCACACAATATGTAGTTCAGGATTACTAGACAAAAAGTATTCATGAAACCGGAGGGATTTGGGTAGAAATGGATTGCAAGGACATATTTCTGTCATGCAAAAATAAGCGACAGAGAAAAAGATGGTGAGCACAGGATGGAATGAGCTCTGCAGTCCGCAGCAGGCAGCACCCGCACTCCCCTTCTTTCCACATGACGCTTGATTCCGTTTAGCAAAGATATGTCCATTTAAACTTTTCCTGCATTCTCACAAAGGTTCAGCTGAACAGGCAAGCACAACTAGGCTTCATTTAAATTAAGCTACAAGTAAGTGCAGTATAGTCTGCGTAGCATGTGTTCGCAAATCGCACATCGGATAGGGTTAGATTTTGGTGGTAGGATGGTTCCTTAGTCGTTCATGATGGAGAGGGAAAACAAAGCCCGTTAATCATCAATGGGAGCGTGAAATTAAGAGTGGAGACTAAATCCCAATTTCGTGGATCCAGTTTGGTACGGAAACCGACATTTGTATGGAAGTACATGCTATGTGTCAAAGTCAGTGGCCGGGACCTAACCTCCCAGGGGTATACACTTTAATCAAAGGCAGCTGGAGAAATACACACCAGACAATGCACATTAAATATTTCTATTTAACAATACAATGTAGATAGAGAAATTAATGAATGGAGTTCGTTGCAATATTTGTCGGGAGTACTTAAAAGAAAGGAAACATGACCAGTGCCAGAGCTTGGTTCCAAGAGGCCGTGTTCGAACCAAAAGTTTTACCTTCGTGCAGATTTTGGGCAGATAATTGAGAAGCTAGCTACGAAAACAAAATTATTTTCACTAACACAACATAAATTCAATTACACTTAGAATATTGAAATAAAATAAATACCCACGTGTAAGGGAGAGCCTACGTTGATGAAAAAGTTATGGACGATACGGTCCACTTTCTGGAATTCCGCACCGGATTGGAATCTTGGCATTTCGACCCACTTGAACGCTTTTGCCTCGTTCCCAAGTCAAAGATAGGAACTTGAATGTTGAACCATCTTTCCCGCGCCCGCGGTATGTTTCCAGTTTCAAATTGACGGACTTTTTACTTACTTACGTACTTGTCTAATTGTAAGTAAATACTATTCAATTAAATACTTACGCTTAGCTTGAATGACTCACGATTAAACTTCATTACTTTTCTTAAGCATTTTATGTACATATCGACGGCTAAAGTGCAAAACCATGTATCCCTCTTGCGGTGTTTCGAAATTTCTTCTCCTATTTTTCTAATTTTTCAAAAAGAAATTAAATTTCGATGTCAAATCTATTTTAACGATGATTTAAATTGGAATTTTTATTTTACTTATCAGTTCATGTATGCACTCACTTCGCTCCTCAGCCACCAACGGTTCCGTGGTGTAGTGGTTATCACATCTGCTTTACACGCAGAAGGTCGCCAGTTCGATCCTGGCCGGAATCACTAAATTTTAATCGACGTCTCATCGATCGGAGACGACATGAGTTGCTGACTGGTATATGGTGTGCTTCCGTATCCAGTTTTACACGTTAGGAAAAAATGAAGTAACAATCATGATTAAGTCAAACGAATAAGCTAAACGGAGTTGTATTTTTGTCTAGCCGTCATATTGCCCTGTTGCCGTTGTTACTATTAAGTTGTGCTGCACACTGTAGAGTACCTTTCTAGCACACTGCAGCGCAAAAATGGGTCGTGTTTCCATCCAGGCCCGTCACATCCCATCTCGGGCCCCGGTAACAGTTTTAAGGCCTGGGCCCCAAGCACGGGGNGGGGGGGGGGGGGGGGGGGGGGGTGGTGTGTCCGAGGGGAATCCCCCGAGAAATTTTTTAAATTTATAAATCTATTCGGATGCACTTTGAAGCTTCCATGACGAAGTTGTCCATCAATTTCTGCGGAATAATTACGCTTTTTGTTTCTACTTTCAGCACAAAATACTTGCGAATTGTTGCATTCAAAACATCTGGAAAATTGTTATTTTTTTTGGGGGGGGGGGCATATGATACTATTTTCAGTTCTAAGAGGGCCCGGCCCCCCTGGACTCCCCCTCCGTTTGTCTATGGCAAGGGAGTTGAGCCATGAGCCATATTGAAGTCGAGGATGCCCAGACTGGAGACTCTTAGCATCTGACGACGGAAGAAAATGAAACGCAGTTACTAAAAATATCCCTCTGTACTGAAAATCTTGAAAATAGATAGAAATTTTCCAAGAAGTATACTTCTTTGAAAATTTAAGAAGAATTCTACAGTGCCTCAGCGTGTTCCTGAAAATCTATTCACCTTTTGCGAAATTTTTAGGGTAAATTTTTCACTTTTTCTTACGAAACAAGGGTTGCATGTGAATTCGTAGTGGTTTTTCACGGGTAACACGGGCCCCCACCGGGGCCCAGGCCCCGGTACCAGGAGCCCAGTATCCCCCCCTTGTGGTAGGCCTGCCTTCATGCACGCTGGGCTTGTCGATTTCTTTTGACATTTCAGTGGTGATTGCAAAGCTGAAGTGCGCTCCGCTACTTCTTTGAAAAATTAAGAAGAATTCTACAGTGCCCTAGCGTGTTTCTGAAAATCTATTCACCTTTTGCGAAATTTTTAGGGTAAATTTTTCACTTTTTCTTACGAAACAAGGGTTGCATGTGAATTCGTAGTGGTCTTTCACGGGTAACACGGGCCCCCTACGGGGCCCGAGCCCCGGTACCAGGGACCCAGTGTCCCCCCCCCCCTTGTGGCGGGCCTGGGTGTACGATCCGAGTTTTACGAACGCGCAACTCTTCAATGGGTCAGTCTACCCTTTATTTGATCTGTCTTAAAACTATTTGCCAATACCTATCTCGTTCAAGAGTCGATTTCCGTGATTTCCTTTGTATTATTCGTTCTTTATGTAAAATTGAACAGAGTTCATATGAAGCTAATTTCTAGATTAGACCCTGTCTAGTGGTCAATTCGCGATCGCGAGCCAAGGCTCTGAGTCGAGAGCGAGACTAGAGATCGAGTTATACCCACAGTTTTACAGGCATTTCTCGCGATTGTTTTTTGCGCAAAGTTCCGAGTTGCGAAATTCTTTTTCCGGAAGATGAGGTCCCTTTTCACAGATTCGGTCGTGATTATGAAGCAAAAGAACTTATGCAAAGCTTTTACGCGTATCTACAACATTAAAAAAGAGCTTGGTCTCTTTTCCGCTGACTCAGAGATTTTCACGTAGAGTAGAAAATTGAGAGAGGGCGAAACGCGTGGTACACCTATTTCGTCTTTTATGTAGAGAAAATTGCGTATCCACGAAATGAAGGAAACTGTAAACTGTTTCCGGTTCGCTTAGAGCCTTTATTGTATAGAGTAGAAAAGTTAGATCTGGCGAAACGCGCGATACAACTATTTTGACTTTCAAGAAGATAATATTGTGCATCCACAAAATGAGGGAAAATACGGTGTTCTTTATCATTCCAACTATTCGGATCGTCAAACCCAACTTTCAGTTCGTGTAGCCGAACGTTCGGTTCGTATAATCGAACTTATAGGTTCAAAATACTAATGAAAGAAGTTTGGTTACATGAATTAAAAAAATTGGCTTTATTCTTAGGAATGAGCGTTTAGCGCACTAATTTTTACAAAAACTCACGACAAAAGTGTTAATTTTTTTGTGAACATCAGTGCGAACGGATTGTTTATTTTTTTAAACATTATAGTACGAAAGCGTTGTGTTTTCGATAAGCACTGCGTAAATGTAATATTTTTTAGAAAATAACCACTATCGACTATCGTATTTAACCACTAATAACGTATTTTATCCGTGTTTCTATTTAAGTTTACAGCACTGAAGAATATGATCTTAAACTTCCATAGTTTCATGATACGGCCAAGAAATCTTTTGTCTGCTCACCCGCAATCCTCTTCGGCACTAATAAAAATGCGTAATAGAGAATTTGCAGGTATCTGAAATTTGATGAATTTCGTGTTTAAGTGGAAACTACTGAGTAAACTGAACACGAGGATACCCTTGGTTCACGAATTGAATAATTATGACAAAAGGATCTAATCTGCTAAAATACGTGTGTTTAAATGGGAAATACCGCCAGATGACGTCACTAGGCGGCGCATTTTCTCACTTTTAATCTATATTTATACTATTCCTCATATCAGAAATTTTTTTTTAAAAAATACTGTGAAATCAGCTCTTCAAGCACTTTCAGATGATGCAATAAAAAATTTGCATGCAAATTCTGCATAGCGATTGCGGTATTCAGACCCATCGTCCGTCCTACCAGCGTTTTGGGCCAGTCCTTTCATGCAGGGTCTAGGATGCCGTCCTGTTTCTCGCTCTCCAACTAATAATTTTTTCTTGCACATTAAGACTTCCTTTATTTATCTAATTTTTACGCAGGAACGGTCCGGCCAGGTATGCTTTCCACAGAGTACTTTAGAATCATAATGTAATTGGGAGGGCTGGCGCTATGTTCTGGTCGACGAGTTCCGAGCCCGGTGTCCTTCGAGCTTGGTCACTTTTTCGATACATGTTCGATTCAAAATGGCGGCGTGGAATACGTAGTAATTCCTATCTTCTTTGCTTACATCGGATGGCCGGGTGCCCGTTATCGAAAACAATCGATTATGTATCGAAAAAGTGACCCGGCGCGGCGTCACACTGGAGTCTCGGAATTCGGGACCTGGAAAATTTTTAAAGGTGGCGCCAGCTCTCCCACTTACGTTACGACTCTATGTACTCTATAGTGCTTTCAGCACCCCTAAAATTGTGACGAGTGGCTCGATCAGTGGCGTGGCGTTCATGTAAGCAAGGGAAGCACTGCTTTGTCTGCCTTTTTTAATGGATAATGAAAAGCTGGTTGTTTCCTGAGTGCTGGTAATTTAAAAGATGGGACAGCCAACAGGGTTCAGACAAATTTTTGTTTAAAAAAACCCGAAAATTTAGTCATTTTGCCCAAGCTAGTCTCCGAGAATACCGTCAGAAAATCATGAGCTCCCGACTCACTTTTTCTTCTCAATGTGTAGAGGTTATCGGATTATTGGTGTCATAAGATTAGTGAAAAATGCATAGCCCTATACTGCCATATGCCAAAGAAGAACGCCGTATAAATATTCGAGAGTTGCTAAATTTTCCTGAATAAAACATGTATTTTTGAGGAAAACTATGCATATTTTTCATTGAAATTTTCAGATACTTTAAATTGAATTTTGAAAAGAAATATATTAAATTTTCTTAGTATTTTTTTTCATTGAAGGAAATTTGGCGAAGTTTGAAGGCTCATACAGTGTCATTTTTTGGAATGGCAGAGTAGTTTAAAGGGAGTGTCGGGACTCACCCACAAAGAACATCCTCAAATTAAGGAAAACATTGCAGGACAACAATTGAGCAGGAACATCGACGATATTTGTTAGTGCGTTAACTAGGATTTTATGCGAGGAAATTTAGGCTGGCCTCTGGGATTGTTCTTAGGATATTTTGCAATTAAACTTTAGAAGTACTTTTCCACAAGAAGGAAAAACTCAAAATAAGGACGGCTCGTTAAGGTATACGAAAGGAAGCTCTAGAAATCTTGCTCAGATGCCCACTTTTTTTGCGATTTCGAGGACCTTCAAAGTTGAAATAGATTGAAACAGTCGATGCATTTTTTGGAAAATTGACAATAAGGCAATAAAAACCGGTAATTCTTTACTCCATCGGCACAATATGCAACGTTGAAATTAAGTCAAGGTGTAAGAAAAACAAGGCTACCACCCTCAGTTAGTATTGCATGCGAAGAACACTAAATACATTTAATTGTAACGTTTGGATGCAACTATTCGAACTCGACAAATGTCCGTGTTGCATACGCACGGGAGTGAAGGCGTTTTATTTCTTTCAACAGGGCCGAATTAAGGGAGTGGCCACATGGGCCGCGGCCCATGGCGGCAAATTTTGCACTTTTTAAAAAAAAATCGAATTTTGAAAAAAAAATTACAAACGAGAAAAGGCAACAAAATCTCTCATTTCCTGAGAGAATAGTAATTTCTAATTTTGTTGTCTTTTAGTGATAAAAGAGACAGCACCTTTCATTAATCGAGTTAAGAGAGAAACCAAATACGCAATTTGGCCTGGACCGGCGACTTAGAGAGAAATGATGACGAGGACTTAAGATGAAAAGGGGGAGCCCTCGGCGCGGCAGTCGGCATGTAACACATACTAGCGCCTACAAGACTGCACGAATACTTCACGCCTTGCATCAAACACAGTGCGGTCACTGCGGTCAGCGTGAAACGGATAGCACCTACAAGAATGCATGAATACTTCACGCATTGCGCCAAAGGCCGTGCCGTCAGCGTGAAACGCGTAGCGCCTACAAGACTGCGTGAATACTTCACGCATTGCGTGAAACACAGTGCAGTCTGCGCGGCGCGGCGGCGAAAGTTAAAATCATTAAACTACATCTTGTTTGTTCTTTCATAATTTGTTCGTTCATTTCATATGAATGGAAGTCCTTATCCACACAGAGATAGGTTTGCGGAACTTAATTTTCGCGCAAAGTTCCGTGAACTTTTGCCAGTAGTGTAAACAGAGCTTTCCCAAAAAATATGTCCAACTTGAGTAAACAATTCTTATGCACCCCTTCTCCGCTGGCACGCTTACTTGATGGTTTTTATTGGTATTTTAAAAAGAATGAGAAGGGGGCGGCAAGTAGGTAAATCCGGCCCTGTCTCTCAACACTCACTGTTTCACCTGCGACGGCGCATAATAAATCTAGTCAATCCGAGAGGTCGGGCATGACATTTTTTTACTAAAACTGGCAATTTTGATGCTTAATTCTTCACATTTAAATTTTCATGGGGTGCCTCTAGAAGAAAATCTCACTGGGAAACCATTGGAACCATTTTTAAAATCTCAAAGTTTTTATTTAACGGAGTTATAAGCTTTTAAAGTTTCCAAATTTTGTCCGCGGTTGAACTGTGAGGATCATAAATGACAGAGCGCCTTCAATTCTTTACACTAGTTTATACTACAAAGATGCCTTAGGTTTCAATAGTTGCTTCACAAACAATGCTCAGCACATCGCTTCGTCAAAACTGAAACACAGAAAGCACTCACATCCAATCGTGTGGGCAACTACTCGTGCGTGTGGCATGTCTTATTGCAGTAAAAAGTAAGAGTTGAAAGGCGCTCAGTGGCTCAGTCATTTTGGGTTCTCTCGATACTGCCCTCTGCCGCGGCGCGCTGCGGTTGAAGTAATGATTGCTTACGGAGTGAAAACGCCTTAACTTCTGTGCTTATGCAACACGGACATCCGTGGAGCTCGAATAGTTGCATCCATGCGTTGTATAGTTATATTTGCTTTATGTTGGTAAGTTGGTTGCTTTGCTTGTTTCTCTCATCTGTCACACCTCAACTTTATTCTAGCGTCACCTATCGCGCCGATGAAGTAAACTACAGCTGATTTTTATCATAACATTATCAATTTTCCCCAAAGCTTTAATTGTTTGAATGTGTTAACATGTTGTCCTTTTCAAATATGGGCTGCGTTGTGCGGCCTTGCATACTTCCTGACCTAAGAAGCGCGTATCTTATCTTAACACATTTGTTTGCGCGGAAGAGTTAAAAAGATACCTAGTCAGAAATATACACCAATCTACGGTTAGTCCAAAACCCAGTAAAGCAGGACGCAAAGTTTGTCCAAAAAAAATGCCCTCGCGTCAAATCTTCATTCACGCTTTCGGAGTTATTGCGCTTTTGGAATTTTAACCATAGACGTCTACAGATAATTTTTCAGCTGCGACAGTTTTTTTCTCAAAAATCACAAACATCTTTCGTCCTTAAAACCCTAAAATTCATCAATCGTGCCACCAGTAGTAAAGGGGGTGGGACTTTTGGGAAAAAAATATAAGACGATAAAATTTACTCTGCGGCGGAAATTCCAACAAACCCTAATTCAGACGACAGCAACCCGTTTACCTGTACCATCGTCACCCCATCCCATTGGAGGGCTCATCCGAGAGTAGATAGGCCCCATAAATTTGTATAGACATGATTTCCCTGGTAAATTTATGAATATTTTTCTTTCAATTTTTCAGATAATTTTATTCGTATTTTGTCCTAAAGCTCTTTGAAATTTCAAGGAATTAATAATTTTCCTCAAAAATAAACATTTTATCAAATGAAATTTGGCAACTCTCGAATGTTCATACGGCGTTCTTCCTTAGCACGGCTGTAGGCTCACTAAATGAGTCTATTTTCTGGAGCAGCTCTCCTTTCGGGAGGGTATGGATTCGATCGACATGAATCGATCGAGAAGTTAAAATGCACGTGAATCGATCGACACATTTTTAAAATACCAGTGTCGATTCGATCAACATGAATCGATTGAAAAATAAAAAAAGCGTGAACCAATCGACTTGACTCGATCGACACCGATTCGATCGACAGTTGATAAAAAAAAAACCCCCGGTGTCGATTCGATCGACATGAATCCTTCGAAAAACGAAAAATTGAACCTATCGGCGTGATTCCATCGACACCGATTCGGTGTTTCACATGTTTGTCGATCGATTCACGGGTCTGTCGATCGATTCACAGCTGTCGATCGAATCGGTTTCGATGGAATTACGTCGATCCGTTTGCGTTTTGGTTTTTCGATAGATTCATGTCGATCGAATCGATACCGGATTTTTTAATGATTTGTCGATCGATTCACGTTATTATTTTTCGATTGATTCATGTCGATCGAATCCATACCCTCTCTCGTCCCGCCCTGTTTTCATCCATGTTATTTCTTTGGGCCGATGGATCAGAAAATTTGTATTCTTTACAATTCGACTCAGATATGGCAAAGCGTCGAATGGCAACGCGATAATTAGTCGTCTCATGCTAAACGGTCAAATGGGGACTTTGGCGCGCGGTCACTGTTTGAATGGACAGTGCTGCGCTGCGATTGGTCGAGAGCTGCGTATGTAAACAAGACGAAGCGTTTTGATTGGTCGTGGGCGGATCGCGGAACGAGGGGAGAGGGGGGGCATCAGGAGGTGTAGCGTGGAGCGGTAAGGCACGCGTACCAGCGGCCGTAGTTCTCTGAGGGGAGGCGCGCTTGTAGGATCATGAGTGCGCCACGCGTGTGACGAAACTCGGTTTTACGGACGCGAAAGTTTTGTGTTTCCCATGAGGTTGCCACCCGCCGCCAACAGTCATGAAGAAAAACAGAGGTGTCTGTATCATTTTCGTGGACATTCTTATGGTGTCAATCGGTGAGTTCTTATTGCTCACCGTTTTACCAACCTCTTCTCGTGGTTTCACTGTTTCAGGGATGAAAACAATAATTTAAGTAATTAGAGAAGGGTTAGAGTAGACCACCAATCACAGTAAATTTATAGAAGCGTGGGACATGTTCCTGATTAACACACGTAAAGCGCGAGAGAGGTTTTAAATATTTCCACTGCAACGTGATAGCGTGTTGTTGGCCTCTTTTATTAACACTAAGTAGATTCTTTCTCGCTCGCAGGAGAAAAAAATCGAATCAATGGAGAATTTGCAAGGGTCTGAAATTTGATGAATTTCCTGTTTAAGTGGAATCCTCTGAGTGAACTGAACACGAAGATACCCTTGATTCATAAATTGAGCAATTATTAGAGGAGATATGACAAAATAACCGATTCTGCTAAAATACATGTGTTTAAATGGGAAATGCCGCTAGATGACGTCACAAGGCGGCACATTTTCTCACTTTTAAATCAATTTTTCTCCAATTTCCCATGTCAGAAAAAAATTATGAAAAATACTGCGAACTCAGCTCATTAGGCACTTTCAGATGAAGCAATAAAAAAATTGCGTGCAAATTCTCCATTATAGTCACATTGGTCATTCACTAATAGCCTGTGAAATACCCGAGCAATGTCTTGCGAATTTTTCCACCCTCTCTGATTTATCGTCCTTTCTTAAGAAAGGTGCCCTCGTAGCCTTTAATTCAATATTTCGTCGCAATTTTGATATTTTAAGAATTTTGAATTCTAATCATTCCCACCAAACCCCTCAAAGTTTAATCCTCTTATACTGTATCGGGATGTACGCAGGCTGTTCAAAAAGTAGTGGGACAATTAAATACTGTATACCCTCAAAAGTAAGACAGGTAGGCAAGTAGAAGCTTTTTCTTGGCGTTGTTTCTAATGAGACCAAGACTAACTCATTTGATTGAAAAGGAAAAAGTTAGGAAAGTTCGAATAACGAGTGGCGAGCTGCCGCTTACGACTCAACAAGACTAAACCTACTTGGAGATCCTAGAAACTACTTAACGACATTTTACCGTTGTCATCATCCGTCTTGGAGACCCAAGGGTCCAAAGGACGACCAGTCCGGTCTTTAGATCGCATCGCCCGATAATAGACAAAATCTGCCAGTTTATACGAAACAGCCCCTCACCCCTACAACCCCTCGGCACGCACGTACATCACAGTCGGTAAGTGTTGTTTATTTCGTTCTGCGCTAATTTTTGGCGAACAACGTGTATGAAGACAGTGATTTTGGTATCATCATTTAATGGTTTAGCAAAATATTAGCACAAAACGGAACAAAAACCACTCAGCAACGGCGATGTACCCGCGCGCGCCAAGGAGTTGTCTCTTTCGCGTCCGTCTTTCGAAAAGGACGCGCCAAGGAGGAATTTTAAAGAATTTGCTTCGTACTGTGGAGAAAAATCACTAGTATTTGCACAAAAATCCACACAACCGCTTTCATGTAAAAAATTAAATTGCCCAATTAAATTTGGCAATAGTTGATGTGGCTTATGGCTACTTTCTGCTGGACGCGGTTCATCTATGAATGCTCAAAAATGGAATCGCATGTGGTATAACGTTAGCCGTGGCAAATTCTGCACATTCTGCAGTAAATTTTCAAGATCATGTTGGTCGGAATGCTAATAAAACTCTGGTGCAGTCGTATATTTATATTTCCTATACTGCTTAGGTATGAATGATCGAGGTTCGTGAATAGAGACTCAAGATTTAGTATAGCCATACACTTCACGCGTAGCAGACTCATTGTAGGTCAAGTTCGACATTGACTGCTGTAATAAATCAGATATGGTCGAGTCTTCCTGCTTGCTCAGGCCCAGATTGATTTTAGCTACATGTCAACAGGGCGACGCACAGTGGATCGAGTCAATCTCTTGAGGTCGGACATAAAATTTTTGACTAAAGCTGCAAATTTTGGATGTTTATTTCGTCACATTTTAAATTTTGAGGGGTGTCTCCAGAAGAAAATTTCACGAGGAAACCAATGAAACCACTTTCAGAACTTCAAAATTGTGTATAAGCCGAATCATAAGCTTTTAAAGTTTCCAAGTTTTGTCCGACTTCTCTCATTGACTCTTTCCACTGTGAGGCGCAGAGCGACATGAAAACAGAGGGAATGAAATCCGCCTCCTCTTTTTCAGAACAAGTGCGGAACGCGAAAAGCGAAAAGGAACGAAGGCACATCAGCTATTGCCAATTTTAACCGGACAATTTAATATTTTACATGAAAACAGTTTTGCGGATTTTTTGCAAATTTCAGTGAATTATCTGCCTATTACGAAGAAAATTCCTCAAAATTTTCAAAGGACTTCGCACAAGCGTTTTCTTATAAAAAATTAAATTGCCCCGTTAAATTTTCAAAATCTGGTAGGATCGTAGGAAAGCCAACCATCAGTATTGCTAAGAATGTGCATCATGCTGTTCCTCTTCATGAAGAAACCAAACATATTTCCTTCTGAACGAATCGGTCAAGGAATTTTTCGGTGGGAAATTTTCTCTAAATTTTGGTCTTACTTCCATGAGAATTGTGTGAATCTCAAGCCATCGAAACAAAAGAAACAGTCGCACAATTTTAACAACCCTAGAAGGCGCTTAACAGGTTTTGAATTTAGACTCTTCAATTTACGAAGTTTTTTTGATACACGGAGATAATCAGTGGTGTAACGGAGTTCCCCCCCCCCCCATTCCAATCTAATTTCAAAACGACGCTCCTAGCTCCCTTTTTTATAACTCTCACCCTACCTGCTCCCTAAAACCGCCGCGCCAGGCTCCCCCCAAAATATAATCCAAGGCCCAAAATTGAAAAGGAAGACGAAAAAGAGGACGATTTTTGACATCACTAGAATGAGGCCCCCCAATAAACGATAAAAAAAAGGGGGGACCCCACGAGGAAAAATCGAAAGGGCTCTGTGGTGAGGAAAGGCCCAAATTTATGAATAAAAAATAATAGGGGAAAAAACCTGGGGAGGGCTCCACATTCGCCCGGTTCCCTCTCATAGCAGGGATGCTCGTTAATACCATGAAGATCAAAATTGGATGGACATTTTAGCTCCCTCAATTCCCTTTTATTTTCGCGTACATCCAACTGCAGACGTTACTTTTTGTACCCGTATTGAACAACAGAGGTTGCGCACGCATATACTACTCAGTGATTCAATGACTCATCGTTTTACACCCATAATCGCAAAGTGTTCTCCGGGAGAGTTGGGTCACATAGTGGTCAGGGGGCAGGCACTTCGTAACACCGATAATTGCTTTAGTGCAAAAAAGATGCTTGAGTTTATTATCGGTCCATTCGATTTTTTTCTCGGCGCTTTATTTGATCACGCGCTTTCCCTAACAATATCTCAGTCTTCTAGGACGAAAAGTTACATCACTTACTTGGTGCTTTTGCTGTGTCTATAATAATTACTCCAACTCTAGTTATGCGATAATTAATATCACCGGGCATTTAATTTTAGTCGCGACTGGATCAAAACAAAATAGCGTGAAAACATGCAATTTCTAAGCTCAAAGGTTATCAGACTAATTATTTTATACGTTCGACTGATAATATCGTCACCCTCAGACCAAAGTATCACATGCGCCATGCGACGTTTAAAAATTTACGCTGCCATTTTATTATATTTTTTTTTCAGAATTTTTGGTTGAATCTGTTTGAAAATTTCACTGAATTTTATCGGTAGCACTAAGGAAATTCAGTGAAATGTTTGGACAGTTTCGTTGAACAATTTCTCTGTAACAAAATAAAATGCCGGCGGAAATTTTTAAACGTCGCATGGCGCTTGTAATACTTTGGCCGGAAAGTGACGATATGCGTTAAATACCGCTAACTCCCGTATAAATATTGCATCATTAAAGTACTCAAAACCTTTAAGATTAGCATGTGAAACGTATAACATAAAATGTTCGTTCGGAACTTCAACTTTGTACGGAAATTTAAAGAAAGTCTGTAGTGTTAGATTATGCGTGATAGTTTTATTTTCTAAATTGCGTCGTCCAAAATGCAAAGTCTCCATCTTTTTTTACAGGAATTAAGGTCCCGCTTTCAATAAGATCTTATTATACGGAATTAATAATATAATTCTGAGGTAGAAGTTATCAGTTTTGCAAAACTCAGACGGGCACGACGTAAAGCTACAGAGAGGGATCAGTGTCGCCCGCTGATCGTTTAAATTGGTAGACTAACTATATATAGATAAAGAAGACAAAAGGGATATGGAGACGGAGAGATCCTATTGGTGGAAGCGAGTGGTTCCAATGGACAAAGGAGGAAGGCCACAGACTAACTAACGACCAACCACGAGAGACACTTTACCTAGTCCATAATTTTCTCCCTTTGTTTATGGGAACCACCCATTTCAATCGATGAGATCGCTCCCTATTCCCTTTTTCTTCTTTGTCTATCGCTTTGTCTATACATTTCAACAATTAGCCCGCTAACTGGAGTGAAAATCAAGGACTTCGACTAAAAACTCGTAAAGTTTTCAGGGGGTAACTGTTTCTCGGGCTTCAAGAAAGAAGCTGCGTTGTAAGATTAACTGTTACGTAACTCCAACATTTTTAGTTGGTTATTATTTCCGCTCTAACAATAAGTCCACTCGTTTATCACGTTTCCTTCCTAAGTACCTATACGTGGAGGCGGAGAGGAACACATTACAAGATCGAGTAGGTAAAAATCATCAGTCGACTTTGAGGAAGAAAAAATTAGCAAAAAAGGACAAAAGAAAAAAACAAACTGAAAGGGAAACTTGTTATAGTATATTCACAGTCCAGGAAATCATAAGATTTATCATCGATGATGCGCTTTGAATCGAGACTGAGACATTGAAGCCAGCGGCCAGCGTCGTATGACGCGATTTTTTCTAGATTTTCGGAGTATTTTTTGTGCTCGTCTCCACTATACCGCCAATAAAACTAAAAAATGGAATCTCAGCCGCGGCGTTGCAAAATTTCCCCTCTCACTTTATTCTTTCAAGGGAAAACTAACTAATAGTTTTGCGTGACATGATTAAGAAATTATTTTTGGTAAAGGCAAAAAACACTCAACGAGTGAGTCCTAGTCCAATGATTATAGACTGCCGGACCTCCTTCACTAGAATAAAGAGGGGTAAAAATTTGCTAGGAGATAACTCGACATACTACATCCTTAATTCGTCGTTCCCTCACGAAGGAACGTAAATATACTTCAACGTTGCGAAATTTTCCCTCGCAAATTGCGTTTCAACCAAGAGAAATTCGGACATGTCCAACTGGAAATTTCACTGACATTCTCCAGATCTGTTGCAAATATCAGGAAAATTCTGAATGATAATTTCACAGGTACTATTTCGCAAAAAATGGAATTTCTGAGGTCAATTTTGCAACCCTTGGATGAAGTTACGTTTCGTCGTCCGGAAAATGCCAAATTTCCTCATGATGGACCTGAGAGAAACCATTCAAAATTGGATCGCGTTAAGCAGAAAGGAACCAAGCCACATTAGCTTTTGCCAAATTTAATTTTGCAGTTTAATATTTTACATGAAAACGGCTGTGCCGGTTTATTGTGCAAATCTCAGTGAATTTTCGGTATAGTACGAAGAAAATTCCTTCAAATTTTCAACGGAATCTGCACAAATGTTCTCTTGTAACCTATTAAATTGCCCCAGTTAGATTCGGCTATGGCTGATACGGCTCGGTTCCTTTCTGTTAAACGTGGTCCGAATCTAAACTACTTGTACTCTCCGCATACATATTTTTTTTTATAATTTGATCGTCATGCGCTTTTGTTTTCGCTCACTGATGGCTGAAATTAGTTTCTCCCCGCTGTTATTTTCGTGTGCTAGGGTGAAGCGACCGAACTGACCCGTCCTAATGGACCTTGATTGTAATGTTGACAAAACAGTGTCGACGGAAGTCCAGAGTATCAAAATGAGATCACGTGTCCTCCCGCGGTCGAACCAATGCAAAGAACATTTTTTACGATCATATGGCAATGCGTCATGCAATGTATGTTAACGAATTTTACGACCACTCTCTCAGTTAGGACGCTCATCATACCGCCCGTGCATATTTATCACTGACGAACTGACAATGAGGGTGCAAATATCAGTGGCGAGGCGTGGATAATCGATAGTCGATATTTCCCACATTTAAAGCTACGGTAAAAATCGATTATCTCGGTGTTCGTTGCACAGCCCGTTTATCGATCCTTTCCAATAGGTTTAAATGCAAAATCAATGGATACATCGCGAAGTACGCCACGCCACTGGTAAATATTCTCGACGATGGTGAGGGTCCGTTGTGGCCAGGGGCATTTCCAAAGACATAACTCACTCTCACCTGCATCTTTGTGGTGTTCAATAAATTAAAATATTTATGCCTGGCTCGAAGCCTTTCAGTATGAATGAGGTTTGCACTTGAAATTAAATTAGACTTCTACGAGGTTTCTCAAGTTATGGATATAAGATAAACGTCATGAAGTTGGCCGCATAACTTACACGAGCAAATTAGGTACAGGAGATTTTTGCTCGGAAGATGGCGCGCAAGCCTTATTTGACCATATATGCATTGGAATGTCATCAGGGCTGATTTTGAAGATTTTGATTGAATTATTCATTACAGATTTTTCTATGCGATGAAATCAAACGCTTATGCGAGTGTTTTTTGAAGCTCTTAATCATGAATTTCTCTATGTTTAACGTATTCTTACGATGCATATCAGTCAGCGCCTTGATGCAACTATTCGTGTCCCACGGATGTGCGTGTTGCATGCTCAAAGTTGAAGGAACTTTCGCTTTTCTCACCTCTTCAGAAATGCGGAATTGTCGTAAGTTGTAGAGGAACTAGGTAGTAGAAAGAGAGTGCCGTCATCTGAATAGTCGACGAAGTACAAGCTGTCACGGTTTTTCTGATTTCCAACCTATGAAAAATAATTTCTGAACAAAATCTCATTGATATTATCTCCGAGAATTATTCCTTTTCTGTTATTTACATTTATTTCTCCCTTGTTAAAACGAATTTCTATTAATCGTTTTTGTTTACTTGTAAACCGGGACTGTGAAAAATTCGTAAATTTTTATGAAAAACCGCTGAAGTAAATTGAAAAAATATGATTGTAAACTTGATTTGCGTAACCTGTAAATTTTTACAAATTATATCGGTTTTTATTTTGACACTCTCACGTCTCGTGAGAAATCTCGAGAAATATTCGTCAGATATAGATCGGTGAAGAAGATATATCGGTTGGAGTATGGATTGCACCTTAAATTAACGATCGACCCATTGGCATAATTTTCAGACTTTAGACCGGCCAGTTCGCGAGCTGAATACCCAGACAGAACGTCTACACGCAGGCATTTTTAAAAGTCTGTTTCAGGGAAAGGTGAATATCTCTTCTTTTTAGTCCCCTGTTACTGTATGATTTGGACCGAGTTCATCAGATGGGAACCAACCCACATTTTTGAACAAATTGAGTTAAGAATGTTTTTGAGTTCCTCTAGTTGTGTATTTTCTTCTGCCAAAAGTTCAAAGTCGAAAAAAAATATAAATTGTGAAAAGCGAGGTTAAAGTTTACTTTCTACGTTGAGTCTTATAGAGGAATAAAATTTCAAACCTCTTTTTTCAGTTTCAACTTGATGTGGGTTAGTTCCTTTCTGATAAACTCAGCCCATTTGAACTTTTAAGTTGCTTCAAAAAGAACTGGAAAATGACAATATCATCGGGCTCATAGACACTTTAATTGATATAGCTATTGGGGCGTCAAGCAAGAAAAAAAAACACAGAGATACGTTGCCCGAACTGAACGTAACAAGGTGGTGAAATAGTGCTGAGTCTGCATTATTTTGCGGGGAAAACAAGGCCAAAAATTTCAATTAGTGTCATAGATTTTTCCGCTTGACCTAACCTGATATTCCAATGCATCTGCCTGAGCTGAACAAACTCCCCCCTCAGTCTTGCACCGACACTCATCAGAACCCAAAATTTTTGGCTCTAATCTCTGATTAACATTGTTAAACTTTTTGGCCTTGTTTTCCCCGCAAAATAGTGTGGAACCAGCACTATTTTACCACTTTGGGACGTATCAAGTTCCCCTACTTTTTCTGGGAATCCTAGTTTCTTCATTCTATCAATAACTTCTTCATTTTCCTTGATTTTTGCTTGCCCTGCTTATGTAAGCATTTGCCTTCAGTTTTTCTCATTTTCCTCAGAGCCATTTTTTTTTCTTGTTTAAAGCCAATATTGAGCCGGAGCAATGATACCTCACTTTAAGTTGACAAGGCGCGTGGAATAGGTATATCGTTACGCACCCGAATATTCCGAATTCTTGAGTAGGCAAGGTTGTCGTGCACAGCACTTAAATAACTTAATTTACATATCGCGCCATCAACGAAGAACAACGATTTTTCGGACCCATCCAACAGCGGCGCGTCCTACTCATTGGCGTTGCTCAACTTTGTATTTACACCTTGTACCAACTATTATCCTGGGATTCCACGCATTCTCCGCGAATTCACATTGATTTGACGAGACACAGGTTGGCACAGAGGAGGCCGCGGAATGCCATGCAGAAGGCCTGTCTTCAAGTGGCAGCATACAAATGAATCTGTAAACATTCGGACATTGTACACACGGTTATACCCAACACGAAGAAAGTCTCATCAACTGGATTATATTTTGCAATATGAAGACAATATCTCCGGCTCTTCCATGAAAGCACCCATCTGCATAGGGAAACCAATGACATATATGATGTTTCTAAAATGAGCCAGAAATAGTAGTTCCTTATGGCAAACTGTAATCTAAATGGTGTCCGATGTGGCAACTGGCAACATTCATAGGGACCGTCTCTTAATTAAGTAACGCTCCTACTGGAGGGTGAGGGTCTTTGCCATAGCGTTACACGGCGTTAAATGGGGGGGGGGGGGGGTATGGAGCGAAGCGTTACGTGATGAGTTCAAGTGATTTTCCTTCGAGTGTCTGCAGAATTTAGAAGTCATAAAGAATCTCTAAAATAGTCTCCGCAATACTTTCACTTTTCCTCACTTAATAGAAACGCTAATCCGCTCAAGGAAGTAAGGTGATATTTTGCTTATTTTTCATTGAAATTGGGGGGGGGAGGGTCCGGGCAAGCGTTACGTAATTTTTCAGGAGGTCTATTACAGCGTTACGGAGCGTTACAGGGGGTGCGGTTTTTGACATCCCCACTGAGGGTGTCAAAAACCGCAAATTTATAACCCTACATAATTTAGAGACGGCCATGTGTCTTTATTTCTGTAGACTTAATTTATATAGCCACCGGCATGGCATGTTTTGGGGAGGTCCCTGAGGTCCTTTCCCATGCACGGAGAAAATAAAAAATGCGGTAGGATGTAGGACCGTATAACTCGGGAAGAATTATGAGGATATGTTCTTGTTGAATTTGAAAATTTTTCTAAAAAGGCGAAAAACATCCACCGATTGATCATGGACGGATCAGTCGTCAATATTGACTAAATTCTGATGTTATTTGGAGCATACTTGGTGGCTCTATATAGTTAATTCATGCAGAGGTATTTGTTTTCCCGATTTTTGAGTGTGTTATCAACTCAGTAAAAAGTTTACTTAATTTATTAACGCTTCAAAGTTTACTTTTCACAGCTCCACTCGTGCCAATAGTACCAAGTTTCTTCTTGTTGCCAAGTCAGCATTATAAGCAGTATTAACCGAGTATCGAACTTTTTCCTCACCAAAATTACAGGTGTGTATTTTAAAAGAGGAAAAATGAAGAAAGCATGAGTGTCGAAACTTTAAATTTAGTACTTACTTCTATGAACTACGTCTCATACAATCTTCACGGAGTTACCACCGATCTCATGCCCCCAGACAGTATCTAAATGGGTGGTATGACCCAGGACCGGATTTACCTACTTGCCGCCCATAGGCCGCCTGTATTTATCCGCCCCCTTCTCATTTGTTTTGAAACATCAATAGATCGTATTCGACAGTGGTTCGATGTATCGTTTGTTTCAAAACAATAGAACATAACCCCAAACAAACATTTTACGATTTAATTTAGAAAAGCTGAGAATGAGAAAATTCTTGATAATTTCACTTTTCATTGCCATTTAGTGCTCGAGAGAACAAAAGATCACATAAGACCCGTTACCTCAGATTTCTAAATTGACTTTTGAGACTGTGGTTACATATTGAACCAATCGATATCACTATAATCTCACCTGAGTGATCTGTCGAATACGATCTATAAAGACCATCAAGTGAACGTGCCGGTGGGGGAAGGGTGTATGAGATGCGTTTACTCGTGTTGGGCACAGTTGTTGTGAAAGCCCTGTCAACACTAACAAGAGTTCAGTTCCGTACACCCATCCCTGTTTGGACAAGGCCTTCCACTTATAAAAAACGAATGAAAAATTTATGAAAGAACAAACATAAATGTGGTTAAAATTTTTAACTTCCACCGCCGCGCCGACCGCACTGTATTGGCGCAATGCGTGAAGTATTCATGCAGTTTTGTAGGCGTTATGCGTTTCACGCCGACCGCTACTGACCACACTGTTTGGTGCAATGCGTGAAGTATTCATGGAGTCTTGTAGGCGCTATGCGTTTTATGCCGACAGCCGCGCCGCTCCGTCCCAAAGTCAAATTGCGTGTTTGGTTTCTCTCTTAACTCGACTACTTAAAGATGTTGTCTCTTGTATCACTGAAAAAGACAACAAAATTAGAAATTACTGTACTTTTACCCTCAGGAAATGAGAGATTTTGTCGTCTTTTCTCGTTTGTAATTTATTTTCTGAATCAGATTTTTTTCTCTCTCTGTTTGATACCTACATTCAAAACAATTGCAAAATTTGCCGCCCCCTACATTTTGTCGCCATGGGCCGCGGCCCATGTGGCCATCCCCTTAATCCGGTCCTGGCATGACCGTAGTCTTATGATCTCAGATAAAGAGCCCTTGTGTAACATGTGCATAGATATCTGGAAAGTAGTAAGAGGATCAAACCGTAGATATTACAAAATTAAGGAAACTGAGTCTTGAAGGTATTACCATTCCTACGTCATGTGCTTTTCCGATCCTAACTTCAGTAAAAACAGCAGATCTAACAGTAATCATAAGTTACTTATGGATACTCACTCACTCTTAAAAACATATATCGAATGTACTGGGAGATAGTAATGGGCAGAGATGAGGTGAACTCCTCCATTGGTATCTTGGCAATGATGGCAGCTATTGCTTTCGGGACTCCTACGTTGCCTTACGTCCTGCGGGGAGTTTTGACAATGTGTTTAGCATTTCGTGCAGCAAACAAGCCGAAGTTTGGTAAACTTGTTTGGCAAATTGCGTCACCTGAGGCTCATGAGCCATCTAGCTGGTAGGTGAAAAGCCAAATTGGAGGTTGGTGATTTTCGCTGCCTTATTACAATCATTATCCATAAGAAAATATTGAATCCCTAAAACTGAAAGTTACCCCCTGTCACCAAACGTTACTCCAGAGGCTAATAAATGGTTTCTCCTTGTCTCTGGTGAAGGATCAGTGAGAAATTTAGATTTACGAAAACAAAAAATTTGAGAATTAAGTTCTGAATCTGATTATTCATTTGGAGAGTTTCCAGACCAAGACTGGTGACTGTTGAAATGATTTTAGTGACTCTGACCAACTTTTTTCCTAGTTTTTTATTAATTTACTATTTCAAGGCGAGATAGTTTTTCATTAATTTACTATTTCAAGGCGAGAAGAGAGCGCACGAACAGTGGGTTCAAAAATTCTTTCTGCGGCCTTTCCCGGTTTCATGGTCCTTGATTTCTCCTCATTTTTGCGGTCAGGTATGCAGATTCTGAATCCTTTTTCTTAACGAGCAAAATAGGCAACTCACTAGGCAAATTTGGGTCATTTTCTTTTCTGATGTTCACTCGCCAAAGCGTTGGGGGTACACACTAGTTATTAACACCATACTCCGTCAGACTTCTTCTTCTAAACATACAAACCAAGGCTCAGCCGCTCTGGATTTCATAAGCTTTACGCATGGGTCTGCAATGTGAGCGACCTGTGCCGAATTACACTGCGCATTATTCAAACTTGAAAATATCGAGTAAGTGTTAGTAGTAGATTCTATATGCGAACCCGAAGAATGTTTGAAGAGCATGATGACGGTGAAACTCCCAAACCAAGTATCTTGTTTGCGTTGTTTAAAAATTGCCGATCCCGTTTCATTTTGTTACAGGATAACGTATCAATATTACTCCTTGAAGTTTTCTCAGAATATGCTTCGGGCAGAGAGGAAAATTCACCAAAGTTTTTACGAATTGACTTAATAGTTCTCCAATTGAAAAATTAAAGTATGACAAGAAATCTGCAACGTCGATACGTGGTTTGGAAGTTTCACATTCGATAAGCTGTGTTCCGAAGAAGCGTTTCTTGAATGATTGATTCATCAATTGGACCAAATTTTGTAATAGGGAACTACAACTTCAGCCTCATTTCAGATACAACTTATACGTGCCATTCGTTTCTCTCTTATGACGAAAAGGTGAAAAAATTCATCGTTTATTTTTGGAGAGATATTTTACGATTTTGCATAGTTTACGGCTGTAGATCTTTGTCTGGTAAATTCTCGTCCGCATACAAGAACAAGTGTCGTAAAACACAAAAATATACAATCACGACATAAAATGAGCGGTGATAAATGTAAAATATATTTTGGCATAAGTCTTAGTAATAATGTACACCGGAGTAACATGTCAAAATATGGATAATCCAGCTCTGCTGAGCGGGATGGGGAGAACTAGGAACTTTGTGTGTGGGTGGGGGGGGGGGCTGGACACCTCATCAAGGAGGGGTCTGGAGATTACTTTGTACTCGTTACTTTAAAAGTGTCACAACTTAACACACCGTTACGTTGTATGGGGGGAGGGAGGTCTTACTATGAAAGCTGTCATTATGTTTACTCAATGAAGGTAAATTTAGCAAGTAATTTACGAGAAATCGACAAGAGGTGGGCGATGCCTATTTTAACCTTTCCATATCCACTCGTCAAGCTATTATTATTCTTGCGAATTTTTCAAGTTATTCACTCGCATTCCAGTTTTAATAACCAGGAAAGCCGGCCAACCCTTTGATCCCACGGAAATAGCAATGGATTTTGCGAATTTAGTACCGATGTTGTCGGGCACTATGAATCAAGACATATTCTCGCACAGAATCGTCGTTTCTCGGGCAATGTATGGCACCGCGGTAAGTACCGACGCAACTATTTTTGCCGAGAGTTCACAGAAGAACGTCGCATCGCTGAGATGCTCGATACGCGGTGAATTGAGGATCGTTAAACAGAAAGTGATCTGTCAACATTAAGATATTTGAAAACATCGCACCTCCACATTGTTGTGTTTTATCCGCCACGGGCTTTGTGAAATCTCTCAATTTACGTTAATCGCTGTTTCTTAGAGACGGCCAATTTACGGAAGGTCCGAAGTGCTTCCTAGAGGGTCCCAGGGGGAAAACTACACAGTTAGGAAGAAACCAAAATCTTGTGTTGATCTAGGAAGTACAACACAAAGTAACACATCAATCTGTTGGTTGATTTATGTGTGTTAATTTTCTCTGTGTCAAATCGACCAAATCTTTGTGTTGAAAAGCTGCGACGTCGATCGCACAGTGGATCGAGTCAATAGAAGAGATCGGACAGAATTTGGAAACTTTAAACGCTTATAACTCTGTCTATACAAAACTTTGAGGTTCTAAAAGTGGTTCAATTGCGGTTTTATTGTAACATTTTCTACAACTAACACCCATCCATTTAAATTTAAAATTTGACGAACTATATATCAAAATATGCAGATTTGGTCAAAAATTTCATGTCCGACCCCTCTGATTGACTCGATCCACTGTGGGTCGTTAAAGATTATTCACCAGCCTTCAGGATCGTACAAGGATTGCGTCGGTAGAAATCCAATGCGTTAGCCACTTGCAAGTCGCGACCTCTTCGGAAAGTGAGGAAAACAAGAGAACATTATTTTGGCAGGACACTTTCTTCATGATCCTATGTCTCAGAGAAGCTTACGGTTTGGGCCGATTCAACACAAAATCGTGTTGAGCAATCAAGTCCTAGGTTGACCTGACACACAAAAAAGTGACACGGAGAAATACAGGGTGGCATCAAAATAGGAAATTTTTAACTGTATAGAGACCCTAGGCCAAGCGGGGGTGGCGGGGATTTCAAGAATCGGAGAAAATATGGCCGACTGCTGCACTTTTTTAGCTATTTCTACAACGGCATGAGCCTGAGCTGGAAGGGAAAGGTTCGGGAAAAAAACCATCGTAATCGGAACCGCGTCCGCACCCTTCGTCTGTGTGGGACAGACATTTGTGAGATATATCTATAGTCATACAGTTTACGTATTCTAGGTTTGAATTGTAAGATTTTTAACCAGTAAACTTCAAGCTCGTGTCTATTGTGTGGCGCCGCGGTGCGGCAAGGCGGCCGGAATCAGGAAACGACATTGAAAAATGTATCGGGGGCGTTGCGCGTCTGAATAACTGACCATAAGTTTGTTTAACTTCTTGGCCACTCTATTTTGCCCTATAGCTGATTTGTTCCTGTTCGCAAAGGATTTTTTTGTTACCCGTGCGGATCGGCCGCTGTATCATTGAGTCATGCTGATGGGTAGCACACAGGAGATCAAAACAAATGAATCGATTTTTCAAGATTGAACTCGCCCTAACATATCGATGAGCGGCTCAAACAAATTTGAATCAACTCCGTAACGCACGATATGCGTGACTTCTTCTTGCATTTTCAAATTTCCTGCGGCAAGCCACTCGTCAAGTATGTTTGTCCAGATAGTCGTGTAAGGAAACCGAATATACAAACAATACCACGAACGGCTGTCAATAAGGTTTCTCAAAAGTAATCGTTGTCGTTTTAAAATCTTCCGTTTCTTTGTGTGTTAAAAAAGACAAAAAAAAATGATCTAAATCGACATAAATCACACAATTCTTTTTGTCCTCTTTGTCTATAGCTTTGCCTATCAATTTCAATAATCGGCCCACTGTTTCGTTCCGTGTTTTACAAGTGGGTTGGCAGCGTCAAAGCTCCAAAAAGTGGTCCAGAGTCACGGGCAAAGTTGAGGCGGCGCACGGTGGATCGAGTCAATACGAGACGTCGGACCAAAATGGGAGATTTAAATGCTCATAACTCCGTTCATACAAAACTTTGAGGTTCTAAAAGTGGTTCCATTGGTTTTCTCGTAAAATTTGTATCTATCAGCACCCCTTAAAATTTAAATTGTGTCGAAATAAACATCAAAATTGGCAGTTTTAGTCCAAAATTTCATGTCCAACCTCTCCAATTAACTCGATTCACTGTGCGGCACTTGAGTCCGAGTGGCGTCTCTCGTCGCTCATCACTCATCTCGCGTCGTCGGCTGTTGGGACTCAAGTGCATGCCATGCGGATGTTGAGGAGTGGACGTTGAAAAAGTCGCACTTTCGTCGCTCACCATTCACCAGAGCCATTTTCGCTTACGTCCGGCTGAATCCCAACTACTCGTGAGCCCTTAGAGCCTCGCCTGTTCGCAGAAACCACCGCTTTTAAGAGCTCGCCTCTTGAGCGGATCGCCAACAAAACAGTCCAATTGTTCTGCATGCGGATGTCTCTAGCAGTTTGCGCGGCTCGTGGCACAGTTGCCAAACATACACTTTACAAGATAAAGCTCCGCATACTTACGAGAGGGGAGAGAGGAAACCAGGGGAATTTTGTGCTCAAACTGACGCATAGGAAGAAAGAGTGAGTAGTAAAAGTGCTAAACACCGAAACTACAAATAACTTAAGTTTTCTTCACTGCATTACTGGTTGATCCCTGTTAAAAAATTGGACGTATTTCAACCGAACAGAACTCTGTGGAGATGGGAAAGATGGGATGTGCTCGTCAGTCGAGGGTCGTGAGAATGAATGGGAATTATAATGCGCCAGTGACGTCAGCGGCGACGACGAAGCCGCGGAACGACTATCCCGAACATCATCTCATGCGCCCTGTCCATAACGCTCTAAAAACATGCCCACGGCTCATGAGTATTGCAATCCTGCATACAGTTGGCACCTAGTTCCGTTTGCTGGATTGGAATAGCGGGATTTTACATTCTGCCAAGCGGAACTATGTGCCAACTATATGCGGGATTCATCATGAGCTGCGGGCATGTGTGTAGAGCGTTGAGGACAGGGCTCATGCCTGGGATCGTCTGCGGTTCCGCGGTTTTGACGTCACCGCTGACGTCATTGGAGTCTTATGATTCCCATTCACTCTTACTACACGGTCGAGGCCATCGATCAACGAGCACACCCCATATTTCCCACATGCCCATAGTTCTGTTTGGTAAAAATACATCCAAATTTCCCACATGGACAAATGGCGATTTGACCCACAAAAAAACCTGGGGTCCCTATGGGCACCTCGGTCTTCCCCATGAACACCCGTGTCTTCCCCATGGGCACCCCCCAGTCTTCCCCATGGGCACCCCCCAGTCTTCCCCACGGGCCCGCGGTTTCCCCCACGGGCACTCAGCTCCCATAGGTCCCCATGTAATTCTCATGAATCCCCATTAACTTCTCTTAGGAACCCATGGAACATTTTTAACCTAGGATGATTTGTTTATCATGGTTGAGATATCCCCATATCGGAATAGATGGATGGGGATAGAGCTCGAAAAGGCCGGTATACTGGTTTACTTTCTTGAAATTGGGTGTGGCAAGCTCATAAGGATTTCCCTCTCTTATGACGCCAGGTTTCCCTCAACCAATCCAGCAACGTAGCCTCTGAATTGGAATGAGAACCCAATCGTTCTTCACACCTAGATAGGCAGATATTCTTTAATGTGCCATCTCCCTAAACAAGCGTGCACAATAGGTAGCAACATTTTCCACGAAACAGTGCGCTCCATAGGTATCGTTTGGCTGACCGCCAAGAATGTGGTAGAAACAAATTTAAATAAATTAAATTGAGTCACTAATGTAGAGAGTATTCGGCGCTATTTTGAGCGCGAATCATTAGATTTTGATCCACAAACCTGAGCAACTTGGAACTTAAAAAATTTAGACTGTAAAACGAAGCCGAAATCTTCGGATAAGAAATCAGTAAACTTTTTCTATCTTTTAAGTGAAGGATTCCAGTTCTAAATTCGTTGATGATTTTTTTCCATCAAATTTCATTTCAATCACTTGATAGACAATTTTGTTTTGTGTATTTATCTAGCTCAAAATGATTTGTCTCTAAACATACGAAAAGACGACATTTTGCCAACGGCGCGTCGACTTTTGATGGCTCTTGAAGGTTCAAAACTGTCTGGCGCTCCGAACACGGTACGACTCGATCCTATGAATCAATTAACCCCGATACACGAATGACTTCAACTTCTAGATCTTCCTGGCCGTTGCGCGTTTCCTCCTCCCATCGAGAACATATTTATAGACACTTGTCGTAAGAAAAGGGCCGGAATAATCAAAGATCACACTGTATGATTTTTGCATGATTACCGTGAAATGACTCATACATTTATGGGTTCGGAAGAGATAGTGCATGTACTCACATGAGCATGTACAAAAAAGAAAGGAAAAATAAAAAAAGGAGGTTTCATTTCCTTCGTCAAACGCAGATTAATTAAGGCGTCGCATGTTGAAATATTGGCGCCAGTGGCATGGCGTGATTTTCGATATATCGATTAATCGGCCATTTAAATCTATAGAAAAGTATCGATAAACAGGGTGTTCGCAGCGAGCAACTTAATAATCGATTATTTACCACAGTTTCATATGGGGAAATATCGATAGATCGCAAAGCACGCCACGCCACACAGAGAAAAATGCGTGGGACCCGAAGTTCATATGAATCTCTGAAGTTTTCGGATCACGTATCTAAAAACTTGAGGTCGAGCTGCCGAAGTTCGGGTCAGACATCTGACGTACTTCGATGTATACCGAAGGGTTCGGGTCACACATCTGAAGTACTCCGGTACGTACCAAAGTGCCTCGATGTCTGACCCGAACTTCGGCGACTCGACCTTAAGTTTTCGGATACGTGATCAGAAAACTTCAGAGATCCATATGACCTCAGCTTCGGGTCCCATGCACGAAGTTTTTTTTTCTCCGTGCACTGATTGGCGCATTGCGTTACGTCACTAGGCGTGGCGTGGCTTGGCGTCATCTTCTTTTAGGGACGTGAAGGATTGACCATGCATAATAGTTGGTGTATAATTGGCAAGACTCGCACCAAAAAGTTTTTTATAGTGAGGGGAGCTGACGGGGTCTCAAAATTTTGGTCATCCTACAAATAGCAGTTTCCAACGGGTAAATTGCAATATTTTGAAAATTTTTGGCGATAAAATCGCTAACATCCGAGCGATTGTCCTCAATCTTGTCGCAATTTTATCTCTATAAAATCGAAATTTTATCTCAGTTTATCGCGATTTTTTACTCGATATAATCGCGATTTTATTGCAAGTTTATGCGATCATATCTCAATTTATCGCAATTTTTCATCCGATAATATTGCAATAAAAATCGACGCCGATAAAATCGCGCTACATTCTCCGATCAAATCGCAATTTATCGCGATCACTGCCACTTCGGTAAGTGGGATCAATACTGATCTCAGCCGGAGCCGGATTATTTTTCAGCAGAAGGCGAAGCCACAAACTATACGACGACGACGCGTGTGGGAGGTGGGAGCCAAGAGTCAATCGCCGGCGCATGGCGCAATGAACCGAGGCCAGAAACACAATATTTACACTCGACGCAAAAAAATTGCCCCAACTTAGTGCACTATCAAAATTCGCGGTCGGAAATAGCACATTCAGCATATGCCGAGCCAGATGGGTCGAATGCGCGCACGCTTTGCACGCTCTCTTGCAGGAGGCGCGGCATGTACATACAGCGATATCATCACCATTCGACCTGGGTGCAATAATGAATTATGACAGGTTCGAACGTAAATGCGCCGTAACTGCAAATGCATTTATTTAATTTCAATAGCAATTGCCTCCAATCACGAGGCTCACTTCGCCAAAGGACGGGTGCCCATAGGGGCCTTTTTTTGGACACTAAATACTATACTTAATCATGAAATGCGACGAAAAAAGGATCACTCCTGCGACGGACGGGTACCCGTAGGAACTCTTTTTTGGACACGAAATACTGCCGTGCTGAGGAAAAACGCCGTATGAACATTCGAGAGTTGCCAAATTTCCCTGGATGAAACATGTATTTTTGAAGGAAATTCCGCACATTTTTCCTTGAAATTCTCAGACATTTAAGATTAAATTGCGCACGAAATTCTCTGAAAAAAAAATATGCGCAATGTTCGCAGTAAATTCAATTTTTTGGCGGAAATATGGCAATGGCTGAAGGTTCATATACAGCGTTCTTCCTTGGCACGGCAGAATACTACTCTTATCATGAGATGCAACGAGAAAATTGAGAGCGAGTCTGAAAGTAATCATCTTAAAAGGTGAAATCTTCTACGAAGAAATATTTATTTACGTATTTTAAATTTTTACTCAATTTAGTGTTAAAAAGAAGCCATCATGAGTACCTGTACATGTACTCTCTTGGCGGAATACTCCAGTCATGCCATTAAAAAATCACAATTTAGGGGTTGAATTCTATGGATTAGCTATTCTTCTCAAACGTCAAATTTCTACGTTTGATATCAACGGAGATACTCTCCTTTGTAACCTTATGTAATCTTAGGTGATTTCAGCCCTAAATTTAATATTTGTCGGATCCCACACTCTGCTCTAGTGTGAATAACTCAATTTTAAGTGTTTGTGAACGGGAATGTGAATAAAATGGTGTTACTCCGGAGAACTGGTCTACTGATGAACGGCTCCTGATTTAAGGATCCTAGTAAAAGTGGGTCAGCCTGACGTCAGGCTATGTTTCATATAAAGTACCCTATAGTGACATTAGTTTGATATCAGCCGAAATCAGTCTGACTCAGGGTAGTTTATGAAACATAGCCTGACGCCAGGCTGATTCACTTTTACTCGAGGATTCACATCTTTGCTGGAGACTGCAGTCAGAGATATCAAAGAAAGTAGAGAGGTCTGGAGATTGACATACGTGCACCTTAAATCTGACGACATAATAGCGATAATGAGGTCTGACGTTATACGAAGACTAAGCTGAGATCGGGGAGGTAAATCTTAGTGCAAGGAGGCAGATGCATCTGTACTTAAAAATAGCGTCACTGTCAATCTGGTTCCTTAATTACGCAGCGGAAAGGATAGGGCCACGAGGGTCGCGAGGTTAGCGAGGGGCTAAGGGCAAGGCAGGAGGTTTAGCTAACAAGGGGGGGGGGCAGGGATCATTTGACAGGGCTACATGGTAACTCGCTTCAAAATTCGGGGGACGATCTGATAGACCTGTCATCTGGCTTGGATGAGCATGAATGTAGATGCTTCCAGTCTTAAGGCAGATTGTGCATTCCGTCAGGAGTTGTCATGTTGTCCTGACAAATCCATAGGCGTACGTAGGTCATTTTGCTAGGTGGGCCCAGTGGCGTGGCGTGCTTTGCGATGTATGGATTGTCATGCCATTTAAACCTATGGAAAAGGATCGATAAACAGGGTGTTCGCAGCGAACACCTTAATAATCGATTCTTTATCATAGGTTTAACTGCCGTAACAATCGATACATTTCAATTCACACCCCGCCACCAGGTGGGCCCTCCTACTACCAGGAGGTCCGGGGGGCCTCCTCCGGAAAATTTGTGAAATTTCAAATCTATTTGGACGGATTTTGAGGCTTACGCAACGTAGATTTTCCATCAACTTCTGCGGAAAAATTACGTTTATTGTTTTACTTTCGGTACGGAATATTTTCGAATTGTTGCACTCAACACATCTGGAAATTTGTTGAAATTTTAACTCTATGTGGACGCATTTTGAGGCTTCCACGATGACAATTTTAGAGGACACTGATTGAATGAACACGGTGTTTTCATTGAAAACTACATTAAAAGACCGCAACGAAAATTTTTTTTTCCACCAACCAGAATTTCTAAGGGGGAGGGGGGTGGTAACTGATACTATTTTCAATTCAAGGGAAAGGACCAGCCCTCCCCCCTGGACCTCCCTTTTGTGCGTCCATGAGAAAATCATTTATTATCTTTCAATGCTAATGATTATTATCTGACATTGCTTTAATTTTGAACTGCTGACTTCTTATTCAAAATTCTCTGGGAATAATCCGCAAGAACATGCGAATGTAAGCTCCCAGGAGATACTACTTCTCTTGATCCGACATCGATCCCACTAACATGATTTGTCATGGATCCTAACTATCATTCCTTGGAAGCTTCTTCATAAGACTTCTTCAGGAGACACTATTGTTCAACTCTTGAGTTGGCAGCCGTGCGTTGAACGACACGGTTTTCAACTTACTTAAGACAACGTGCAAGAGTGCACTTCTACGCTACAAACGTAATGAGTTGGGTGACAGTCGCGACAAAATTACAAAATTAGAAACTTGTCGCGCGCTTTGCAATGATGAGGAGTAACGTAACGTGTCGGCTCTTCCAAGTTCGTAAAAGAGCGATTAGAAGCCCATGAATGGCCGAGTACACGCGCCACTTTCGTCTCGAACATAGCAATGTCTCGATTTGAACGCCATGATGCCTCGACTAGATGGCAATTAACGTGGTTGAAAAAGGTTAGCAGCTCATTTCGAGCACTTTGTAAACTATGTTTGGAAGTTGGGCCACCTTCCTCACCGTCCAGAATGCATCGCTGTTCTGCCAATTCATAATGTACAATGTTTAGTCAGGAGACAGCTTTATCTGCTAAGAATCAGCGCCTGTTTATTGAACCTCATGGTAGCTACAAGGTTGTATTGCAAAAGTTGTTGGTAATCCATCTTTCCCACCTTCTTAAATCTGGTCATTGGGATGCAAAAACAAGCCTAGGATTTTACGATTCAATTGCCGAAACATCAGAATGCAACTTAAACCGATAAAAATCTAAGGGGAAAATACTTGGAACTCTCATTTAAAACTTGAGAAGAACTGTAGTTGGTAGTGAGCGACGCCCTTTCAATCTTGATGAAAGTAGCGTGTTTCATATCTCTAAAAAACCAGCTCATCCACTCAAATATGTACTGTGCAACTTCGGTGGAGGGAAAAATCTTGTCCTTCCCACAAGATAGCTACATTCAACGCAGGGTCGGACTGACGCACCTCTGAGGGCGCACACCCTTAGCCGGCGAAGGGAGCGCAATGTGATATTTTGCTCAGGAGTATGCGGGAACACCCCCCCCCCTTCTCTCTCTCGGAAAGGCCGAATTTTTTTAAAAATCAAACCCTTCTAAGTAAAATTTTGACGATATTTTCAGGTTCAAAATCGATTAATCTTACAAAGGAAATTTCTGAAATTGAACATAATAGGTAATACAAGTATCGGAAGAATTGTGAGATGAAGAAAAAAATGTAAAATTGATCAATCAAAGAAAAGCTATTCGAGGCATCCAAGCACCATTATCTCTGGAAGAAACAAGCCAGAGCTGAAGAGATCCAAAATCATGCTTTTGAAAACTGAAAGTTGGAAAATAAGGGTCACAAGAAAACAAGAAATACTTCAGACCCTGTATATTATATTAATAACTAATACAATACATTTTAAATTTAAATTTTTAAATGTTTAAACAAAGTGGGAACAATGGATATCAGGGCAAGATTAAGGGGATGGCCACATGGGCCGCGGCCCATGGCGGCAAATTTAGGGGGCGGCTTTTGCAATTGTTTTAAATGTAGGCATAAAACTAGTGTATTTACTTCGAAAAAATACACTAAAAATGGGATTCAGAAAAAAAATTATCAATGAGAAGAGGGGACAAAATCTCCCTTTCCTGAGAGTATAGTAATTTCTAATTTTGTTGTTTTTCGGTGATACAATTAGACAGCATCTTTAATTAGTCGAATTAAGAGAGGGACTAAACACGCAATTTGGCCTGGTGCTCAGCGCAGAGAGGAATGATGACGAGGACTTGAGATGAAAAGGAGAAGCCCTCGACGCGGCGGTCGGCATGTAACACATATTAGCGCCTACAAGAATGCATGAATACTTCACGCATTGCGTCAGACACAGTGCGGTCAGCAGCGGTCGGCGTGAAACGCATAGCGTCTACAAGACTGTAGGAATACTTCCCGTATTGCGCCAAATATAGTGCGGTCAGCGCGGAGCGGCGCGCGGCGGCGGAACCAAAATTCTCGAACCAAAAATTTTGATTTTTTTCCATTTTTTTGCTGTGAAATTTTTCCTCTCGTAAATTTCAGCATGCAGTAGAAAAAGAGTTAATTACTGCACTGAGGAAACAGCTGAAAGGACATCGTATTAATCGAATGATTCCTTCAAGATACGCCATCAACCTGCGGAATTTTAATCTCTTCTCTGTCGCCTTCGGAGGTATCCCGGAAGAGGATTATGACTGTATTGTCAGCCATCCTTATTCCATAATTTATCTAGTCTCCTGATTACTTCTACATTTCATCATTAGTGAGAGGAAAGAATGGGTTCAAAATTTACTACCACCTACATATTAAAAGGAGACGCAAATCGCTCGAGTCGTAATCGGGGAGTCAGGGACCGGAGCCTTCATCCGCCTTTACTTTCAGACGGAGAAAAATATTTCACTGGAGTTAGATTATTTTTAGAAATGTCTATCCTGTATATTATTATCTAACATTTCTTTTTATTTTTAATCACTTTGGTATCGTTCATTTAAATCATGTAGATAGAAACAAGACATATTCTTCATTGGCTAGGCGTGAATGATCGATTAGAGATTTTTCTCCATTTGAAGCTATAGTAAAGCATCGATTTATTAAGGCGTTCGTCTCAAACTCCCGGTTTATCGATCCTTGCCATAGGTTTAAATGGCAGATCAATCGATATATCTCAAAGCACGCCACGCCACTGATATTCATGTATTACACTATTTTCATTAAACCCACCTCAAATAAGTAATAATGCGGACGGGGGTGCAAAAATAAGGACTGCGCTATTAAGTTTGGCAACGGCGTATTGCATCCATCCTTATAGAGGGAAAGGAGAGGGTGTAATAACTGAACCCGCCTGAGCAACATTTTCAATCGACTTTCCCCTCAAAGCATTTCACAGCTCTTCAGGGATTCAAAAAGATTAGTTTTATGTTCCCCGCATCACACCTGTTCACATTGTTGGCTCCAGTATGAGTACGTTTTCCGGGATGACGTCATCGAGCAATAGGTGAGCGGGGAGCAAGGTTACCAGATTGTGTGAAAACACGTAGATATTTTACATTGAGTTGTATTGGGAACTATGATTAATTTTCAGTACAATCTGGCAACAGTGGCGGAGAGGAGTCTACTCTGAAAAATCATTCCGGTGTGAGGAGCTTTGCCCGTAATCTCGGTCACACGAGGATAACTCCCCGGAGAAAAGACATTTTTACAGAGAGCCGTGTTTTTCTGATAGAGTCTCCGAGATTCTGTCGTTAGAAACTTGCTCCCTCGATTCCGTCGGAAAAATACATTATTTTCTCGTTATTGAGGAAATACGTAACTTCATTCGTCCAAATTAAAGATGAAATAATAATTAAGTAAAAATGAAAAAGAAAATCATCTTTAAATGTAATTTTACACTTAACGCAGTACAGACTGTTTTTTGTGTTTTTTGAAATTTGAAAATTCGACTTTAAATGTTGAGTTTCCGTCGAAACATCCCTGTGATACCAGATTGCACCCTAATCGATTAGTACTTCACAGGGGTACCGTTTCAAGCCACAGAGTACATAGAGTCGTAATGTAAATGGAAAAGCTGGCGCCATGTTCTGATCGACGAGTTCCGAGCCCTGTGTGCGCCGAGTTCGGGTCACTTTTTCGATACGTGTTCGATACATGTTCGATGGCGGTGTGGAATACGTAGTGATTCCTATCTTCTTTGTTTACATCGGATGGCCGGGTACCCGTGTATCGCGAACAATCGATCATGTATCGAAAAAGTGACCCGGCGTCACACAGGAGTCTCGGAATTCGGGACCTGGAAAATGCTTAAAAGTAGCGCCAGCTCACCCGCTTACATTACGACCCTATGTACTCAATGTTTCAAGCCACATCTACCGTCTGAAAGTTTCGATTTTTTGTAATATCACCATGAATAAATTCGAGTTCTAGCATAATACCGTCATTCTGGGCTCAGAGGCCGAATGTTCCGGGTGCTAGAGCCATAGCATCGATTGCTCCGGGTGCTAAACCCGGAACTTTCAACCTCTGAACCCAGAACGCGAACGGTGCGTCTATATAGCCAGTAAGTGCGGTTTCCACGGCCGGAGCTTTTTATTCAGTAAAGTTTTAAAATCTGGTATACTTTTTCGAACATCTCGACATTGTCTTTGGAAAGATGTGAAAAATGGATCTTGATCTTTTTCCCGCAGTGAAGATATTTTTTCTCTCATGTCTGCATTTACTTTAGTGTCCAGGGTTGAACATCTCGTCGGTATTTCTGATTTTCTGCGCCGTGGACAACGTAATTCCTGCGAGAGCTTTCTAACTCGTACCTCACAGGTAAGCTTTCGAGTACGGACCAGAGCGGAGTTTAATATAATTTACCGTCTTGTGACTCTCGGTCGAGATGTTATCGCGTGTCATCTCTAAGTCGACAAGGTGGATATTGGATGGCCGCGGGAGGCTGTCGCGGGTAGCGTGATGCTGATGGCTTATCCTATGAGCCAAGGAAGGTTGATCTGTGGACTATTGGATTACACATTGCAGACATAGTGCAGCTAGATCGTTTCAAGTGAGGAGCATGGAGACCAGTGCAATGTTGTCAAAATTATAAACCAGAATTGTTTAGTGTATGAACCCCTGGAATGAACAATTCTTGTTAAGGAAATAAGATCAAAATATATACATGTAAGTCGCTTTATAGCACTCTTTGGCGCTCTACGACACCAAACCTCCACTGCTACCTGTCAAACTATAACCCCTTTGGCATCGAGCACCTTAACATTTGCGCTTCAATCCCATCCCTCCAACCTCTCATTGGGCGCCCTCTACGGCTCCTTCCAGGAGGCATCCAATCAAGGACCATCTTTGGCAACCTGTCTCCTGCCATTTTCTGAACATTACCATGCCAAAAGAGTTGTTTCGTCATAATGCCATGCACGATGATCTGTTCGGCATCCACAAATTAGAATTACAAAGATCAAATTTACAAGAAAATTTTACGATGCACTGACATTTTTTTTCTGTAAGATATTATTTTGACTCAAAGCGTCGTTTCTTTTTATTCTTTTTTTTTTAAAAAATTAGGTCCGTGCGGATTCAACTCAAAATTAGTTTTTTTTTTTTGTAAAAAAAGCTTCTTTAATTTGCTAATTTGCGAAAAATCGTTAATTTTAAGTTAAAAAAAACGATAACTAAACAAAGTTTCTCTTACCCGAAAAAACCAAATCTTGTCGACAAGAAATGGCGCTTTAAGTCAAAATAATATCTCAAGAATTTTTTTTTTCAGTGTGAAATGTCCATGCAGTAAAGGCATTCAGGTTCGTCGACAATGACGACTACTATGCAAATGTTTAGCAACATCTGATGAATTTTTGTCAACCATTGTAAACGAGCACTTTCCAATTGTCCATAGAAAGAGCATGTAAATCGGCTAGGGTGACGAAAATAAAAGTTTTTACAACAGTAAAATCCTCTTCCATTCATAAGACTTCGGTCGTCAAATAGAGGACTTTTTGCTCACAATACCTAGAGTAATTTGGCCAATAACAAAGACTCTCGATACATAAAAGAGAGAAAAAACTTGAGAACAACATAAATAGCATTTTCTGATATCGGCATCAATAATATTTTCGGGTGCGAGGGTAACTCTGTGCTCTTTTTATTCCAAATCGTACCATTTTGTGGCAACGTTTGCGGCATATCAACCATGGTGCGGACGGTAAATCTACGTGAAAGATTGAGGATAAAAGTGCTACCTCAGATTTGTGGCTTGAGTGGAGATGAGAGGCACAGCGCGACGAGAAAAAGCTTGACCCGACATCAAGGAGCGGAACTGAGGATAGCACATCATCAGATTTTAATCTGTGCCTAGGCACTTGCGGTAGCCCTCCAGGGCTTAGGGACCGGGGTTCGCTGCTTGGCTCAGCAGGGCCGCGGCCGAGTAGTGGACTATCGTCACAGAAACCTCGCCAAGCCATAGAGAAGGGTGCTATATTGATTCATAAGTAAAACTTGAGTGAAAGAGCCTCGTCGTCTCATCCTATAGTCCAGGCAATAAAGGATTTTACCTTGCAAAATTTAGGTGAAATCAGGTTATGATTGATTCCTATGTAATTTTTTACGCTGAATCCGAATTTTTGGTTTCCCAACAAATTTTCCTTGTGCTACCTCCGGAAAATCGGAAAAACCGCGAAAAATCACGTTTTCCCGCGGTTTTCCCGAGATATCTCTTTTCCAGTGCGATATATCGAGAAAATAGTTATTTCCAAAAATAAAGCTGATAAAATTTCCTATAAAAAT
>NW_017548020.1:1069751-1110442 GCF_001854935.1 Bemisia tabaci
CTCCGGAAAATCGGAAAAACCGCGAAAAATCACGTTTTCCCGCGGTTTTCCCGAGATATCTCTTTTCCAGTGCGATATATCGAGAAAATAGTTATTTCCAAAAATAAAGCTGATAAAATTTCCTATAAAATGATCCGAAGGTTTTTTTCATTGGTCCATTAGGGAGAGTGCTGGAGCCGTGGAAAGCTCTAAAAACTCGTAAAATCGCGATTTTCCACGGTTTTTCGCCATTTGTGTGCAATAAATTTGTTCTTTCGCAAAATTTCAGGATAGTCTTACCTTAAAAATTAATGCTGCTTACTTTTAAGACAAAAACGATGCCAATTTTTTCTTTTAAGGTCCATTGGGAGTGGTTTTAAAGCCGTGAAAAGCTCGAAAATCGCGATTTTCCGGCATATTTTCGTACCAAATCCGTTCCTGTACAAAAAACTCATTTAAAGTGACTTCAAAATTCAATCTTATAAAATTGTCAACATACATACGTAGAATTTGCTCCCATGGCGCGCCCTGGTGCTCTGCGATGTCCAACCGCTAGGTGTGCTTATCCACGTAAAGGTTAGTAGACAACGAGCGACGTAATAAAATAGTGCAATTTTCAACATACTTAAATGATGTTAAAATTTCCTTGTATATCTAAAGAAACAACGGATATGGATGGATGGAATGATGTTGTAATGTTGCAATCCTGCATTATTTACGCTTTCGACAAATCCATATCGTAAATAATGCAAAAAGTTGAAATTTAAAGAATGTACTACTACAATTTCTGGAATGATTTTTCTAGATTTGCGGCATATTTTCGTTACACATCCGTTCTTGTGCCAAAAACTCAGCTATTGGAGACTTCAAGATTTAATGTTATAAAATTGTCAACACATAATATGACGTGAAAAGCTTTTAGCATGGGTCAAAAAGTGCCGCATAGAGAATTATAGGTAGCTCAAAAAATGCGAAAAATTGTGATTTTCCACTTTTAAGCCGCGAATTAATCATCTTGTGTAAAAATATGGGGCTAAAAATATACCTCAAAAATTTCAAATTCAATGTGATGATGTTTTCGGTGGATTAAATTGCACAATCATGTGTTGAAATTTTAATGGTACATGTGAGAATGCACTCGATGAGTACTTATTCGTGAAACTTATCGTAGATGATCCTGATGATTTATGGAATATACTCCTGAATCGCTCACAGAAAGAACAGCGGACGACCGAAGAGATGAAAGAAGTTCGGAGACGTTTGCAGGTATTAATTTCACTCATTTTTTTATTTTTTTGAATTGATAGAAATGGCCAGTGACGCTAAAAAAATGTACTCATTGACTTCATATACCGCAGAAATTCAAATCACCACTTCTTTCACTTCGGTTTTATCAGTGATGTAAATGAAGCGACTCTAGGTAGTTGAGAAAACGAGAATGAGAGTAATCACGGAGCACGCGCCCGTGAACTACTCATAATTTTGGGAGGCTTGTACTAAAGATGTAGAATTTTAGCCTTACGGCAGATCACATTAATATCCTTGATTTCAGCAATCATGACATTCCTCTATTAATTGCACAAGTGTCACATTATTTCCAAATAATTGTAGCGTCATTATGAACCAACAATCAATGGATAAATTCTCCTTGACAACAAAAATAAGATCCAGAAATGCCAAGGAGGCGAAAAATCGCGATTGTATCTGCGAACCGTATCAATGCAGGTTACTTCTATCATTGTTCTCCTCTCAGATTAATACCAAAAGATTTTCCTAGGCATACGTTTCTCTTATTCTAGTAAACGATGTTGCAAAAGCTCAAACGAGCATTCAAATTCAGATAAATCCATACCAGAAGTTCCTGTTCTCCGATTTAGACGATGTCATGCTGTAGTCGTAAAATACTGCAAAGATGGCAATGATGACAACGCAGGTGAGAATTTGCCCATCAATTTTACAATAGATTTTCCATGAGTTGATTAAGCAGAGAAAATTTACATTATAGTAGGCACAAATTAACATTCTCAAATAGCAGAAAAGAAAGGAAAAAATACCGATAACACCTATAACAATTAAACAATTACGTTCCTCTTGCCATTTCAAACCATGACCCAATTTGATAACTTAGTAGCTCTTTCACCGATAGGAAATATGTTTGATTTTGCCATTGTACCCGTGCTTTTCATTATGATTTCAGATCCTCAGGACATTCAGTCAGCAGAGTGCCTGACCATGCATCTGCATTATACTTCTTGACATTGAACATATTTACTATCATAGTTCTTATCTAATTATTACGATATACTATTATAGTTGTTTTCACATAATTGAAAAATTGTATCAATACATTCTTTAAATTTCAACTTTTTGCATTATTTACGCTTTTGACAGATCCATATCCGTTGTTTCTTTAGATATACAAGGAAATTTTAACATCATTTAAGTATGTTGAAAATTGCACTATTTTATTACGTTGCTCGTTGTCTACTAACCTTTACGTGGATAAGCACACCTGGCGGTTGGACGTCGCAGAGCACCAGGGCGCGCCATGGGAGCAAATTCTACGTATGTATGTTGACAATTTTATAAGATTGAATTTTGAAGTCACTTTAAATGAGTTTTTTGTACAGGAACGGATTTGGTACGAAAATATGCCGGAAAATCGCGATTTTCGAGCTTTTCACGGCTTTAAAACCACTCCCAATGGACCTTAAAAGAAAAAATTGGCATCGTTTTTGTCTTAAAAGTAAGCAGCATTAATTTTTAAGGTAAGACTATCCTGAAATTTTGCGAAAGAACAAATTTATTGCACACAAATGGCGAAAAACCGTGGAAAATCGCGATTTTACGAGTTTTTAGAGCTTTCCACGGCTCCAGCACTCTCCCTAATGGACCAATGAAAAAAACCTTCGGATCATTTTATAGGAAATTTTATCAGCTTTATTTTTGGAAATAACTATTTTCTCGATATATCGCACTGGAAAAGAGATATCTCGGGAAAACCGCGGGAAAACGTGATTTTTCGCGGTTTTTCCGATTTTCCGGAGTTAGCACAAGGAAAATTTGTTGGGAAACCAAAAATTCGGATTCAGCGTAAAAAATTACATGGGAATCAATCATAACCTGATTTCACCTAAATTTTGCAAGGTAAACCCCTATTCTATCCTCTATTGCCTGGGCTACACTGAAAAAAAAGTAGTTAGCGTTGAGAACTAATTTGGTAAGTTCTCGCCAATAGAATCAAAATTAGGCTTCAGAACTAATTTATTGTACTGAAGCACCAATCAATTCGCTTCATACGCTGACTTGACTTCACTAGAACGCGAACCAGAATTGGAAAACAGCACTAGCTGTAAAATTAGCGCTGTGGTAAGACAAATTCACCTTCGGGTCAAACTAATTCGCCCTCAACACTAACTGCCACATTGTCCGTTACATTTATTTAGTTTCGAAAAAGTGGCGTCGGTACAACAGCCTCAATCGCGTCAGCTCGTGAAAATCAATTAAAATGTGAAATTTCGGGCTCGTTTGACAATGTAAATACTCCCGGTATGATTTATAGTGTCCTCTCTTTCTTGAAAACGTTCGAAAGCAACATAAATAAACCTGTTAAGGTTAGAAATCGTATGTTCGATTCAAAACGTAAACAAGCATGATATTCGTTGGAGTCGTCAATCTTCTGTATTAAATTGCGATTAAAGCGTTCCGCGTTTAGTTTATATTTTACGAAAATCTGTGAACTTACTGCTTACTTCTATAGTTCGTGTTCTCCCGTAATTTCAAAAGAATATCTCAAGTGTTCGGACGAGATATGTTTATTCAGTGTGAACATTCGCTACCGTTTCATGTGTGAGTGTGTGTCTCTCTAAAGGATAATTCTGTCTACTTGCACATACCTATGGGATATTCCTTTCCTCTGTCGTTCATTTGGAACCGGTCAGTTGATTTTTACCTCTCATCTTTTAAGAAATCTTCTTTTCCTGAAAGTATTGTCCAGTTATCATTCGCTAAGCCGTTTTCTCCTCTCTCAGTTTTGAGGTTAGGTTGACCCAACCCTACCGAATGCGAATTAGAGTAGCGGAATTAGTTCCCAGCACTAATAGTGGTTAGTGTACAGAAACCAAAAATCATGTGTGTCCAAATCACACAATATGAGTTAGTGTATAGAAACCATTTTTAGTCATCTGACGCTAACTCATTTTTTTCAGTGTACTAGTCGTGTTTTGCACTTCTTTTAAACTCGATGTAGCCTCGGAGACTTTGCATGGAAAAAAAATGTATTGTTTTCTTTGAGAGTGCTTTTTATGAGCCGGGTTAAAAGATTTTTTTTTTTTTTTTTTTTTTTTTTTTTTTTTTTTTTTGCAATTTTTTCAGTCGTAGAAAATTTAAGAAAATAGATTTAAAAGGGAGAAAAGTTTTACAACCGTTTACAAGTATCAGTCAGTTTACAAACTGAGGATATTTTTGCGCCCACTTCACCGAGTATAGTCTATTTATAAATGAAATTATCAAAATTCAAACACCTGCAAATTCTGTATAGAGCCTCAAAGAGTTAAACGCAAGGTCATGTGATGAATTTAAATTAACCAGCTAACCGCATCGTTTTATTTTTTAAGATAATGTCAATCAAAAAGTCTGTCTTTGAGGTTTGTAAAATCTGTTGATAAAAAAAAGTCAAGTACTATTTTCATCGTTTCACCTTTTATTTTTTTATCCTTCCAAAATCTTAAAAATGGAATGGTTTGATTTGCCCAACACCCCAAATATTTTTTCACACTATCCATTACTTGTCATGAGAAAAGCTCGGTGATGTGCTCAATTAAAGTGTCCAAGGGATACCTTCTGAGCCACAAGGGTTGCTACTAATCCCAAGGTCATAGAAATGATGTTGGTTGACTTTTTTTCTGAAAATTGAAACACAATAGATAATTTTCAACATCGCTGATGCAGTTATGTGCTGACACCCCAGGCATTGACATATTTTTTTAAAATCAATTTTTTTTTGAAATATCTAATACGTTTTTTGTCTTGGTTTCTGTTTCAGGTAAGCGGAATTGTCTTTCTTGGTACTTCAGTGAGTCAGTGACCCCGATTCAAATCGATCTTAAGCCCTAAAAAAACGTAAGTGCTTAGCAATGCTGATGAACATGCACTTCTTTTTTAAACCTATGCTTGAATAAGAACAAATTGTTTTATACAGGGTGTCTCACGAAAAACGAGCCACCTTGAATATCTGCCGAACGCGTCGGAATTTCGAAAAACGGTAAAAGACGTGTTCGTTTATATCGAGGGGGACACCTTTTGGCGTATTCGACATTTTCCCAAACTGCGGGAGGGGCGCGGGGCGGGGGGTGCCCCACCCGTAAGTCGAACTTTTCAAATGGGACCCCTACTTTTTTATTTCAGAAATCAATTCTACGCAAAAAAACAAGCCACCCTGTCCAAACCGAATGTAAATCGGACAATTTTTCAGTGATTGACAGAGTTTGAAACATTTTTTTCATGCTCTTTTCAAAAATTTCCCACGCCCAATGGAATTGCTGTATCAAACCAAACTCTCCGCCAAAAAAAATCTTAAACATGGCACTTTCGATAAAAAAATCAAAAAAATCTGCTGCACTCGAAATCTGGAGCACGCGGAGCCCTTCTTTGCGACATTAAAATTCGTTATACCGAACATTTTCGGGGGGCGCTCATCGGGAGGGAGTAGTAAGTTTTAGACAAGAATTATTAATCTTTTTTCTGAACCATAAGAAACCGTGTCCATGAAGAAGCAGTTAAGTAGAAAAACAACGTACCGCGGAAAAATAGCGTCCTCAGAAGTATCAAGGTCCGGCTCAAGTCATTGACCCCCCCCTCCCCCCCAAAAAAAGCTAATCCATTTGTTTTTCTACTTAACTGCTTCTTCGTGGACACGGTTTCTTATGCTTCAGAAAAAAGATTAATAATTCTTGTCTAAAACTTACTACTCCCTCCCGATGAGCGCCCCTCGGAAATGTTCGGTATAACGAATTTTAATGTCGCAAAGAAGGGCTCCGCGTGCTCCAGATTTCGAGTGCAGCAGATTTTTTTGATTTTTTTATCGAAAGTGCCATGTTTAAGAATTTTTTTGGCGGAGAGTTTGGTTTGATACAGCAATTCCATTGGGCGTGGGAAATTTTTGAAAAGAGCATGAAAAAAATGTTTCAAACTCTGTCAATCACTGAAAAATTGTCCGATTTACATTCGGTTTGGACAGGGTGGCTTGTTTTTTTGCGTAGAATTGATTTCTGAAATAAAAAAGTAGGGGTGCCATTTGAAAAGTTCGACTTACGGGTGGGGCACCCCCCGCCCCGCGCCCCTCCCGCGGTTTGGGAAAATGTCGAATACGCCAAATGGTGTCCCCCTCGAAACAAACGAACACGTCTTTTACCGTTTTTCGAAATTCCGACGCGTTCGGCAGATATTCAAGGTGGCTCGTTTTTTGTGAGACACCCTGTATAAACTCTGTTTGTTTGGTCTGCTGGACAGTGTGTGTTTGAAAGAAGAGAGGGAAAAATATGAGGGGACGTGATAAGTACCTCTTATGGCAACGAGAAAAGTTTGAATACGAACCACTAGTTTTCCTAACAAACTCTTCGACTTAAACAAGAAGTTTAATCGGATTACATTCAAGAAAATGTAACGAACACTAATTATTATAATACATGTTTTTCGTCCGTATTTTATGTCCGTTTTTCTCATTGCTCTCTCGGAGAAAAAAGAATCGGTGCACTCACATCGCTCATTCTGCCAGCTGAGAAAAAACGCCGTATGAAACTCCAGGCGTTGCCACATTTTCTCTGATAAAATAAAATATTTATTGGGTAAATTGTAAATATTTTTCTTCCAATTTTTCAGACTATTTTGTTCGCAATTTGATCTAAAATATCTGAAATTTTTAAGGAACAATGTACCTAAATTTCATCAAAAATACATGTTTTATCCGGGGAAATGTGGCAACTCTCAAATGTTCATACGGCGTTCTTCCTAAGCACGGCAGCATTGTGGATCCTAGCATACCCTTAGTATAGCCTTAACCTTCCCGTTTTAACTCTGGCAGAACGCTTCAGTAACGGAGATTTCCCCATTTGAATAGAAAATGTGTTGTAACTAGTTCAAATTCCAAAGCAAGTGTAGGAGGAGCTACATCAGTCTCGAGGTTTTACGAGTGTCCACTCCCGTATAGTAATTGACAGAACTGGCTTGCATGTGAACTACATTCTTGGAACGGTTCAAACGACTCTCTGAATAATTTCTGAAATAGTTCTTTCATAATCTCTCACGCTTAAACCCCGATGCTGGGGTCGTTAATAAGCTCACTCTTGGATAGACATTTAATTCTGGAATTCAAGTAAACGACTCAGGGAAGGTAATTGGAACACAAATCTCATTTTACGAGGACATTACCCGGCGAGAAGCACCCTGATCGCGAGCGCAGCTCTAAGCTCGCTAGAATTTTTCACCCCATGTTGCCGGTACTGACATCGCTAATGTTTCTAGTTTTATATAAAAGTCGTAAATAATTTTCAAATTATCTGCGAGTTTCAGACAATCCTAATTTATGGATCTAAAGACTGAAACAAAAATTTTGTAATTTTAATAAAAGAATACGTGCATTGATATTATATTGACTTTCGCGGCGAAACAAATTTTGAACTTTTGAGAGCGTTAGGTAAGCAGAGATATTCAAATTTAATTTGAATGTATCATTTTCCAGACGTCACATTTAAAGTTGACTTTGTGCAAGATAATCAATTGCGCACTGGCGCAGTGTTATTTTCATTTGCTTTGGGTATTTTTAAGATAAATTCCACCATACGGAATTTTCTTTCAAAATTTGGCAATCGTTTGCTAGGATGTCCCAGATTAAAAATTGGAGCAAAGCCGAACGAATTCAAAGGAATGAGTTATAGGGTTCAACCCATGAAGTTTTGCTGCGACTTTTTGTGTGTGTTTTTTTTTTAAACGAATGATATTGTTTACGACCCGCGTTTTCTCCATGATATTGCAAGTGTTTCAGAAAGGTTCATGAAAATTGAGATGCTTTCACACTATTGCAAAGAGCTGAAATGCTTCAGAAAAATGTCAATTTTCGAGTCCGTATCTTACGTTTTTTTCCTTTACTTTTGGTTTGACGGATTTAATCCCTGTGGGGCCTGCAGCCAACTATAGACTCCGATTAATTTTCATACTTTAACAATTCGTATCTTTTTCCTCCATGCGGTATTAGACTATCATTTTTAATCGGAAAAAATGACAGTTTCCGATTTTCATGCGTGAACAGGTATTACCTGGAAAATTCAGGTGAATTTTATTCAATCAAAGATGAACTAAATCTGAAACTGATTTCACATACCGTAAGATTGAGCTCAACATTTGCAACGGAGATTTTTTATATAATCATCCATGGGGTTACGTAAGATACCTGAAGAGAAGGGGGGGCGCCCTTCGCGATAAAATTTCAAGTATGGCATGAAATCATTCGTTAAAGAAGGAAATGATGTTATAAAACTATCCTCAGAGTTACAACATCATTTCTATAAATATCTCAAATTGTGAATCAAGGGCAGGATACATATCCCAATGACGTATTTTTTGTTTATTGACTCATGATCAATCTTGAGAAGTATGAACATGTGTTTATGAAGCCATGATCTCATTGAAGTGTTGAGGAAATATGAAAAATCACGCCATTTCCTGAGATTCCGACACAATGATAGGACATTCACAATTTAAAAAGATCGTAGGGCAATTGATCTGATTTTTTAGTTCAACCTTATAAAGTCCTCTCCAGAAAACTCAAGTTGCTCAAAACTACATTTGGATCGCGTTAAGCAGAAAGAAACCATGCCACATAAGCTATTGCCAGATTTAACCAGGTGATTTAATTTAGTGCGGATTTTTGTGCGAATTTCAATGAATCATCTGCACAGTACAAAGCAAATTCCTCACAATTTTCAAAGGAATCCGCACAAATGTTCTCTCGTTAAAAAGTTAATCGCTTAGTTAATTTTGGTAATAACTGATGTGGCTTGATTCCTTTCTGTTAAACGCGGTCCATTTGAACGGTCATTTTTCATTCATGTCTCTCTACAAGACGTGAGAGAGCACCCACATTCCTCTTACTACGCTTCAATCATTCTGTTGAGCTCGCCTTCAGAAATTGTAACTGCAATTTGAGTGACTTGGGAGCTCGAATAGTTGCTTGCAGTAGTTTTCCCGCTTATGCACAGTCCCGGCAAGAAATACACGTCACTTCGTCCCCTTGTCTTTAATTGTATCGAGTTTGTCTTTAATAATTGTGATGGCAATTTAACCGATTTGCAGGGAGTGCTAATAGTTGCGCGCAGAAATTTTGCAGTTCCGGCAAGAAACTTACAATAAAAAAAAAATCGTGTGTTTTTCACTCGCACTTGACCCTATGTGTTACATAGTGGTGCCTAGTTATTGTTTTTTTTTATCAAGTCGGTTTATTGCATTTTTTCATCGATACATCACTTTTTGATTCGACGAACATAGTCGGACGGCCGTATGAAGCACATGTGGTTCGGCTAGTGCCTACTACGTAAAACCAAGTAGAGAGCGTGCCTAACATAAATATGTACGGCACACTAAAATTGCAGACAATAATAAGGCAGAGGCGCGGTTAGGTTTTAAAATTACCGCAGTAAATTCGTAGATGTGTTATTTTTACCCCCTTTCTTTTCCCTCTGTTCTCCTCTTTTTCCCCCTGTTTTTGGTTTGAACAGGGAGATGTGCGCCTCTCTGAATCTGCCACTGATTGGCCCGGCCTTTTTGGGCGTTTTTTGTCCAAAAACGGTTTGTGTAAACCAGTTTATCCTCTATACTTTGAAATTTAAAACACAGTTGTAAGTTTGCGGGGACTAAGATCTCTTTTCTCGTGGAGGAACATGAAGAGCGTTTTAGTAAGCACATGCTCTGAAGTATCCCTATAAGTTAATGCTGGAGCACCGCAGGTCGCCGAGTATTAATACGTAAAAGATCATGATCATTTTTAGAAAACTTGGAGACCATGGCAAAGAAAAGGTAATGGTGGGTCAGGAAACAGAAAATTGTATTTCATTCCTGTATACTGTATCCTATCAGGTATTCTAACTGTTATTACCATCAGTAAGTATCATAAATTCACATTAATTTCTGGGATTTTGATACCGCTGCTTGGTCCTTTATTTGAAAATTTCACCAATATTTGCCCAATTTGGCAGGTTTTGTGTACCTGCCCTGCACTAGAGTTCATCTTGCTTCTCACTTGCATGTAAATTCCCTCGTTTTAAGTAATGAAAAACTAGACTCGAATGAGAACGCGGTCGATAAAACCAACGAAAGTAAATCGGAGCCGTTTAGAATACGCTCTCACCTCAATCGGTTGTTTTTCGTTCGGGAGCTCTTCTTGCAGTTTAATTATTTTTCGTCGCAGCACCTCTCTAGACTATCTTGTGCGTGCGCCACATATTTTCCAACGTTGTCAAATTGTCCGATCAAATTATCCTATGGATAGCCAACTTGGCATGACACCTATAAACAAACTAACCAAAAGGATTTCATAGAGAAAGAAAGTTACAAAAAGGATAAATTCTGGACAAGAAATAAAGAAAAATTATGTGTATACTGAAACTGCCACTTAGATGTTAAAAAGCATTCGACAATAATACTAATCTAACATGCACTTATACATTCAACGTAATCATAATTATCAGAGCACTTATTGACGGTAAAACGGCGGACAAACTCACGGTTTGGAAATACGTTGATTTGCGATTCTACAGCCTTCCTGGCATAATTTATTTTTATACCGAAAAATATTTTACGTCATGTTGTTTCTGAAGAAATTTCCTTAATTTTTTCTCTCTGTGTTAAGAATATTCTGTGAATATTTTAAACAATAAAGATGGCTCATTCCCCTTTGATGCAATAAAATGGGAGGAAAATTTTGAAAAAGCACAAATAGATACTTTTTTGCATTTTCACGTCCTTACATTACTATTGTTTTGTCTCACACCTCTTTGTGAGGTTAAATTAAAGAAGAAAAATAAGAAATTCTTGAACTTTGGCAACGTCATAGCGGACCTGGCGCCACTCTTGAAAGAAAGACGCAACTTTTTCAATTAGACGTATTTCGAAAATTATTACGCATTCATCTTATCTTCTAAATTGCTCAGGTTCTTAATCGAAACAATAAACATGGCTATTTGAGCGAGTACCATACTATTTATGCGCGGCTGCCAGTTGTGCAGGAAAGTTTGCTTTTTTTACAATGCCTAATCGTTTTCAAAGTCATCCGGATCTACATGACTTAGCGATTCGGCTTTAGTACAAAATGTTACCGCCATCGGCTCGCAAATTACCACGTTTATGTGCGCCATATAGAGTGCATTTCTTGATCACCACGGGAATGATTTCACAAGTCGCCGCCTCCCGCATGAAGAAACGTAACTCCATTCCAAGGTTGCAACATTGACTAAAAAAATTCAGTTTTTTCTACGAGAATGTTCTCGTGCATTTTCTCCCCAGATTTTTCTGCTTCTCGCCCAAGATCAGAAGAAACATTGTTGATCTGGTCAGAATTTTCAGAATTCTCCTAGTAAAAACGCAATTTGCGGGGAAAATCTGACATCATTGAAATGTAGCTACGTTATTTCATAGTAGCGCTTTATTTTGTGAGGAAAACGATGAAATAGCGTTAAAAAGTCGTAGGATTATGAGATGTGTGATCGGATTTGGTTATGACTGGATATGCATTTATTGACCCTCTAAAAGTATTCAAGCTATGGTGGCAAATTTGGACTTATTTCTATTAAACGGACTAAGCGCCAATTTGAGTTCCTTTCGAGGAATTTAGAGTCCCGGATAGCGTGTTCTGTCAAACGGACCTAAGCGCCATGGAAAAGCATTGCGAGTATATGACGGAATAAGCCGGACGCCCGATTCCGCCGCCAATCCAAGCCCCCTCTACCTTCCTCACCCTATGGCGCTTAGGTCCGTTTGATAGAAATACGTCCATTTTATCCTCCTTATGGGTGGCAAAACTTATCTTATGGTGGAAGGAAACAGGTATGAGCGTAGCAGTAGAGCATCATGGGAGAAAAGTGCGCAAACTATGTGACGTAGCAGCCCCTTCTCGTTGGATTCATTGTAGTCTGCGGGATATTATTCCATGGGGTTGCCAATACTACCGTGCTAAGGAAGAGCGCCGTATGAACCTAGCTAAGTGGGGATTTTAGACTTTTTCGATGCGCTAATCGTGATATTTGAATCATTTTCTGCAAGAAACAACTCTATTTTTCGCCCTAGCTGAAGTTTCCAGCAGGCCCATTGGAACCTAGTCTCAAACTTCCCACCAGGACTGAAAAAAATCTACACGACTGAGCGTTTTCCGATTTCGGGTGGTCTTTATCGGAGGAGCATACCTTTGTTACATTCACCTTGGGTTCAATGTCCATACTCGTTTTCCCTCTATCATGCTGTCATCTAATCTTTTTGTCGGCCGCGAAGCCTTAATTGACGCAAAAATACCTACAGCCTCATTAAAAGAAGTATAACTATAAGTAAGAAATATATAAGAAGTATTTTACCTTGTTAAATGCAGAATAGCAATATGCTTATATTTTTGCAATATTCAGGCACCAAGAGACGAAGGACTGGGGCGTTATTTATTTTCCTCTCCCTATATGTACACAGCTGGGAACTATGCTGACATAACATGACTCTAAAGCGCCGAAAAGTGCTACCTACGCCGTAGTTCCCATTGTTTCAAAAATTTTCCACGCATCGGGTCAAGCTGGAAACTTCCTCATTACAAATAAACAACGCTTAAAATCCTCCGTCATCCACACTGACTTGCAAACCCTCGCCGTCTAGTTTTATATATCGTTGTAAGTAAAGAACATTGATACTTTGCGGATTCTTAAAATTCTCAAATTTTTATTGACAACTTTCAACAGCCTCCAATTATAACATATTTCACTGGAGTTATCATTAAAGATACTGCGCGTTGAGCTTGCAAATTAAGCAGTGTGTGAAGGTCTTGGCAAAAAGTGGAAATTTATAGTTCTGTTGATCCAATATCTCCTCTCATGGGTTTTTAGAGCAACCAAGACATTACCGGTTGATGACTTTGCGTCTTCCATGCTGTGTTGTTTCCGTGCCTTCAATTTTGCAGATGCGACACGCACATCCATCGAGTACGAATAGTCGCATCTCTGCGCCGTCATCAATGCGCGTTCTATCCTTTACTCTGTTGCCATATTGTGTTGTTTCGGTTTGTTTTATTTGTGGTGGCGCTTCAAGGGCCGCGTGAGCAATTTAGTCGAAGTCAAGAGACGTATTCCGGCCTCGTTTTTTTTAAATTTTCTCCCAAATCTAAGCCTTATTTCATTGGCAGCATAGAGCGGAGCATTCCGAGTTCACGCCTTTCGCCATCGCGCCTTCAATTTTGCAGATGCGACACGGACATCCATCAAGTGCGAATAGTTGTATCTCTGCGCTGTCATCAACGCGCGTTGAAGTATCTCTTGTTTGGACCGAGATTATCAGAAAGAAACCGACCCACATTAAGTTGAAACTGAGAAAAAACAGATTTGAAGTGTTATTCCTCCATAAGACTCAAGGTAGAAAATAAACTTTAACCCCTCCTTTCACTTTCACAGACCAATTTATTTTTTCGACTTCGAGTTTCTGGCTGGAGAAAATATACGACCAGAGGAACTCGAATACATTTTCAACTCAATTTTTTCGAAATTAAGGGTGAGTTCATTTCTGATGAACTCCGTCCATTTTTGATTATTGAGAAAATTTAGGGTTAAGTTTGCTTAAAATATGCGCTATTGTGACCAAATCAAGCTGACAAAAAGGTGAGGTTTTGTTGGCTGTTGACCTCCTGACTAGATCGCTGATGAGCTGCGGGTGACGTTATATGCCCAACCAAGTTTACCAAACCTCGGCTTGTTTGCCGAGCGATATGCTCAACATTTTGTTAGTTATTGTAAATTTACCCGTTAAATGAAACTAAACAAAATGTGCTAATGTACACGGAAAAAAATTGAATGTTGATCTAGCATTTACATTGTTAAAAAAATTTACGACAAGTTAGTATCAAATGCTGATTTTACATTAAACTCGACATTGAATTTGTTCATTTAACCGTGAAAGTAAGTAACCTAGCATATTTTAAATTGTAAAATTATCATTTGAACTTGGCGCTTATTTTTTTAACATTATAAATGCTGAAGCAACGTTCAATTTTTGCCCGTGTATTCATATTAAAAACTAAGTATTTTGTCAAAGGAAATTCGGCAACGTCGTAATATTCTTAAGGCTTTCTTCTCAGCAAGTGCCTCAAACGTGCGACGGGCAAGTATGTCACATTCCGCCACCACCTCTGTTTTGTCCTTTCTCTGGTTCTTCACGCCGCGCCAGGAAGTTCAACACCCCGTTTTTTCTCTCTCGAAATTATTTAGCCGAGCCCTGTCATAAAGTGACGCGACCGTCTGGAAAATTATTTCACTCCCATTAGCCGCTCTCATTAAAAAGTCAAATATGTTGATAGCAATGCAGTCAGGCGGGGATTTCTCTCGGTGCGGTTCGGAAATGTCATAGTCCCAGGGGAAGAATTGAGCGGGCACAGTCATATTGCCACGATAACGAGAGTTCGGTGGGAAGGGGGAGAAGGGTGGGGGAGAGAGGATCGTAAGACAAAAAACGAGATGATACTTTTTGGGCACTAATCAGGCGTTGAACTCGACTCGTAACGCGATCTGCCCCCCCCCCCCCCCCCCCGCCTGCGCGGCATTACACATGCGATCTGCATTAATTATACTCTCTAATGACGTCGCGTCGTACACCTGACAGGCGGCGATTTTTAAGTTCAGTAGCGTTTTGAGCTGGGTGCAGTCAACACTTCCTCCCAATTGCGAAAGTCCATTGCAAGACTCCATGAAAAATTCTGTGTTTCTTTTACAGTCATTGCTCAGTTAGTCCCGTCCATTAATGCAAGTGTAAAATGATTAAGTTTTCGGGCTTAAAATAAATTAATACCTGAGTGGTTTTTTGGTATATAGGAATTTCAGTCACGTAAGGAAGTTAGGTTTATTGTTGGTTCGTATATTTTTTACGTTATTCCTTTCCTTGATTTCTTTCCTCCCAGTGTAAATTTTCAATTTTCTTTCCTGTTCGGTTTTTACTTCTTGTGTTGAAGGCGTATGCTCGATGATGAAAGGGAAGAGAGAAAGGCGTGGTCTAATTCCCACTTACCATAATAAAACGGACAAATGGAGTTAACTTGAAAGCGCAAAGAATTGACTCAAAATTGCGCCACTAATGAAAAATCCATTTAATTTGTAGTTTAAAGAAGGTTATTTTTCTTTATGAACATGTACCCATGCAAGGTTTTAGTTAAATAATTTTATCACCGCGAAAAAGGCCCACAAAAAGTAGCGAATAGCCAAATAGCAAAGTTTTTGTAGAATTAATGGGAGCTCTCTCTAAAAAAAAATTAAAAAATATCATATCAATATTTACAGAGCCGGAAGTTTAGATTTCTTTTATTATACTACTCGTAAAAAGCTCGTCCATAAATTCTTGAACTTAAAATAAATATTCAAATTTTCGATCGTCTGAAATTTAAATCGCCTTATTGCACAAAATCTCCATTTCCAAGTTCACAGACCGTCACCGTGTTGCAAGGAAATAAATCTATTCCCTTCCAGAACCATATGATTCTGCAAATTACAATTAAAATTGACCATGCAATTAAAATTACTGTTTTTAACTTTCAAGCCATGAGGAAAGAAAATTGAAAATTTCAGAAAGATAAAATTCTCCATGCCCTTATTTGTTTTTGTGTAAAATTTCACATCAAAAGAAAAATAATCATACTGAGCAAATATTTCGCACCAGTAAAGCAAAACTTAATTTATGGCACCGGTAAAAAAATTTGCTCTCTATTTTTCTACCCTCTTAAGTATTTCATATTAACGCAGTAATTATTTTATTCTAAATAATGTTACTTTAACGTAAATTTAAACTCGTGATATTTCTAAAAATAATGTATTATTCTTTGCACAGGTCTAAACATCTGTATTACATTATCCCCAGAGGCAAACCTTGTATGATGTAACTTTTGGTTCGAGGTTCACCTCTTAATCTTCATAGAGTCATAGTATAATATTTTTAAGTAATATATCATAATTTTTACCTCATTTTTTGACTCTTGAGAACTGGAAGGGAGAAAATGAAATAATTGTCTAGATCTTCCTTCTAATTTCAATAAGATATTTTCCACTTGGTTCATTTCATGGAAATGTAATATCCGCTGACTTGCACATATGAATTTGCCGAAGTGGAGAGAGTACAGCGATTTATGAAAAATAACCTTTTGAAAAGAAATACTAAAATTTTGACTCTACTATAACTTTTCTAAATGCTTTATTTATTTATGATTTTAACTAAATTTGGATTTTTTATAGCGTGGCTGCGGTCGTTCATGTATCAGAGAAACAGAGGCAAGAAATGATGGGCCACGGTTGCTGAAACGGTTACTTAACCGAGATTGCCAATTTTTGTCCATTTTGGACTCTAAGCAGCCGCCATTTTTAGAAATTTGGATTTTTCTCAAAAATCTGATGTCAAATTCGTTTTTCTCGCTTGTGAATACTCTCAAATACCAAGTTTCAGGCAAATCCGTTGGCATAAAACCAAATTGCCAATTATTTCGACCATTTGAACAAAAACTGACCGTCATTTTTAAACAATTAGAGATTATGGCTTCGTCTTTGCGCTGAAATTTTTCTTTTCTTCCGTTCTTTTGAACGATGTATCACAAGAGTGGATCGTTCAGAAAAGGTGGGGGCCGTTATCACTCTAATGGAGCCCTCTAAACATTTTAGGGAGGCTGAAAAGTAGCTTCCTGTGACCTAGGAACGTCCTCCTAGTTTCAAATCTTTGACTCATATAGGTAAAAATTTAGAGTAAGGGGGACGGGGACTTTTCTCTCACCCCGTAGAATTTTTCAAATGCAAGGGAGAAAAAATACGCGGTTGGAAGAGGGAGAAGAGGAAGCGCTGGAAAGAGGAAGAAGGAAATAATATTGGAAACAGGACGTGGGAGAAATTAGTCGTCCTCTCTGTCAAATTTTGGACAAAGGCCATATTAATTTATCACTTCAAAGTGACCGGACCTTTCATACATCATCCTTATTCCCAGCAAATAGAAGTCGAATTTCATTCTCGTGACTATTTTTTAACATGCTGTTTCAGCACTCTCAGCCACGCTTTCAAACTGCAGTTTTCTCCCGCGTGCATTATTCCCCATGGGAGTGTCACGCCACTGCAGAGGATCAGGCGCACGGACAACAATCAGGAACAGACATTTTAAGGGGGGTCCAGGAGGGGCGGGAGGAGGGGGCGACGTCACGTTGCAGGGACTTTGTCGCGGGAACGATTAATGGAGAAGGTGGGGATGAGGCTGTTGGCGGTAGTGCGGTGCGAGATAATAGACAGCGATTAGTAAACAAACGACCCACATCGAGCAAGTGGCATTCGTGGCGCACACGGAGCTACCGAGCCAGCCAGCCAGCGAGCATCATGCACCGCGACCGGGAACCGACAGGAGTCGAGGAGGCGTAATTGGAGGAGGAAGTGAGGAAATTGAAGTTCACAGAGGGGAAGCTCTTGATCTTGAGCTTGGCTCAAAATCAGACTCCGACGCTTCATTCCATGCGGCGCGCGGCGCGCCGGCCGTGGCGCCTGGTCAGGGGATCGGCCTGCAGGCCAGCAAACTGCTTCATCATCCCACGTGGTCCATACCTTCTATGATCAGAATTTGACGGCAGGGTGAGAAGCATGAGAGCGAAGCAAAATAGGACCGATCTCCTTAAAATTGAGAGCCAGCCACCAGCGGGCTGATTTTTGAAATCGATAGACAAAGGATACATATGTATGGAGTATCGAACGATCCTGTTGGTTGAAATGTTTGGTTCCGATACACTAAGGAGGAAATGATGGACTAACCATAGGGTCTCTCGTGGGTCGCCTTTGTCCATTGCAACCACCCGCTTCCACCAATAGGATCCCTCCACATCCCTCTCGTCATATTTGTCTATAGCTTTGCCTATAGATTTCAACAATCAGCTCCCAGCGCTCAGTGGCCCAGGGTGCCAGTCATTAGAGGCCCCCCTGAAACTTAAGAGCTCCATGTAACCCAAATTCCCAGACTCAGGGCCTCTCTACATCCGCCTTTTAGACTTTAAAGACCCCGTGAGGATATATAATTTAAGCAAAAGCCCATGAGGGCCCGGGGGCCCGGGGTGCTATACTTACAGCATACCGGCGTCCCGCGGCTATTACGGCCCTTTGCGACGGTTGCAAACGACATTGATAGTTTCAGGAATTTTCAGTAACTCACAAGATATGGAGCACGTATGTGTTTCTTTTCATTGCATATCCTATGCCTTCCTAGAAAAAAAAAAGAATAAATTTGAAAAATTTTCTTCGCGGAAAAACACTCGGGATTCCAGGCTGAGATCGCAGATCCTTGCGTCATGCGTCAGACGAAGCTTCATCAAACAAAATTAAATTTAGACGTATTTATGTTAATAGGAACTATGTGCACAGGATTTGCGTGCAAAATAGTTACTTTTAGCAAAAATCGTCCATTTCATTCTAACCTCTCTGTACAGCGATGAGTGCTAAACAGGAATATTGACAATTCACGGTCGGAAGTGGTTCATCTCACACCTCACTGTCCTCTTCGATAAGGTTTGAAACATCGCTTGGAAACTTGCTGCAACTTAAAGTGCACGCGACCGAAGTACGAAGATCTCTCTGCACACTCTGAACATTATATCCCTTAAGAGGTTTGGTTCCCATATGCTATAAAACCCTGCAGTCTCTCTCCGGGTCTCTAAATGGTTTGACAAACAACTTAATATTATTTGCATGGCTGATGCTCGCTGCAGTGACCCTTTTATGTCTTGGATAGTTCATAGTACGGATGGACGAGAGAAAAATGACAGCAGGACACGTTCTGAGCACTCATTTTCTCGCATAGATTCGACGTATTCGATTGAATGTCTCGGTTCTGATCGCTAACTCGAGAAAGTTGTGACCACGCTTTTAACCGCGATTGACCAAGAAATAGGAACCACCGCATTTCTCACAAGGCAAACCGATTAACTTCAGTTCAGTGAAAAAAATCATGCACACCCTGATATACCCACATCCGCTAGGATCATAAAAAAATGGTGAAGCGTTTGACGTGGTTCAAACCTGGCGCAGCGTGAGGATTGGGAAAGTCCTACAGGGTTATTCAAAAGTCGCGCACCACTGGTCATAACTTTAGTTCTAATTATGATATCGATTTGCGGTTTAAGACTTGTTTCCTCATACCGAGGGGGAAACTTTTTTAGGTACTTTCCAGTTTTTGATTCCCTCGGGGGCGGGGGGGGCGGGGGGGGGGCAACTCAACAATTTCAAATGGCCACAACCCTCATGGCCAGTGGTGCGTAACTTTTGAATAACCCTGTACATCGACGGTGAAACTACAAAAATGCGTATCTCGGTTGCGATGTGTAAAAATCTCCATTCCTCTTTCATTCTGCAAAAAGGAGGCCGGACCAACATCATGACTTGAATTTTTTACGGGATATTCTTAACTTAGAGTAGAAAAATAACCGACATTTTCAAGAAATGACGATAAGTGGTTTTCCACGCAGAAAATAAAATATATCAGGAAGTCTACAACGCCGCAGATACGCATTTCTGCAGTTTCACCATCGATATGCTCTTTGGCTGTTCTGACTACAGGGCATGCACGTACGATTCTATGACTTACATTCGAACACTCTAACTGACTTTACCGGTTCACCAGGTTTTCATGAGACCCTATGTGATTCTAATCCAAATCCTCATCTGCATTCAATCGAGAATTGCTGTTCAAGCGCGCGTGATGCACAAAATCAAACTAGCTTCAAATGTATTGGTTTAATGAGAGGCTGACACGAGACTCATAATCCACTTAATCAATCCTAAAAACACGCTCGTTTCCAGGGGCATTCGAGTCTGCCGTGCTAAGGAAGAACGCCGCAAGAACATTCGAGAGTTGCCACATTTCCTTCGATAAAACGTTTATTTTGGAGGAAAGTTATGAATATATATCCTGCTTTAAAATTTTCAGGAGCTTTAGGTGAAATTGTGTACAAACAGTGCCGGATTTACATTTTTAGCACCCTAGGCTAAACTTAGGGTGGCGCCCCTAAAAGTAGGCGCTCTCGTGGGGAGAGGGGGGGGGAGTCCCCCAGACGCCCCTCCCCTCCAGATCAGAAGGAGGATGTTAGATGTCCGGGAAATGTTCAAATTCACCTTAAAAAAAAACACCTTTGTCAACCACAACGTAGACATTTTTTAATAAGTCAAGTTTTTTAATAAATTCTTAAAAATGTTGCGCCCTAGGCTATAGCCTATGTAGCCTATTGGTAAATCCGGCCCTGTGTACAAAATTATCTGAAAAATCGAGAGGAAAATATTCATAAATTTACCAGGAATTTCGTGTTTTATCAAAGGTAATTTGGCAACGCTTGGAGGTTCATACGGCGTTTTTCCTAGCACGACAGAGCAGGTGGACTGAGCTATCTGGATAAAGGGTAAACTGGTTTGGGCAGGCATGGCGCGTCGCGTGGCGCGGTGATGCGTTGGCGGTAATGTCCGTTAAGGTCATAAACAGGGGGGTGGGTACGAGTAGTCAGTTTCGATGACGGATGAGATGGAAATTAATCCAGGGGAAATGAGCGTTTTCGTCGAGGGCTCTGATTGATGGCAATATTTCGAGAGGCTCATTGCGACCTTGACAATGATTACTGTTCCGCTCAGCTGTGTCCGGGTCTGATCTGGCCTCTGCTCAGTACCTCCACACCTCTGCATATCTCGTGGCGAGTTCTGTCCACAAATCTTCATACCTAATCTTTTTACTACATATATTTATCTTTATACCATATTTCTAGGAGCTAACTTAACCCAACTTAACCTAAGTAATGAATATTAATCGTTTTGGTTAACTTTCTAGTTGAATTTTTCTTGTTTTTAGTTAATATCAGGATCGAAGTGCACGGGCAGCGCTGGGAATTTGTTTAGGAGGGTGCTTAAGGGACGAAGTATCCATCCCTTAAGAAAACATTTCGATTTCCGCTTTTGATGTGTTCCAGTAGGGGGATGGGGAACAGACCAGGTCATTTTCTTGTTGTGTTCACGGTAAAGTGTCAAATTCACAAACGAAGTCCCAAAAAACGTCAATTATGTAGGGTTCCGAAGTACCGATCTGTTTTATGCAAATGAAAAATTGACGGTTTTACAAATTTTTTGTCACTCCTAAGAAGACATCTTATCATCGCCACAGAAAACCTCGATTTAAAATTGATTAGCTTATTTTTTGTCAGTAGGTATCCCTCTAAAGGTTTATTTAAAAGTATTGTAACGCACTTTTCGGTATTTGTCCCCCCCCCCCCCGTCTGTTACACACCAATAATACCAATAATCTAATACTTTTTTTTTGAAAACCATGCAAACACTCAGCTAGATTTAGAAAGTAACGCTCGGTTTGGAGCATTTCCTTTTTTGTCAATGTTGAATCAAGACGTTTCCCTTTTCCTCAAGTGCGATACGAAATTAATACCGGAGGGCGCTGCGCACTAGGTGGAAGGAAATTTGGCGGCAACATGCAAGAGTAATCCAATATACTTACATGTACACAATGTTACACACCAATAATACCAATAATCTAATACTTTTTTTTTGAAAACCATGCAAACACTCAGCTAGATTTAGAAAGTAACGCTCGGTTTGGAGCATTTCCTTTTTTGTCAATGTTGAATCAAGACGTTTCCCTTTTCCTCAAGTGCGATACGAAATTAATACCGGAGGGCGCTGCGCACTAGGTGGAAGGAAATTTGGCGGCAACATGCAAGAGTAATCCAATATACTTTCCTCAGTCAGCTTCAATTTCTCCTGCACAGAACCGTCTGGTTCATTTCTAATTAATTTTTGTGGTCAGCTAGAAGGAATATGCCGTAAGCCATAATCATTTTTTTCCGCGTATGTTTTCCAGTTGAACTCCCTGTTTATCGATCATTTTCCATCGGTTGAGGTAGAAGATAATCTTGCTCCAGTTAACATCAAACCCAAAAAGGTAAAATATTTTTGTGAGGCATGAAGACATCCGCTTAGTAAGGGGTAATGCCGTCATTAGTTCACAAACGGATTGCATTCGCGCAAATTGGGAAAAAGGAAAAGAAGAAAGAAAAAAACAGTCCTTAAGACAGAACGTGGTCCTCTCTATTTTGGTTTTTTCCCCCACAGAACCTCAAATTGTGATAATGTATTCCTATAAAGCAAGATGGCAAAAAACTTCGCAATTCGGATGTTTTTGTTGACACCAGATGATCGACAAGAATCCATCTTCTCCAGCACCATATTATGAGTCATGATCCAACTGGAGAAAAAGCAATAAGCGGAGGAGAGTTATTGCATGAGGCATGAGACAAGGAATGCTACTTATGCTGAGCAACTTTTTCGGGTTGGAATTTTTTTTCCTCATACACCACGTTGCCTATCGACACCACAGAGAATAAATGAGATGATGGAAACTTATGGGGACTTTATGGGATTCGAAATTAGCACGTCCGAGATTTACCACTTGCTTTTCTGAAACTGAATGGAAACATAAAAATAATTAAAATCAATAACCACTGACACCCCCCCCCTTCCCCTAATAATAAGCCAACACTAAGATTATTACTTAAGACTTTGATTATTGACTTAAGATTATTTATCTTAAGAGAGGACTCAGAAGTATCCAATGACTATACGTATCTATCATAGTTACCATCAAAACAATGATTTTGGTTGATAAAATATATAGGATCATCGTATGCTTAACCATCCAGTCTAAATGTAAGTTCACAGAAAGTGCCGTGCAAGAAATTTTTTAGTCACACATTTATTTTTTTATTCAAATTTTTTTCCACGTAAGAGGGCGTCTTTAAGAATTCCGTGAGTTTTAAAAGAACAATTAAAGGTAATTTTTAAAGGACTCCTGTTTAATGTCATCTTGTTACTTTACCAATGAAAAAGTGAAACTTGGTAAAATGTTTTGAGTTTTATTTCCGGGCAAATATCATTTTAACTTAAAACTTTGCTGGCAAGGATTACTGTAAAGTTGCCTGTGAATTTGTTTTTCATGCTCACCATCCGTTCATTGAAAATAAATTATCATTTTTTTCTGAATATTTTTTTGTTACGAATTATTTTTCTTTTTAACCTTCCGCTAAGATAAAAAAATAACAGAGAAATTAATGAAAAAGCATAACATACAGAAAAAGGATGATATTTGGACTGCATTTTGCAATTTGGAACTATAAATTCTGGCCCGGTTTAAAAACAACGTATGTGCCATTAGTTTCCCAATGCATATAAGTGTTTTTTCAGATGACTCAGAATTTATAGTTCCAAATTGCAAAATGCAGTCCATTTGCTAAGTCCATTGCAAGTTGCTAAGTTAACTATGTTGAAACGTCATACTACTCACAAATTAGTATACGAACCTGCATCACTTTTTCATTAGTTCCGCTGCTGCTGAAACTTATCAGTTGTTCTCCTTCAAGTTTTCAAAATAATTAAATACAGTAGATTTATTAGCTCTCGCAAGTTGGCAACACTGTTTCCTCCGTGTAAATCCATTTTATATGTAAGTGAGGCTGTTGGCGTCGATAAATATCAATTATTTAATATGTTTTCGGAGAAAAAACAGTGCTGCCAACTTGGCAGTGGCGAGGTGTGAATGATCGATTATCGATATTTCCCCATTTGAAGCTATGGTTTACAGAATCGAATTTTAAAAAGTTCCCCGTTTTAAAAGACCCTGTTTGTCGATCCTTTTCCATAGGTTCAAGTGGTAGATCAATCGGTATATCGCAAATCTCGCCACGCCCCTGCAACTTGATCACCTATAAGGGGCTACTTCAGGGCTATCTGATAGAAATACCTAGACGATTCACGCTTCCTGCATTGAAATCTAGGTGTTTATGTTAGAACTGAGCTTTGCAGTTCAACCGCCTGCTTCTCTGAATTGTATGATGAAGCAAGGACATAAAATGGCACAATTTTATCAGATCAATTTCTTATCACAATCTCAAAAAAATTACAAATCCCACGTTGATTATTCAGCATATGCATGTTCACGCATCAGAAGATGACGGAAAAAATCCAAACAAGAGAAGGGTTAGACGAATCTATCCTGTTCATTTGTATGATGATCATGTGTAACTCATGCGATTTTCGGTCGATCTAGAAATGGTGCTTTTGCACCTTGACTAAACTTACAAATATACAATTACGAAAATATATAAATAAAATAATATAATAATATATAAATAGAAAATATACAATTGTAATAATAGAATACGCACTTTATACCTTAAATATACTGTCGCTTTAAGTATAGCACTTCGCGACGCTCTACGACCCCTAATCGCCACTTTGCCGTGCTGAATAAAAACGCCGTATAAACATTCAATTGTCGCCTTCCTTCTTTAAGAATATTTATTTTTGAAGAAAGTTATGAATATTATTCCTTGAGATTTTCAGACTTTTTAGATCAAATCACGAATTAAATTCTCTGAAAAATCAGAGGTGGAATATTCACAAATTTTCCTGAAAATTCGTGATTTGTCAAAGAAAATTTGGTGACGTTTTCATAGCTCATACGACGTTCTTGCTTAGCACGGCAGCACCGTTCTCATTAAACCTGCAGGAATCTTGCACTTTGTATTTTGGACTAATTGTGATCAACACCCCTCCACCCTCTAATTAGACGTCCTCTATACCATCTCACAGGAGGAGGAATGAAGGGATAAAAAATACCCATAGTTTTGCCCCAGTCAGAGTCCCGCCACTGCTGATCAACCGCGAAAACGGCAAAACCTAGTAAGAAAAATAAATATTTTGAGCGCGATGCGTTGAATGACGCTACGCACGGTGGATCGAGTCAATAGGAGAGGCTGGACAAAATTTGGAAACTTTAAACGCTTATAACTCCGTTTATACAAAACTTTAAGATTCCAAAAGTTGTTTCATTGGTTTCCTAGTAAAATTCTCTACTATCAGCATCCCTTGAAATTGGGAATGTGACGAAATAAACATCAAAATTAGCGGTTTAAGTCAAAAATTTCTTTTCCGACCTCTCTGAATGACTCGATCCTTTGTGCGACGCGGCCCTACCCTGAGAATGGAGTGCTCTAGACCGTGCGTAAATGAAACAAGCGATGATGAGTTTAGTCCATTTAATTTGACAGAAAACTCCACTCATGCCCCGGATGACGGATTCAGTTCCGAGTTCCCGTGGGAGAACCAATACCTCTAGTATATAACGTCGCTCCTGTTCCACACCATAACCCTATCCGACTTGCTTCGTTTTCTAGCAGGTATGTCAATGCCACCCTCGAGAAATTTCGGTGTTAGTATTTCCGCTATACTCCCAACTGTAATTTGTTCCACCGCACAAACACTGTGTTGCCAAGTGTCCGATAAGCATGAAGCAAGGGCCGCGGCATGTGAATCAAATTGATGAATTTTAAGATATCTATGGGCAATGCTATCACCTCTCCTCATCCATTGCCCCAAAATTGAGAGACACTTTAGGTATCCATCAGGTTTTAAACAAAAATAAAAAAAATTAGCGCCACCTGTCCCGCCGCACAATGGAACGAGCCAATTCAAGAAGTCGGACAAAATTTGCAAACTTTAAAAGCTTATAACTCTGTAAATACAAGACGTTGAGGTTCTTAAAGTGGTTACATTGGTTTTCTGGTAAAATTTACTAAAAGAAAAACCCCTTAAAATTTGACAAACTGAACATCAAAATCTGCAGGTTTTAGTCCAAATATTTAAGTCCGTTCTCTCGCATTGACTCGATCCACTGTGCGCCGTCCGACGGAGAAAAATAGAAGGAACCACACGTGCATAATTAAAAAAAAAAAAACTCTTTATACGAGGTTTTTTTGTCCTTCTGCAGTATAGTACCTGTACAGTATTTTCTTTTTCTCATTTTATTTTATGCAAGGCTCAAGAAGAGTATCAAGAAATATCATGGAGGTCTTTAATCAAATATATTACAAACAATCCTTCGCTCGTGGGGAAAGGAAAGTGCAATACCTGAAAAATTTATATTTTATTAATTTCACCGAAAAAAAAGAAGTGTTACGCCAACAACCGACACCGCTGATTTTACGACCCGAGGTTGTTAAAAAAATGTGCCAGGATGGCATGCGTTACTTTTACAGCTTCAGTGGATGTTAATTTACACACCTGATAGATGTTTCTTTGACTAATGAGGACGGAAAATTTACGTCCCTGGAGACGTGAAATTAACCCCCTTGAGGATATGGAATTTACGTTCTGCCGGTCGTAAATTTTAAGTCTTCGGGGTCGGAAAATTTACGACGTTGAAAGCGTAAATTTCTCCTCGTCGGGGACGTAGATTTTACGACTTCAGGGACGTGAATTTTACGACTTCGGGGGCGTGAATTATACGCCTGGGACGTGAANGTAAATTTTACGTCCCCGAAGGCGTAAAATTCACGTCCCCGGAGGCGTAAAATTCACGTCCCCGGAGGCGTAAAATTCACGTCCCAGGCGTAAAATTCACGTCCCTGAAGTCGTAAAATCTACGTCCCCGACGAAGTGAAATTTACGCTTTCAACGACGTAATTTTTCCGACCCCGAAGACTTAAAATTTACGACCGGCAGGACGTAAAATCCACATTCTCAAGGGGGTTAATTTCACGTCTCCAGGGACGTAAATTTTACGTCCTCGATACCCTCTTTACCTCGATAATGAGGAAATAGCCACGTTGGTAAAAAGTCAAAAGTTCACAGCAAGAAGATTGCATATTACTACAAACTACAAGAGTAGCTGCTCACAGTTCAGTTTTCCGAACTCCTGAAATAAGTGATGTAGGCAACATTTAACTCAGTGCAACGCAAGAGGTTATCGTTGCTTTCTGAAGGCGCTCACGTCGTGCGGCAATAATGCCGCGAATGTAAGCTCCGGCTCCGGACTGAATTATTAAAGTGATTATTATGTGATATTAAGTGTTATTTAAGGTTGACTTCATTTTCTTTTGATGGAGGTCTCATTATCAATAGTAGAAGAGTCATCTGACGACCAAAAATAATCAGTAAATTTAGAGGATGTATGCAATTAGCAGATAGAGCATTGCAAACTAGAAAATCATGAGTCGGCCAAATAAAGTTGGTTCTTGGAAGTCTGGCTCTGGTACGCCTGGTTCAGCTGATCAGGGACTCAAACTAATGTACGCACACCTTTCTCAGAAATTAGTGCCGGATTTATGAGATTTTTTTTTTTTTTTGACTGGTGGGATATTGATTTAGTTACCTTATGAAGGAAGGGGGTCTCGAAGACACCCATACGCTAAAAGAGGGTCCAGAGGAGGACCTGGGTAATTGTATAAAAATTTAGAGTAATATTTTTAGTCCTTTATTTGTTTACTGAAACCACTCTTTCTCTTCGGTTAGCGGTGAAGCATGCTGTATTTCTGCACGTACATGACCGCGTTTAGTCATTTTTTATCACTTCAATGGCTCTAAAATAATATTCATCAAACGTTTTACATATCAAAAGGAATGAAGCAAATGGTCTAATGAAATTAATCGACCTAAGACAGAAAATAAGGAAGAAGAAAAAATATCAATCCAAAAGTTAAGATAATTGTAAATTATTTAAGAAGAAGATATTTTCGTATTGCGATTCTACTCATTTAAGGGATACCTACGAGATAAAACTTATACTTTGGGACTTCAAAAAAACTAATGTATGCCACAGTCTGTAGAAGGAATGACCTCCAGATGCCCAAAACTTTTTATTTTACGCTATAAGTTTCAAATTGGGACAATCGACCCACCCGTATTTAATTACATTGATTTTGATAGTTTTTTAAGTATTTTTTATGTTTTTGAAGGTAAGGAATACTTACTTTGAAATGTTTAACTCATTGGTGACATGCTGGAGCTTTCTCACCCCTCTTCGACATCTGTCATATGTAAATCCCCCAGAAGAGGATAGTCGTGTCAACTAGACCCCGCTTGGGGTTTCTAGGGATAGTCCAAAAAAAAAAAAAAAAAAAAAAAAAAACAAAAAAAAATCCTTAACACGATACAACCCTCTATAAGATACCAGGTTATAGACGTGCTTTTTAAATGAGCTTTTGACGACCGCTATTTTTTTCTTTCTTTTTTTTTTCTCTTTTTCCAAAATGATTCTTGATTGCGTAACACTAGCGCATATTTTGAGCAAACTTTTAAAATAAGAGGCACAACAACGCGTGTTGATGACAGCGCAGAGATTCAACTATTCGTACTTAAACCGTTTTGCATCTGCAAAATTGAGGGCGCGATGCGAAAGGCGTGAACTCATAATTCTCAACTCAATGCTGCCAATGAGGTGAAAGCTCGGATTCAGGAGAAAAGTTATAAAACGAGGCAGGAACGTCCGATGTCTTCGAAGCGCCACTACAAATAAAACAAACCGAAACAACACAACATGGCAACAGAGTGTAAAGGAGAGAGCGCGCGTTGATGACGGCGCAGAGATGCGACTATTTGTACTCGATGGATGTGCGTGTCGCATCCGCAAAATTGAAGGCGCGATGGCGCGAAGAGTGAACTCGCAATGCTCCGCTGCGCTGTTCAATTCTAAAATTTTAAGACACCTGCACAAAGGAACTTACAAAATAATTTTGTTGTTTCGTGAAATATATCAAGCCTGATCTTTTGCAAAGATTTATTCTTGAACATTTCAAAATGATTAATGTATTTATTTAAAAGACTGCTTCGTGAAACGCTGGAATGAAGCATGCATACGATCCGTCCATGCTTAGTAGTTTAATGCGGGAAACATACTAGCTATAGCTATTGAATTATTGATGAGAGGCACGTTTCCAAGAAAAAGACCTAGTAGACGTTCATGCAATCATGATGTGTTTTAAAAATTAGTCTACAGCATGAAATCTTCCTTGAATAGATTCTTATCAGCTAAGTGCACTTATTCGTGATGAATGACGAATGAATATGAATATTTTTTCTGTATTAGCTTGTATCAGACATATCGATTAAAGTAAATAAAATCGAGTAGGCTTGGGCATAGATGGCGTTTAAATATGGTTTAAATGCTCTCAAAGGAATGTGCAGAGCTCACACTTCTGGTCCAGATCCATCATCTAACGTAACAACCTCTAGTTATGACAAACACTCTGAGTATCTGAATAATTTTAACCGGAGGTCGAAACCCTTAGTTCCAATAAGTTCCACCAGAATCGAGAATGTCCTCCGAAACACTAACTTTATCTTAAAAGTTCTAAAATCTCCAAGGCCAGCGCCTTAAAATTTGCTTCAACAAGAAGATCAATTTGACCAGAGGTGGTAGGAAACTCTGGACCCAGGAGTCCTAGGATCTGCTCTTATTAGCCGGCTGACTTTAGCAAGAGACAGTTTTCATGAATTGATTCTTGGCGATTCTTGCAATTATCGACAAGAAAAAGAGGGGCCAGATTTTTTGCTTCATTTAAAAGCTGGCATATTTTTAAGTAACATACGTACCTACTTAGTTTGCTCTAAGCTACTCCAGCCTGCTGTTACTAATTTTGGCGGGTTTTATTTGAATGCACTGCCGGTTGCGGTAGTGCCACTTCATTCTTGCTGAGGGAGTCGTATAAAATTCTATCATTATGCTGTATTGGTCTTGAATATTGAACGATATAGATTGATGATTTTTTAAACCTCAAGTTTTTAAACATACACTCAAAATTTTGCCTCATAGGCTCAAGGTTTTATTATCCAATGTGGTCCCAGATGCTCGTATTATGTTGGCAGTATACGTGTCACATGATACACGTTATCACTAAGGTCTGTTTGTTTTGAAAGAGGGTTACGTTTTCAGTTTTTTCGTCATCCGATCCATGTAATTGTAATTTGCTCGCTATTAATCATAAGTATTAATAAGTACTTATTTGACTTTGATTAGATTGTCACGTCTGTTAAGTAGTAATCATGAATCAGGACATTACTCAGTATGATTTCCTAGTAGCCTTACTCTGTCATAGTTTTTTATCGTAGCAAAATGCAGTGATCAAAAGTTAGCTCCAACTAAGTAAATATTTGTCATTTATGATCCTCATTAACTACTTTTCTGAAAGTAGGAAGTCTGTTCAATTCGTGTAGTTACTGATCATGTATTCTCAACTTAGTTACTGATTTCGCACCAAGAAATGTTACACAAGTTCGCCAAGGACAAATTAAGTCTAATCTGTAAGTTTGCTTGTTGATTTAAATGGTAAAACTTTTCCTTATGGGTGGAGTCTCACACATTTGCTCCAAGGATTTGAGTAGAAATTGCTCGTGGGAAATGTGCACAATGGACTCATCATTAGAACTTGTGAGCAGATGCCAGAATAAAGGCATGTGTGCGTCTCTAAGGTTCTTTGATAAAATCTGACTATCCAAATCCTAAGAAAGGGTGCCATGTGGGCAATAGCTGAATGCTTCTTCTTTTGATAGATCTTATGACTCTCTAGAATTTTACTGTTATTCGGTACCGGTGTGTCTCTTTTTTATCCACTTAATTATTACAATATCACAACTACCTACTATCAGTTAGTCTGTCAGATTGTGTGACATTAAAATAGAGAAACACAAGTTGAGTTACCATGTCGCATGGTATACTATGGGAATTTTCAAGATAAAATTATCAGTGGACTGTGTTGAACCAGTGTCTATCCGACCTACCTTCGCCCAATGACCAAGTACTCATAAGCAAGGTAGCTCCGAGTGCCTCGGCTAATGCATGGATGCTCCTAAACAACTCTTCAAACTTCACACCATATTGATAGAACTTTCTTGAAGGAGTTAGTATTGCCTGTTTTCGCAGTAACTGAATTATAAAGTCTCAGTGAATATTTCTTGCAAGCACTGTCCTCTCTCTAGTTTCAAATGGTTTCAATGTGTCAATGCATACGTAATACCTATTTGACAAATATGTAATTGAATCTTGCTTTTGATTTCAGTTTTAACCTTACTGCTGCTGATTGAGTTTGGACCAGTGCCACACCTTCAGAACATAGGATTTTACTGTGGAGACCCCAAAATCAGTCACAAATTTACTGGTGATACCATCAGAGCAAGAACTCTAATAGCGATCTCTTTCATAGCTCCATTTTTAGTGGTATGTATTTGCCCTTGTCATCACTGAATAACTCTTGAGTAGGTAAACAGAATTGTGATAGTCAAGAAACGTGTTTTTTGATCATGTTCATTAAGGGGCATGTTATTTATGGAGGTCTTTCTATTCTGTATAAGTCTTACTATCAACATCTCTGTTTCTGATGCCAAAAGAATTGGACTACACTTTGCATTTTGGAACCACAATTTCTAGCTCATCAGTAAAGGAAGTTATGCGCATAGGGTAACTAATGGTACTGAAGGTACTTACTTTCTCCATACTCTGTCAGAAATTTTAGTTCCCAGTTACAGAATGTAGTTCAATTGTCTTCCTCAGGGATTCATTGAAAATCTCCATGTCTCTGCCGTACTGTGCATGGCCTGACTCAAATAATCGGAGCAACAAAGGTTTCTTGTCCATGTAAGAGAATAGTATGAAAATTAATCAGAAATAAAATTTCAACTGCTAATATAGAGAAATGCTCTTCTGTCGGTTGTTATGTTGTTATTGTCATTGTTGATAGTTGCCCAGAAATATTTAAACACTGTTACTAGTGTAAAAACTGGCATTGCAATTCTAGTAAATCTTTGTTCAAATCTGACTTTTCTACGAATAAAACGCATGACAAACCTCTAGACATTTTGGGGGCTGTTTCAACATTACACCTGTAATCAAAGTGATTCGCTAAAATATATGCCACGATCTATCTTCTAAAAATGAGATGTGTCTGGTCAAAAGCCTCTCAAGTGCAAGTGTTAAATACATTAGAGTAACTAATTGGAGATCGAAAAGAACTGAATTTCTGAGGGTGAAAAATTAGTCAACGTTAGAGAGAGGGGAATACTTCCATTGCATTTGGAATTTTGAAAGAGATGACTGGACCATCCGATGTAAACAAGCACATATTTAAACTGTGTCTAATGCCTAGATTTTTTTCTTTTTTGAATAATAAAATATTTTTTTTTGTGTGGCACTAAAGAATTCAATGTCACTCTTTTAACAAATATCTTCAGAAATATTTGTATTTGTACATCTTGATATATTTTGTTAAATTCATGACTTTGACATTATAATTTTTTTCTTCTAGTGTTGTTTGATCGAGTATAGCAGAAGCTCCAACCGGCCAGACAGATACGGTGTCAGTCGACTGAGCTGGTTCAGACGAGCATTACTATGGTACAAAGAGTACTTCATTGGTCTTCTTTTCTGTTATGTAATTATAGACGTGGCAAAGGTCATCGTCGGAGAGCCTCGACCTCATTTCTTGGACACATGCCAACCGGCTCAAGCTGTGAATTGCACTCAGGGGTGAGATTCATAATTATTTTAACAACATTGGAGAACTCAATTGTCTTTATTTTTGTTTTTCACATTGTAGCATTTATCATTGAAGCTTCGCATCAGTTTAAGGTATACACCATAAAGTTGGGTAACACGATTTTACTCCCATTGAAAAGATGAATGTCAACAAGGTTCAGCTATAGGTTTATCTTTGTTGCAAAAAGCTTTTTCGATACAGCTCACCAACTTAGATCGTAGAATGGTCTACGTATATCTCCACTTTTGCTGGAAAAGCTTGTACCTCAAGCATTAAGGATCCATTTGCAAAGGTACTTTTCATGATTCAAGCTTTTCTTGCTAAGAAACTGCCACACTAAAAATATTTTTCCTGAAAATAGGTACTTTTCCTTAAAATCTGTGAAATCTGTGTGGATTGAACATGCATTTGACCCACAGTTTTTTTTTAAAAAGGCCAGACAGTGATTCTTGTTGCTGTTTAGATGATGTCTGCTGAGGACAGTCAGCAGAAATGGTGAAGACTGGTTGCATCTGACAGTCTGAATCTCTGACTGACAAAAAAGATTGAAAAAGTATGTTGCTGTTATAGTAAGCGCTAACAATTTTACAGTTAAAACAAGTATGATCATCACAACTTCATATCGAATGTACATCAAACCTGTAAAGAAAAAATTGCAGTATCAACCTTGCCAATGTTTGCAATTGTAGATCATGTTTCTGATAAAATTTTCATGCATACATTGTTGGCAGTATGATTTTCCTGCTGAGTTGACTACATACCTACAATTTTACTGATTTTTCTAAATTTTTGCAGATACATTGCACATTACACTTGCACAAATAAAATGTTGAGTGGCTACCTAATCAGAGATTCGTATAAATCTTTTCCATCTGGACATGCTGCATTCTCGGTGTACAGTGCTGTTTTTACCATTGTGAGTATAGTTATTCTTGCCAGAGTATCAAGACTTAAATTTTGTGATTGAATTTCTAGGGAAATGAGATTACCTTCCAGAATGGAGTCCTCAAATTGTTGCCATAGGAAAAGGAGTTGCTTGAGGCTTTTTACTATATATTTAAAGGCACCTACTCTAGAAAGACATCTGTTTTAAAATTGAGTTTTGCAAGTAAATATGGAGAGACTGAGGAGAATTGCTCTTTTCAAGATTTTTATCAATTATAAAAATTTACGCAGGGATGTAGGTATAAAGTGGGCACTGGCATTCCTGTTCTTTGTAAAAGTGAACAATATAGATATCTACAGCCAATGAGAGGTATGAATTGTGAACTAGTTGTTCACCACAACAAACCTGTCATGCAGAGCATAGTGGAGCGCATGAACATCAGAGAATTATAGTTCAGTACCAATGTTTCATTTCAGCGCAATTTAAATCCTTCTTTTAACACTATTTATTTCATCAACAAGGAAGGTTCTTCTTTTGAAACTCTTTGAATATGTACAAGTTTCATTGATTCTCCATCAGTATTCATGATTTCATCAATTTTATGAATTCTGTTTGTAGAATTTTAGCCATTATAACTTCATATTTTCACTTTGTATGAGGAAACTGGCAAGTTTAAAAACAAGATTTTTCCATAAGAACACGCAGACAATTTAATTCTTGCCAAGTGTGACAGATCAATGGTTAATGGCTGTCTTGTGCAAGTACCTACTCTAGATCCAGATCTCTAAAATCACTCATACGACTCCTTTTTTTTTTGAGTGGTGTACCTGCTTCTTTCCCATTGGAACTGTTATTCCCAACGTATGCATAACATTTGGAATGGAGTAATTGTGCAGTTAAATCCTTGAAAAATCTTGGGTATAAGGAATGAATTTTATTGTGTTAAAATGTCAAAGCGGTTTTTATTTACAGAATTCTAATTGTAGGTAGCTTTAAATGCAACTACAAAGTAAAAATGTAAAAACAGACTAGCACAAAAAAGGTCCCAGTTGCATCGTTAATCGGTGCTGTCTGTGGGAAGTATATGATATTTTTTTAGATCAATTTTATACACATGCTATAGACAATTCGCAATCCAAGGCAATTTGTGATCAGCTTGCAAATTGCCTCTTTTGCAATATGCATATCGTATGTGTAATTTACTTCATTGGCAATATGCATATTACCTATGCAATTAGCGAGCTGTTTAAGTGATGGAATGGAAAATGATAACTTGATAAGGAATCATTGGCAACACTTCAGAATTCGCAGATGAGCTAGCAGCTTCAAAACCAGGTATTTGCACTAGCTCCCTGCGTAAGCACTAGGAGCAAGGGGAGGTCCAGATTTTCAATTGCTTGCCCTGATAGGAAATTGTTGGTGACAGGTCACATGATATCACATGAGTGCACATTGACCTCATTCTTGTGCTTCAAAATTCAATGTTGCCTCTTGTAGATATAACAGGTGTATAATAGTTTTTGTGGTATTTTCAGTGGTATTTGCAGAGGAGGATGATTCCTGTAACTTACACTCTACTACCTTTATTGCAAATACTGTGTATTGTTTGGGCTCTTTGTTGCTCTTTGACAAGGATTACAGATCGTAGACATCATTGGTGGGATGTTTTAGCAGGATCTATCGTAGGTGTTGCTACATCAGTGTATGCTGTGAGTATTTCAAATCTTTCTTTTTATTCCAATCAGTCTCATTGTTTGAAATTAAAGTGAGAAAAATTAGATTGATATTTTACATCCATAAAGAAGAAAATAAAAACCCAAATGCACCTTGCAATTATATATATGAGAAGTTTCTTTAAACCAATCATAGCCATGAACTTGGAAATCTTGATATTTTGTTACACAGATAACTTCATGGAATGTGGCTTCATGAAGTGAACAAATTCAAGCAAAGACCTATAAAGTAAAAATTTGACTGCATTTTGCAGTAAGAAACCAAGCCACAGCAGTTATTGCCAATTTTAACCGGGAAATTTAATTTTTTACAAGAAAACGTTTGTGCGGATTCCTTCGAAAATGTGAAGGAATTTATTTTGTACTATGCAGAAAATTTGCTGAAATTTGCCCAAAAATCCGCTTAACCGTCTTAATGTAATAATTAAATTGCTCTATTAAATTTGGCAATAGCTGATGTAGCTTGGTTCCTTTCTGCCTAAGACAGTCCAATCGATTGATAACAGATAAGCAGAATAGCCGTAAATGTTTATTAAAATGAAAATCACATTTTCATTCCGCCGAAGCTTTTTGACCCTACACAGTTATCATCAGGGTAAAGATTACAACATAGCATAAAATAGAAAACTACAAAGCAGTTAACAAGCACTAACTTTACAAGCAAGCAACCACATTTTACAAGTAGAAAGAAAGAAAATTAGCGAATTCTCGTAATCTTTACCCTCATAGTTGTGTGGGGTCGAATAGCTTTGGCGGAAAATGTGATTTTCAACATTGTAAACATTTACAGCACATGGCTATTCTGCTAATATTAATTAATTAATGCTGTCAACTACATAATGTTTGGTCCAATTGTTGATAGTCCATATTAATTTGACAGTAAGGTTTTTCCTCCATAAATGAAGAATCTGAAATTTTTTCCCTCTTTTCTTAAGTTTTTTTCCCTTCTCAAGAGTATCATCTTATGAGGAAGATTCATTTGCATAAATTTACTTGGAATATTTACTCTGTATCAAAACTTCTTCTTTTTTACCGGACAGCAAGGGGTTTGAAAGGTTAGAAAGTTCATCTAACATTGTGAGAGTGAAAATTTCTGAGTGAATTTCAAAGAGCAAATTATTCAGAGAAATACAATGGTAAGAGGCAATCAGCCAGAATCCATGATTTTAAAAGAAAATATGCACATACACTTAATCTACAGAGTGATCTTAAAGTCCTGCTCTACCACTGTAACTTCTGAGTGAGTTTAGATAACCGCCTCTTTATGTTCTTTTCTATAATTTATCGCAAGTGCAGGGTCATTATTTGAGATAGAAAAGTAAGCACACCCTCTGCAAGGCGGTCCTCCCAAAATTTTGAGAGGTCCTAAAAGTAGTCTCCTTTAACCTATTTGCATGAATCACCCTGTACAATACTATCTAAATTAAAGTACATATGTCTTTAATCAAATTAGGATTAATTTTCTAATATTTGAACTCGTTGGAGGGATAAAATGTATGATCTTAGCTCAGCAGAAACTTTTTTTTGAAGAAGCTCAGGTTTTTGCGCTTATTCACTATAAAAAATTTTGGAAATTTTTTCCCCTTTTAATTCTTTTTAGTGGAACCTGTTATAGAAGAATGAGGTAATTTTTTTATTTTGACTTTCATAGTTGTAATTCTAATACTTAACAGTTAATTTTAACAACTTCAACTCTATTCTGTCATTTGAAACGAGGGGTGCATTCTGAATTTCAAGGAGCATCTACACTTATTTTAGTGGCCTCTTTAATATTAATATCTCTGAACGGGGTTGAATTTTTGGAACTGAAAATTTTCCAAGTTGTTATGGGAGATTTCATTGATTGCTACTCGTAAATGAGGCTAAGTTGTCATATAATCTGTAATCAAAATTTGGTTTTTTGTTTCAGATCAAAATTTTCTGCTGTGATTTTCAACTTGACAGTTATCAAAATCTGCTGAAAGTTAAGAACACTGTCAGTGATGTTAAAGAGAACGGGATTTTGCATAGAAATGGCAATGTCAGGCAATTGTCTGTTCGAAGATTATTAACAATGCCCACCGGAATCGTTGATGGTCATCATGAGTTGAATCAAGTTCATAGCTGAAAATTGGATTTAATGATGTCTATAACATCACTGAAAGAAATCATTAAGACCATAGACCGTGTATTTCCTAAATCACCAAGTGTTTTGATGTCACTGTTCTTAGCAATCAAAGTTTTTCCAGTCAGTGCTTGCAAAAACCAAATACTTTGATGGTATACTAGTCCATTGTTTAATGTAATGACATCCTCATATGTATTTTATTTATTTTCTTCTTATCCAAATTAACCGCTAAAAAGAAGGTCTTGAGAAGAGAAGAGTGAAATCTTGAAAGTGAATGTTTTTGATCAGCTAAAACCATGGGATGGATCCTAGAACAAGTTTTCAATGGAAGTCTCAAGCAAAATTTATAAACTCCATCAAAAATAATTGATCTGTATTACTGGGCTAATAGTGGGATTAGTCACAATCTGAATGATGGGGAAGAGCTTTTACTTGAGTGCTTTTTTTTTTCTTACTATGTAATTCCAGGACAGAATTATTTTATATAAATATTTTTGTTTAAGTTTGACTTTTAAATTGCGTACAATTGGGGGAAAATTTGAGAAAGAAAAAAAATTTTGAGACTTTGATTAAGTCAGCAACATTATCCGTCCCTGAACTTAATGTTTAAACCCTCATTATCAAAGATGAAGAGCCAAAATTTCATTCAAACAAGTTAACTACAATATTTTTCAACTCATCACCTTAGATAGGGTACAAAAAAAAGTGGTAAGGCAGCAGTTTTAAGATTTGGTTTTCTCTACTTTAAAAGGAGGCTACCGTGAGATTTAGACACGGTTTCATGCCATAAATGACCCATTCTTGCAATGATTCTCATCAGACTTTGTGATTTTCCCCATTATGTCGGAATGTATGTGTTTTCACCGTTACACCCCTGCTCCTCATGTTTTATCTATGGCGACTAACTGCACCAAATTATGTCTTGTCCCATCATTCATTCTATTGTCTTTTGCCAGATTCAACCACCTTAAAAAAATAAAATTTAATCCCCTAATCAATAAAGCAAAACTTTCAATGTCGTTTTGAAAAATATTAGGGGTTAAATACCAAATTTTATAGTCCAAATAATATTATTAACTCTTGTAGAATATTCTGTTACTGAAACTAGGAAGTAATGGAAAAATTGGCTACTGCTGATGGCCCCTAAGTTGAATTATCCTTACTGCAAGCCCTTGGGAATCACTCCAAAGCAAAGGCTCAGACATCATGACATCAACCTATTATGTATCTGACCAAAGTCTCCAGAGCAGACGTTAGACCCCAGCCTTTTTCCACAATCCCCTCTTCCTTTGAAGAGAGTAAACAAATGAGTAGAAGTCCTTTAATCAAATCCGGTGCAATTTATGGTCAATCTTAGATATTAGATCTTAAACTTCATTTTCTCCTTGCTAATTTTAAAATTGAATTTTAATAGAAAAATAATTCCGTTCGTTCTGTTTAGTTCTTCAATTTGATGAGATTTTATTTTTAGAATTGCTCTCAACACTTTCTCCTTCTCATTGAACAAATGAACTTACGCAGGATCTGCATTTAAGTTTACATTGATTTTGGCCAAATACGTTTTTTTGTTGTGAAACAAAGAATTTTCTTTTCTATTCAATGGATAAAATTGGAACTAAATTCACAATATTTTAATAAAATCATTCATGAATTCTTAATCATCTAGCTTTAAAGTCAGATTTTAATTTTATTTTGGGTAGATAAAGACAAAATAGACTGAGATCATGGATGTAGACATTGCCTTGTCTCTCATGAAAAAGTCTGATATATGAGGGTCAGAATCCCTTGATTTTAAAGAGCAGCAGAAGATAACCAGTATTACAATGAGAAGAGTTTCTCATTTCAAATTATTTTCAAATCAGTTTATTGTGTGCATTTTTAGTATGTAAGATACAAATATTCTTTAAATTTTTGTAAATTTTACTGTGATATTAGAATTCATATTGGTAAGTATTGATTTTAATTTTGTCAAAAAAAATTGAATAAAGTTTATTGCCACTGTCTATTGTCGTATATTAAATGTCTATTCAAGTCTCTCTGTAGTAAGATACTTGTGTTATTGCCATTTTTTTACAGTCCCGTTTAATTTAATGAGGTACTCTCAATAATTGTATTTATTTATGCTAAAAGGAACTTTGTGCATAGGGATTGCATGCAACGTAGTTCTTTTTAGCATAAATACGTCCAATTACCCACTCTGTGTTCTCACTTTGTTCTAATCGCGTCATAGGATTCCAGGCAACTGGACATAATATAAATTTCGTATGAATTCTTAGTTAGTGTTTTTCATTAAAATAAAATAAAATAATGAAAAAAAAAACAAACAAATGTAATTTCTCCTCTCAAATCTTAACTAATCAAAATGCAACTAGATTTCCTGTATTGTTTGATTAATTAAAGACCCAGTTTATCGCTGGGAAAAAATTATGACTGTCGACATTTCTTAAATCAGATTTTTCATCTCTCTTTATCAAGCTTCATTGCCATTCAAGTTGCATTTCGGTCACCTATGCTAGTCTTTACCAGGGAAATTTTGGGAAATGGCAGGTTAACGAATGGTGATATTAATATCAGTGATGATAGATAGGTAAAGTTAAAATAAGGAGGGTGAAAATTAAGCCCACAAATGCACAGTCAGGTGCAAGGAGGCCCCCAGTTAGAATATTACAGTTTCTAAAGTTTTATTTGCGTTTTTCAAGTACCTATGTAAATTATTTTAACTTAATGTAGTAAAGAACTGCTAGACTTTTTACCCCGATAAAACCTCATCAAATGTGAACGCAATATTATTTGAGGGCCTTGAAGAACAAGGCACATAAGTGCAGTGTTTGAAAAAACTTAAGATATTCATGATTTCAAGTGAAACTTAGTCTCAATGCATACCTATATTCCATGAAAAATTGCCTCCGAAATTCCAATTTTTAAGCACCAGAAAGTCAGTTTGACCTTTCTTACCGCCATAAGGATTTATGTAATTTCTAAACTTCAAACACGTAGGTATTTCTCGAAATAGCAAAAACTGCTCTTATGCGCCATTTGCCTCCTAGCCTCTCATTTGAATTTTCATAAATTAGACCTACATGTTGCAATGCGGAACTACAAATTCTTACTCAATTTATTTGTACCACTCGTCTCCCTGTGTACATGAGTAAGTAGTTTTACGAATAATCCAGAGATTAATTGTACTCAGTGGCGTAGACAGGGGGAGGGGGGGGGTCCAGGAGGCCTGGACCCCACCCTTTAACCTCGTTAATTGTGCCTTTTTTTTAACTTTTGGAGGGTAGACATAAAATATCATTAGGGACGTAAGTCAGGGGCGTAGCTAGGAAATTTCTCTGGGGGGGGGGGGGG
>NW_017548020.1:1110496-1174702 GCF_001854935.1 Bemisia tabaci
ATCCGTCACGTTTTATTGGAATGGATCCCCCCTCCCCCACCCTCCCTTAATTAATTCTTAGTTACGCCACTGATTGTACCTTCTAATCGCAAAATGCAGAAGGGCTCACAGAATGATCAGAGGCAATTTTTTTCTTGTAAAAAAAATAAAATCTTCAAAATGAGGTGAGTACTCGAGTTCTGAATTTTGTCAACCATGGACAGCTATCGACGTGCATGTTTTGTAAATTGATATAGCTAAATATCAGTGCAATCTCATTATTTTTGTGGCAAAATAAATACAGCAGATAACTTCCGAAGATCACCTCCGGCAGCGTTCAATTTCCGAGTAAGTGGATTAATTAATCATGATAAGATTTCGATATTTCCGCCACAGGATGTTTTGTGCTTTTGCTCAAATCATCGGACGGCTTACAGTGAAAAGTGAATGCGAGCAGGGTTCTTGAGGTCTAGAGAGGGGGAATAGACGTTCTGCCGCCTCTATGTCTGAAATCGGGCGAGAATCAGTTTTCGAAGGAAAAGATTAGCAAAGGCCGACGCGAGGCGACTTTCCGACGCCAACTCGGACAGGATGAAGTCTGCAGGTGCAGAGACCCTAGCACGGGCCAATCACAATCTGTGTTGATCGGGAGAAGTCAACCGCGCCCCCCCTCCACGGCGATCATATCGTGCACTCGTGCAGATTCATCACTCATTTCGGCACAGTCCGGTGGTCGCATGAGTTGGATGCATCGTCTCGCGTCCGGTCGGAGTGAAGTCCTCATGGCTGCAAGTAATTTTCCTTTCATGAACGGTTTTAAGACTTTCAGAACTCTTACATCGTACCGCGTTATACTTACCTCGTTTGTTTCGCGAGAACTCTCCAGTGTGTGTGGAAACGATCGTGTGAAATTACTCGTCGCTTGAATTGATTCGAGTCCTTCGTTTTCTCGAAATGTATTGACTTGTGCCCGGTGCTTGAGTGAATTGAATGAGGCAACTGATGCCCAAAATTTCCATCGACTCTCGTAGTTTCATGTCGTTTCGTCGTTTTCGAACTTTATTTGCGCCGTGCGTGGCTCGGTACCTCGTGTGCTCCGCGAAAACTCTTTAGCAATGTGCGTGAAAACGACCGTGCCTATTAAATTGTCGTTGAATTAGATGATGGCCGCCTTAGAGTGTTTCTCTTTTTCTCGAAATTTGTATTATAAATTGTGCCCGGCGTTTGGGTGAACAGAATTTGGGTAATTGATGTTCATGGATGTATCCCAAATTTTCGTTGATTTCCGTAGTTTCCAGTGTTTCGGTGTGCGTAGGTATGTGAACCTATCCATTTTCCTTTGAACATATTCGCGCGGGATTTTCATAATCGTTCAGTGCTGTTGAGCGGGGGCAGGAATTCGGGCGTGACGTTTGTCCCTCGTTTATGCGTATTTCTATGTGTGTGTTCGTGGTATTTCCTAGACTTACAGTGTCGGCTTCGCGTTTGAAGTGTCTCTGCTTCTCCTTCTCAATCTACCTACCACGGTTAAAATGATTAATTGTTCCATACCATCTGAAGGAGTCGGATATCTGGTCATTGCTTCCTTTGATGTGTGAATATCTTGGCGTTGGTCTGGATTCAGGTCAGAATTATTAGCTCATAACTTACTTAGATTCTGCTCAGATTTGGTGTCATGATTGTAAAATTGTGTGTACTTCACCTTTTTCTCGTCTTCTTTCACCTATCCATTTCCGTTGTGTCTTTTTTTTTTCGTTTATTTTGCTTCATTTTTACAGTTCTTGTCCTTCCGTAAATGCCAAGAGCAATTGCGTAGGGGAATCTTGATGTTGTGTTGTGTTCCTTACCTAGGTACCTCTAATCTGTAAACAACTGTTGCTATCCCATTTTTCTAGGCCTGCAGAAGTGTCTAGCGCGTGCAGACATCGTAATTACTGAGAAAACCATTTTTAATTGTTTGAGTTAAATACAATTAAACAAATTAGGTACCATCAAAGATCTATTTTCCGAAATTTCTAGTGTTACTTTAGCACCTCCTTTTTGCACATTTTCATGAGCTTAACAGATTATTGTCCCATTCCAAAATCAGTCGAGACTTTAGGTATGTATTCGGGAGAATGAGAGGGTTTCAGACTTCTGATTAAACTACCTCGAGTCGAGGTCTGTTAACACTCTTGATTTTACAGGTGGACATTTTTTAGGTTTTCAATCCTACTTGTACATTAATTAACGAAAATGATTCCACTCTAAAGAACATATTGCCTTCAATTTTCGGACAAGTCATCGATTCACTGTTATCATGATCATTTTTCTAACACTTTTTTACTATAGGCACTGTGGTATATCACACCTATACAACAACATGATTCCTTCTCCTCCCCTTCAACGCTCTGTGGTCCATGGAATTTTCTTGATAAAGTTCACACTGAATATTTTTTGAGCCTTTTTTCCCCGATTTGATTGGGGAACCAGATAAGTTTTATTACAGCATAATCTTAGTCAGCAATATCCTTTTTTGAGACCGGAGTCCGATTATTTTAATTTGCACCTAACCCTTGATATTCACCCTTCCCCGTCTCTTTTGCCACCAAGGTCGAGTCGAAAAATGTTTTAACCTGGGAAGTTCCAAAGTAGATTTTCTAGGTACATGTAATTAAAATAATATCGTATTCAGTCTTCTCAGATAATCTGCACAGCTGAAATTAGCTTTATTTTACCAGTATAGGTACTTTTATATTTTCTCATTTCATCGTATATATAATGACAGAACAAATCTTGAGATGATTCCTATGAGTATTGTTAAAGTGAGTTTAATATCTTAAAGCTTTTTATTTGAGTGTCCTCTCTCGTCGACTAGACCCATCTGGTGAAATTGAAGAGAGAAAAAGGAGGATAGATGAAGGGGGTGGAGCGAGAGAGCAAACATCTACGCCCCTCCAAAGTCACAAGAACCTTGCCTTAATTTTGCTTACGGCCTTCGGTACGGGATAGGAGCCTCAAAATGTACCTCGATGTTATCCAAAATTCCCAGATTTCCTGGAGCAGGCCCTCCGAAACTTCTCGTTGGCTCTCAGAAAAGCAGCCTCCCCCCTCCCCCCCGAAATTTGATCTTGGTACATACCAATGTTCATTCTTATCTTTCCTGATTTCTGAATACATTTCTTTCGAAATTTGAGACTAATGTGTCGAGAGCCATTTCAAATAAATCCTTTGGGAGGGGGGGGGCAGGTTAGGTTGTTCGGAGGTGGCGAAATATGCCGCGAAGAAAAGTCTCCGGAATATATATAAAATGCTTAAAATTGTTCTTTTAGAGAGAGAGAGAGAGAGGGGGGGGGTCTTCTTACTCCTTTGCCCCAGCCCCAAATGACTCCCTAGAAAAGTGCGAGTCGTAGTAACTTTTTTTAAATCATGTTGAAATTGATGATTCTAAAGCCGAACGAGGTCACCCCTTGCCCCGCCCGTTTGAATAACCATAATTTGCTGTCACGAGAAAAAGTTATTTTTGTCAGAAACATTTGTCCATGTCCAAGGAGATAAGACCAAAGGAAATATATCTCCATTAGATTATTGCTTTTTTAATTTTGTAAGCATGCATCAATACTGCCGTGCTAAGTAAAAACGCCGCCTGAACCTTCAGGCGTAGCCAAATCCTCAACGATGAAATGCGAATTTATGAGGAGAGTAGTGGCTGTTATTCTGTCAATATTTTTCGCAGTTCACTCAATCTAAAATGTCTGAACATTTCCAAGAGAAATAGGCGTAACTTTCTTTAAAAATTAATGTTTTATCCGCAGAAATTTGGCAATTCTCGAATGTTCATACGGCGTTCTTCCTCGGCACGGCAGAAAAGAAAGAGGATTTTCGTTAGGTCCGAGTGCAAAAGTGATTTCTTGTCAAGGAGAAGGGAGCAAAAGGGTGGCGGGAAACGACGTGAACCCTCTCCGCTCAGCTCACACCTGTAGCCGTCCGAACCGGATGCGTAGGCCCTTTCTCGGAATCCTTTCAGGCTCCGCAGATTTCAGCCAGTAGTTCCAGACATGCGACCCCACACCCTTCCTCATCCAATCGTTCGTTCATAGTTTGCCGATGATAACGCATTGGTTTTCCCCAGCTCAACCTTCCTTCTAGTCTCCACGGAGTCAGATAAGAAGCGATTTAATACTTCTCATTCCCTCTCCCTCCCCTCGCCTCCTTCCCCCTTTTCCCTTCTCCCCTCACCCCTCTTCCTTTTCCTCGTTTCTATTCATCATGGAATGGCACTAGGATTTTTAACACTTTAATGGTAGCCCCACCCATTCTCGTAGGTGCTTTATAAGTCTCGCATGTCTTTATTCTCTCCCTCAGCCTGTTTCTTTTTAGCATCCCACAAAATTAAATCGTTCTTGACTTTGTTTCTTTCCTTTCCTGTTCTTTTCTTATCTAATCTTCAGTGTTTTAACTGTTTAAAAAAAAATTAACTTTGAATTACCTAATTTATTTAATTAAGTTCTTGCATGTGTTAGGGATTTGTGATTTAAGGTGATTTGACGGACGCCATCTTTTGTGTCAGAGCGAGGTGCGATGTATCGTATCGATTCTTTCCATAATTTCAGCTACTTGTCATTTTTTTCAAATTTTGAGGTCGCGCCTCTGTTCGCATAGGAGACTACCAAAGAATACATGTACCGAATTTGACAAAGAAAATTAACGTAAGGCAGGGGTTTTTTTAGAGGGAAAATATCGCATTTGAGTGCAGTTTTGATAGCAGTATCGAATGCTATATTTTTCCTCTGAAAAAACCATGCCTTTATTACGTAGAATTTATTTGTCAAATTTGGTACATGAATTCTTTAGTCTCATGGCAACAGGAGTGCGATCTCAAAATTCGATAAAAAAAACCCAAGTAGCTGACATTATGGAACGAATCGATGCTATATATCGCACTTCGCTCCGACACCAAAAATTGCGCCCATCGATTCACCTTGCGTACTTTTTCATACTTCGAATTTCTTAAGAAGTACAATGGTGCCACCGATTTTCTCTTAAACTGATTCCCACGCTCAAAGAAGCTCTCAAAGTTGAGGCCGTAATGCAGGAGATATCACACGCAACGTTGAGAATCCACCTCTGCATCCTGTACTTTCCAAGCAAAGATAGGTAGCACATACATTAGTAGAGTTGTCACTTTGTTTGGAGACTCAAAGTTGGAACCACGGTAATCCTGCCAATGTATTTGCTCCTTATCTTCGCCTGGAATATTTGACTGGATATAGAGGTGGACTCTCATTGTTGCGAGGGGTATCCCCTCTATAATAGACTGAACTCGGAGAGCTTTTTTAGGCTTGGGAATTGATTTCAGAAAAAATAAGTGGCCCCATTGTGTTTCTCACAACATTTTACGCACGATCTGATGCTTTTATTGAGATCAAGAGTGGGTGAATATTGATACCTCCCGCGTGGGGATGTTGTCTTAGAAGGGGGTTGGTGGGGAACCGGGACTGAAGATGAATTAAGAGTGGTTTGTCGGACGGTCAGGTGGGCAGTTGGTCGAACGACCTATTGATCGCTTTTTCCCCGGGAAAAGCTATCGAGACATCGTTCGACCTATACTGTTCATCTGATTGTCTGACAAACGGTGAATGTGTGAAGTCTGTTCGATGTGAAGTTTGTTAGACTGTCGGGAGGGCAGTTGGTCGAACGACCTGTCGATCGCTTTTTCCCCGGGGAAAGCTTTCGAGAGATCGTTCGACCCATATTGTCCATCTGACGGGTTAACATACGGTGAATGTGTGAAGTTTGTTGGACGGTCGGGTGGGCAGTCGGTCGAACGACCTGTCGATCGCTTTTCCCCCGGAAAAAGCTTTCGAGGGATCGTCCGACCTATACTGGCCATCTTACGGTTTAACAAACGGTGAGGGTGTGAAGTTCGTTAGACGGTCGGGTGGGCAGTCGGTCGAACGACCTGTCGATCGCTTTTTCCCCGGAAAAAGCTTTCGAGGGATCGTTCGACCTACTGTCTATCTGACGGTTTGACAAACGGTGAGTGTGTGAAGTTTGTTGGACGGTCGGGTGGGCAGTCGGTCGAACGATTTGTCGATCGCTTTTTCTCCGGAAAGAGCTTTCGAGAGATCGTTCGACCTATACTGTCCATATGACGGTTTGACAAACGGTGAGTGCTTGTGGTTCGTTGGACGGTCGGGTGGGCAGTCGGTCGAACGAGCTGTCGATCGTTTTTTCCTCGGAAAAAGCTTTTGAGAGATCGTCCGACCTATACTGTCCATCTGATGGTCGGACAAACCGCGAGGCGTCACCTGGCTCTCGTCACACCATCAAGTTACGATCAGAAACTCCCATCATTGTGTGGTCAGCGATGACTTCATTTTGACGGGAGTGCGCTCGGAACTTTTTGATGCAACGAGTGCTCTGCATGATGATAGCCTGGGAGGCCGTTTTCCTTCATGCACCATCCACTGTGGGTACACTGCCGTCGAGTGGCAAAGTCTGCGGATCGAACTCCCGCCGAAGCTGGCCTGCAGCCGTTGAGTTGGGCGTCATTGTTGTGATATGCACGTCGCGGCGAAAAGGCCCGGTTTCCGCTCCGGGGGAGCCGGAACGGAATCCGGGTCAAACGGAACTTTTCTGGGGCCGAATGCACCTCTCACCCTTTACCAAGGCACCAAATCATACGAGGTCTGTCAGATTAGAAACCGTATTTTGGTCATATCAAGCCCACAATGCGTCCGAATTAGGTTTTTTTGAGCTTTCCTGATAGCTGGAAATATACTTATGAACGCTACGTTCACAGATTTTGTTAATTGATCAGTGTTCATTCCGTGTCTGGGAATCGACCCTCAACGGCAACTGACATTTGAAGTGCGGAAAGTGCGTCATTTTGGAAGAAGTGCGGGCTAAAGTGCTCGAAAATGGTCGTTTCGAGCTTGTTGAACAGAGTAATATTTCTGAAGGCTCTGTACATACAATTTTGATAGAATATGTATAGACACGCATCGAGTTTCAGCTACACTTGCCCCTTGATTGTTGTCCGTTGAACGAAAATCCAACCAAATGTCAATTTCCCTTTAGCTGCTTGAACGTTCTAACAATGATCCTACATTTTTGGATAGGATAATTTTCGGTGACAATACTTTAGTTTACGGCTACGATATGGAGACGAAACTCCAATCGTCCTTGTGGGTTGAAAAATGTAGTGCAAGACCGAAATAAGACAGACAAGTTCGGTCAAACATAAAAATCGCAAAACACCCTTGAGGTTGCCTTACTTCAAGCCACATACCAACAAAGCTAATCAGGACTTTTCAAATTTGTGAACGTAGCGTTCGTAAATATATTTTCAGCTGTCGGAAAAGCTCAAGAAAACGTAATTTGGACGCATTGTGAGCTAGTTATGACCAAAATCCGGTTTCTAATCTAACAGACCTCGTACTTTCATAAGAACTTTGCATCCGACTTGCGTCCCGTGGTGTGAAATGTCACACCTGTTTAGAAAATAATCGGTTCAAATGAGTCCTAAGTCGGATGCAGCCCTTGAAAAAATATTTTTTTAAATCCTCTGATTGAATTTGTCTATTTATTCAGAGATTAATTTTTACATAATCATACACAATTTTTTTACTACTACTACTACTACTGCTGCTACTGCTACTACTTACTATTACTACTATTACTTTACTTACCCTTACTCAGGGCCGCCCAGAAAGCGGAGGGGGGGGGAGGGGTAAACTGGTCTCTGATATTGAGGCCCGGGGTCGAAGTGGTTCCAGTGGCTCTAAAATTTGTGAGGTACCGGAGCAACTTGTTCATCCGTCTCTGGACCTTTTGAGTACTTAAGCGCAATCTTCGCGTCCTATAACCAAGTTTGGGTCCTCACTTACAGTCTTACAAGCCCCTCTGATCCATCTATTCTCTTAATTCTTGTCAGTCATGTTCGGCAATCAGAGCTAGTGAAAAGGTTTGAAATAATTTACATAGAGTCGATTCAACATTGCATCTATTCTACCTTCAATTTCAAAAATTTTTAGGAGTCCCTCCGGACCTCACTTTATCTAAGCGGGGGTTTCTCCTATACCCTCAAGTGGCCCGTCACTTCAATTTGTCCCGGGCCCATCTTGTGTTTTGGCGGCCCTGTCCTTCTTACTCCGAGACTGTACCTCCTTTTATCTTACCTGTAGTGGAGAATTTGCAGGTTTCGAAAACTTGATAAACTCCATATGCAAGAAGAAACTACTGACCGAACTGAGCACGATAATGCCTTCGGTTTTTAAATTGAACGGTTGCTGGCAGAGATATGAATATGAAATGACCCAACCTGCTAAAATTATTGCGTTTAAATGGGAATTGCCACCCGATGACGTCACAAAACGTTTTTTTTCACTTTTAAATCTCGTGTTCGACAATGTTCCACGAAAGAAAAAAAAATGATTGAAAATACTATGAGCTCGGCTCGTTGAGCACTCCCAGTTGAAGCAATAAAATAGTTCGAACAAATGGACTGCATTTTGCAATTTGGAACTATAAATTCTGCCTCATCTGAAAAAACACTTATGTGCATAGGGAAACTAATGGAACATACGTTGTTTTTACACCGGGCCAGAATTTATAGTTCCAAATTGCAAAATGCAGTCCAAATTCTCCAAGTTACTGTGAACGCTCCCGGCAACGTTTGCTTGAACTTTCCCGCTATCCACTTAATTTCCGTTCCCGGAACTTGATTTTTTCGGGAAATATTAGTCCCCACAAAAAGTGGTATGAATCAAAATGAATGTCATAGTTTTTATGAAACCCATCTTTTAAGCGGCGCATACTCTCGTGATACCCATCTAATAAGTTGTCGAGAAGGGATGAGGTGAGTGAAGTATCGCTCTTCGCAATCATCACAATTATGTTTCATTCTACGAGAATTTTAAAGTTTTTGCAATACTTTGAGTCGTCCACGACCCCCTGTAATAGATTCATTACCATCGATTCCATTTTAAGACTAGTTATTGGGGTCGCCACTTTTCTGGACCTTGACAAATGACGACCTTGTTAGACTTGCAGTTCATATTTGTTGCTTCTTGTACTGTCCACCGAAGAGTCTCTTAGCACTACGCATTTCCTGAATACGTGCACCTGCTAGTTTGGATCAATATATTGATAAGTTTGATTTCGTCCTTTTAATTTTTGCTAATTTAATAGCGCGCCAAAAAATTTACATGAGCTTATAGTTAGAACAAAATTTATAGCTCATGTAGGTATCATATCTCAAATTCTAATGCGGAGTTCTTTTCTTCTTTTTTTAAAAAAAAAAAAAAATTAAAAAAAATTAAAAAAATAACTTAATTAATCAGTTTAAACTGATCGGAGAGATCATAGCTCACTTGAATTTTCACCAATGATCTTGAGTTTGAGTACAGTGAGCGTCATAAGTTATGTAACGCACTTCTCTGGCATTTTTGACCCCCACCCTGTAATGCTTTACAGCGCAGCCTCTGCCCCACGTAACTCTAAACGGACCTCCCCCCTTTAATGTCCCCAAAATTGTGAGAGACTGTTGAATATGTAGCTGGATAACTGACTTCATTGTATGGATAGTGAGACAAATAACTGTGAAGAATTGAGAATGATACATTCGGATTTTCTGTGTTTTTAACCAACGATAAGGGTTACGTACACTGGTACTGAGCCCCCTGCCCCCTCCCCCTTGTAACACAGCGTAACGCAAGCTCATAACCCCCTCCCCCTCCCTTAGAGCGTAACGCAATTTATGAACGCTCCCCAAGACTGTAAAATGTGTTAATGAGGAATAGTTCTATCACAGGGATTTGCGACCTGATGCTGAATGGACGTCCACGCCCCAGACTTATTCAGTATTTGTGAGTTTAAGGAAATCATAGATAAGCTGAATATTGTCGAACTTTAAATAATTGAACTTAAACATAATGAAGCTCAAAGGAGCTGAAAAAAATCCGAAGTAGTATCATTCAAGGTCACTTATGGCGAAGGGATCGGAACGTTTCATATTGTTTTTTTTTTTAAAAAGAGAAGATAAAAGCCCTTATCTTTGCTCACTTGGATGGTTCTGATTTCGATCAACTGTCGTTTTATTGCCTAAAACCTAATTCATGGTCTAGGATGGGATGGAAATATTAGTAAAATGGCGAAGTCTATCCTTATATCAAGGAAACATGAGTTACAAATTTAGGAAAATCAGCATTTTCCCCCTCTAATCTTTTATTCTAGACAGGGAACATTCATTAGTGATTTTTCGACTTGCTGGTTGCCTTTGGTTTCAGCTGCCTTTAACTTTTGGTCACGCGTCTTCTTACGCTGAAAGTTCTCCAGCTTACCGTAAAGTATTTCGTGTCATCGGTGTTGGCGCTTTTGATCTGTCAATGATTCAATTTGAGGCAGGAATTTTATCTCAAACATAGTTCTAAAAAATCACATCATGAAATTGGACAATTTGCGAGGCTTTTTGTGTTTGCAACTCCTTTTAGTTTTGTATGAAATTCGAACTTAATCTGCGGGCGTAATTTTTTTAGAGTAAACTTTTTGGATCGAGTTCTTTAGGGAAAGACATCCTTATTTTTGAATATGGCTTTTAAGCTGGTTGCCTTTGGTTTCAGCTGCCCTTAACTTTTGGTCACGCGTCTTCTTACGCTGAAAGTTCTCCCGCTTACCGTAAAGTATTTCGTGTCATCGGTGTTGGCGCTTTTGATCTATCAATGATTCAATGTGAGGCAGGCATTTTATCTCTTAAACATAGTTCTAAAAAATCACATCATGAAATTGGACAATTTGCGAGGCTTTTGCAACTCTCTTAGTTTTGTATAAAATTCGAACTTAATGTGCGGGCGTAATTTTTTTATAGTAAACTTTATGGATCGAGTTCTTCAAGGAAAGACATCCTTATTTTTGAATATGGCTTTTAAGCTCAGGAATCTGAGCAAACATAGATCGGCCGTCGATTCGGGAGAGGGTAGGTTTTGTGTTTTTCGTTAATATCGTTAGTTTACTAGGCTTCTAAATCTGGAATTTTGAAACTGAAAAATTCACTCCCCTCCTTGTCCTCCTCGTTCTCAATTCGGGTGGAGTTTCTGTTTTTTAGAAAGCATAAAAGCATGGTCGGCACTTACATAGGACTGGGTGTATTGTAATTTGACAGTAAGAACAGCTCAAAAATGCTCCTGAGACTAGTGTGTTCTTCAAAATCTTCCGGGGAAGGCCTCCCGGCCCCTGGATCCCCTTTAATTGGACTACATTTTGCAATTAGAACTATAAATTCTGGCTTTTCTGGAAAAACACTTATGTGCTTAGGGAAACTAATGGCACATACGTTGTTTTTGAACCGGGCTAGAATTTATAGTTCCAAATCGCAGAATGCAGTCCAATTAAGGCTCGAGAAATCCCCTGAGCTCCTCTATAGAACTGCGGAATCCAGTGGCGGGGCGTGAATGATTGATTATCGATGTATACCCATTTGAAACTGTAGTAAAGAATCGATTAATAAGGTGTTCGTTGCGAACACCTTGTATATCGATCCTTTTTAATAGGTGTAAATGGCAGATCAATCGATATATCGCAAAGCACACCCCGCCTCTGGCGGAATCCCACCAATCCCTTTGACGAGATGTTTTTTAATGTCCCTTGACTTCCCTTGACGAGGTGCCCCCCGCAAAATGTTTGTACCTTCGCCCATTTATAGAAACTTTAATGTTTGTCAGGATCCTCTCGGTGCTAGCAAATCTTTCAGTAAATTGACGCCTCGCTGTCAAAAATTCTTGCAACCCAGTCTGGAAGAAAATTATTCGATCATAAAATCGTGTTACATTACCGTTGTTGGTAATCATAATGTAAGTAACTGACGATGAAAATGAACAGCCTCTTCATTTTTTTTTCAAGTCTTACGTTTTATTCCGAAATGGCAGGCCTTACAATGACTTAGACGCCTAATTTTCCTCGTTAAGTTTTCGCTTTGCTAATAATGCAAACATTACTTAGCTGTAATTAGGTTTTTTCTGTACTTAAGTATATGTGCTCAAACGCGGTTGTTAAAATACCGAGGGGAATGTAGTGTAGACGGCAGGCAAAAGTAATGCAAATGGAAACGTTCCAACACGTTTCGTATGGTGATGATGAATTTCTCTGACAGTGGCATTACACTGGGAAAAAAAACCACATTGGATCTAGAGTCCATACTCTTAAAAACATCGACATAATAAAATACTCTTGATTCAATCAGATTTAAGCTTAAATCAAGAACCAAGCCTCTTAATTTGAGCGGATTTCCTTTTGATTTAAGCTTAAATCTGATTGAATTAAGAGTCCTTTTTCTTGTCAATGTTTTCAAGAGTCTGGACTCTAGATCCAATGTGTGTTTTTTTTTTTTTCAAGTGTACTCTAACTGAATGTGTTTATAATTTTAAAATGTGTGTGCAATGTTTATAATGTATGGTTTTAACTGAAGCATCGATGAAATTTTGAAAAATGTTTATTTCTGCCACTTGAAATAAACATGCGTTAATGTTATACATGGAATAACGCATGTTGTACGTACAGTTTTTCGCGCATTCAGTAAAGGTTGATAACTGTGCTTCTAATTGTAAGCTAATTTTTATCATCTGCAGCGTTTAAGGGTTACTCACTCCAGCTTTAAATCAATTTTCTTTTTTTCTCCTTTTTTATGTCAAATAGCCGACCTTTTTTTTATTTTCCTTTTGATACGAAATACCTATGAATTAAAAATTGCCGGAATTTTGGTCAAAACTGGTCGCAACCTTGCACAGTACATACCTAAATTAAAATTTGATCATGTTTTAGACGTAATCTATGCGAGTAATGTTTCGAATTCAGACTGAGCTAAGGACATGGGATTAGTCATCAAATGATCAAAATTGTTTCCTGTATCATTTAACAAATGTGATTTTTTCCCGGAAAGAAAAATTTTCTTACCTGCTCTCTCTAAAACGCTACATTTTTATGGCAGAAGAAAAGGGGGAAAAATAGTAAGTAAAGCAACGTAATTCTTACATCGAAGATACTCTCTGACAAACAATACAGAAAGCGATTTTGATCGTTTCTAAGACAACCTGATGGTTTTAGCTCAAATAAAACTCGAGGTCTCTCTACCACGAGCTTGAAAAAATTACTAAAATTAATTTTGGAAGAGTCGGCCTAATCTTTGTTTATTATTTTTGACTGCAATTACTAAGTACTACTGTATCTAAATCTTTTGTAAATGCACCTATCTAGGTAAGGGAGCTAATTGCACTCACGTTGTCTTTGAAATAAGCCAGAAATAGTACCCAGTTCCTGTCTCTAAAATTAATTTCAATTCTCGTGTACTTGTGGCTTTAAAGTGTATAAATGCCTATAGCCTGCAGGGGCTGTCTGCAGCTTCATCGTTCTGCCTTGATAAAGAATAACGCCGTATGAGCTCTCGGACGTTGCCAAATTTCCTCCAATAAAATACCCATTTTCAAGGAACCTTGTGGATATTTTTCTCCCAATTCCTCAGGGAAATTCATTCGCAACTTAATCTACTGTTTCTGAAAATTTCAAAGAAAAATATTGATAACTTTTCCTGAAAATGAATGTTTAATAGGGGGAGATGTGGCAACATCTAGATAGTTATGCAGCTGTTTTCCTTACCATTGCAGTATTGTAAGTTGTGTACAAATAAGTGTCGTTTTTCTCGGTCCGTGGGTTTCATGCCGAACATCCCTATCGTCGCAACGTTTCCAGCCCTTTTCTCATCTCTTGACGTGTACTCACGGGAGTTTCAACCAGACTTCGTTCCAACTATTAGTTGAATTTTTATTCACAGAAGGCAACTGGATTCAATTTGGTCAATGCATGTATCCCGAAGAAGATATTTTCCGTTGTCCAACTCTTAGAAGGAATGGTCATAAGATCACATTCGTTCACACATTCACGAAATACATATCATACAAAATTCATGTGAAAACTGTAAGGATCTATTCTGATCTCCAGTTGGCTGAATTTCCTCCCATATCAAGTGAAATTCCGGTCAAGTCCAAAGTCAAACTGTCGCGAAAAATCTCCAAGGTGGCGAAAAATTCACAAGTTGGTGAAAATATCCTGTTGAGATAGCAGCGCAGCCCTCGCCGGAAATGGCGTTACTCGACGATAAGCGCCATGTAAGCAATCGGCGCATCTTCGCGTACGATGATGCAATGCTTGAAGTATTCACTAGACTTTGCAGGCGCTCCGAACGGTCCACGCTGACGTATACTCGTGAGGCAAATGGCGCATCCTCGCGTTCGATGGTGCTATGATGGAAGTATTCATACGATGCTGTAGACGCTCCAATCGGTTCATGTTGACTTAACTTCGTTGGTATTTAGCGAGAGTGTTCAAAATCTTGGCACCTTCAGGGGAGACGAGCCGGGTCCCGAACTTCATCTCGAGATTTTTCTGTTTTCGTCAAATCGTCGATCGTACATTTCTCGAGGCACCCAAGTCCGTCAATTTTTTCTGTTTGAAAAGTCAATTTGGAAATTGAAATTTCGTATTTGCCAACTCTGTGCGCTGAAAAATATAACTGCTCTCCGAATTTAAGTCTACAGAATTCTAGGCCCGAGGTTTCAGCTGTCTGGGATGTAGTAACGACCGATGGCGCACGATGATCAAATCGATACGGCACAAGACTGAAAAAAATCAACGCCAGTTTTTCCTTGAATCGAACATCAGCTCGCTGACTTTTGTCCAAAATTTCATCAGCGCCGCAGTTTCATCGATACCTCCATTTCATCGCTCGGAAAGAATGCTCCGCACATCCACCAACATTCATCAACGTCCATGGACATGATCCTGTTTTCTTTTCTCTTTGCGATTTCAAGAAGCGCCCTTGCAGCCACAACTGTCCAGGAACCTGTGGGCATTATGCGTCAAAGCCAGCCTCTCCCTGTTGACAGGCATGCTGGTCCCTTAATTGAAGCAGCCTCTCCCTGTCAACAGGCAAGCTGACTTAGAGCTGTGGCCCTTTTTCTGCCCCTGACAGGCAAGCGGAGTGTTGCGGCCTTTCCTGCTTCCTTTCAAGGAACAAGCAAGTGGACTGCAAAGAGCCCTCGTAAATATAACCCCAACATGGGCTGTAGCAACGGCTGGTGACGCATGGACCATCCATCAAATCAACACCGAAGGACAGAAACTTGTGGGCATTGTGTGCTAAGCCAGCCTCTCCCTGTTGACAGGCATGCTGGTCCCTTAATTGAAGCAGCCTCTCCCTGTCAGCAGGCAAGCTGACTTAGAACTGTGGCCCTTTTTCTGTTTTTCACAGGCACTGCGGCCTTTTTCCCCTTTAAAGGAATAAGCAAGTGGACTGCTAAGAGCCCTCGTACACTTGGCTCCAACATAGGCCGTAGCAACGGCTGGTGACGCATAGACCGTCGATCAAATCAACGCAGCATGATGAATTGGAATCACGGCGAGCCCTATTTTTTCAGACAAGTAACATCAGCTCGCTAACTTCCGTCAAAAATTCCAGCAACTCCACAAATTAGTCGCTTTTTAGAAAATGCGCACCCACCGATACTTGTCAACGTCCACGGACCTTTCATTCATCATTTGAGCAAGGCTGGCATTCTTCGCCATGGACTACATGTTGTCACGCGCGTTTTACTCGAAAAATATTTGCTGCAGAGCCACCGATTCGGTGAGCGCATCAAATGTCACACTGATATAGAAAGCCCAGAAACTCGTTGATGGATTCGACGGCAGAAGTGGAGAGCTTTTGGAGCCTGTAAAAATGTATTCCTGTTAGAAGCATCTTTACTCAAATGCGCTAGCTATTCGCAACCGGGACATGCTCCGAAAAATTTCAACGTTGGATCAAGAAAAATACCCAGGTAGTACACTCAAGATGGGAGAAGGAGAAGAAGATTGCCTTTGCAGAAGATTTGGATGGTTAGTGGTGCGGATGAACGCGGCGTGGAACCCAATAAGTGAAGTGAATATACCGGAGCAAAGTCCGTTAACCAATTAAATTGCATAAGACCTTAGTAGGGAAAGCATTGTTAAAAGCTTCCGTATTGTATTATTGCACGAAAGTCATTCGTTGATGCCGAAGTGGCAAATTAGAACATCGAATTACTTTCAAGTCATTTTACAATGCGGAAGTTTTGTTTTAGATTTTAACTTTTGTAAAAAAAAGAAACAAAAAAAAAAAAAACAAAAAAACCAAAAAAAAAACAAAAAAAAAAACAAAAAAAAACAAACAAAGAAAAACAAAACAAAAAAAACAAACAAAGAAAAACAAACAAAGAAAAACAAAACAAAACAAACACAAAAAAACGAAAAAAACGAAAAAAAACAAAAAAAAACAAAACAAAAAAAACAAACAAAGAAAAACAAACAAAGAAAAACAAAACAAAACAAACACAAAAAAACGAAAAAAACGAAAAAAAACAAAAAAAAACAAAAAAAACAAAAAAAACAAAAAAAAAACAAAAACAAAAAAAACAAAAAAACAAAAAACAAAAAAAACAAAAAAAAACAAAAAAAACAAAAAAACAAACAAAAAAAAACAAAAAAAAAAACCAAAAGTAACAAAAAAAAAAAAAAATTGTAATTCAATCGCGGTCACGGTTGATCGGCTCATATCGTCGCTTTTCTGGCGTAAGGGCGTAACTCGATTTCCGCGTGAGCCATAGAAAGAATGGATTTTAATGTAACCCAGGGCTCACGTGAAAATTCAGATAGGCCCTTACGTCAGAGAAGCGACGATATCGGCAGTTGTGTAATAGTATCTGTAAAGCATTAGAGAACTACTGTAAGGTAATATGTTTGTCTACTGCTAAATTTTGTAAGTACACTTTTTTAGGTTAAGTGCATGAGAATTATTGATTTTTGTTGAGAAATTTATCATCACAAACGTTGCTGACATACGAACTTTCTTCTCCTATCCGGACCACTACACATCGGTATTTCAAAAACCTCGCTTTTCAGTTTACAACAGGGATTAAGTTTTAGGGGGTGAGGCATCTACATCAGCCGCACCATTCGCCCTGCAGTGGCGAATACCGCGTCGTGCATTGCGATGAATCGATCTATGTTCTGCTATATTTAAACCCATGGAAAAGGATCGATTGAGAGGGTGTTCGCAACCAACACCCCCAATAATCGATTCTTAGCCATGGTTTTTAATGAGAGATTGTCGATAGTCGATCATTCACGTTTTGCCACTGTATTTACGTACCCCTTTGGGAGACCCTCGGTGTGTCTGTAATGCTGCCACGTGCGTTTTCTTATTTGGACGGATTTCTGTCAAACGGAACTATGTACATTATGACGTGAGCCCTGTTGTACATGTATTCTTATGCGTCTCAGGGGTCATGTCTTAATGCACATAGTTCCGTTTGACAGAAATTCGTCCATTTAATAATGGCCTGTTTTAAATTATACAAACCGTCGCGTTTTTAGATATGCAATGTATAAGTTTAGGTATTATTCTCACTGGCAGGCCGAAATCGCCGCACTGTGTGCGGGCAGAGACGAAACAGCCAATGAGAGTAATTAGGTAAGATACTACTCTGCGGGGAAATCAAGGCCGAAAATTTCAAAAACAGCACGAAAGTCACCAAAAGACCTCTTACTGAGTATCAGTACAAGGAGGAGGTGGGCAACTTATCAGCGCAGGCAGATTCAAAGACATTCTAAAGTATTTACCAATATATTTAGCAGTGAATATGAATCAATAACTGGTTGCTGATCGTCGTAAATTAAGTAACTAACTAATTATTTTTATTTTCCAATATCGTCAGTTACAAAAAGTTCAAATTTTATACAAAAATTAAGAGTAAAGAATAACATGAAAATGACATTTTGAAATGAACTTGAAATTTTAATGAATAAAATCCCTGATGAAAGGACGCATATGTGTTTAAAGTTTTACCACTGATTTGCCTTGATTCCCCCGTAGGATAGTGTGGACCCAGTTTTATTCTACTATCCTGTTACAGTTTTTGGGCCACAATTTTAGCGTTTCAATCATATATACTTAGATTTGTAAATGTTATTAGGATGTCCACCATACACCATCAACATACATTAGATCAGAGTAGTACTGTTCTTCTGAAGTAATTTTCGCATTTTTATCACATCGATAGGTACACCCTCCCCGAGGATTGTGGCGTCTGAGTCTTGCAAAGCTTTCACAATCATCAATGTCAGTGCTAAAAAAACAATAACAAAACAAAAACACGAGTTTAAACAGAATATATTGGGTATCTGAGTTTTTTGTATTCATGCGCATCATAACTGAATCAGCTTATGCGAAAACTGCTTATTTTTATTTTCTCTAATATTGTGAAAAGTGCAAAAAACTTTACTTTTAATGGCGGTTGTTGCTCTCATTGTCTGGCCGAAATCGCCGCACTGTGTGCGGGCAGAGACGAAACAGTCGGTGAGGGTAATCGACCTCGTATTTTAAGAATGCGCAAAAGCTAACCACTAAACCGCAAGAAGTCTTAAAAACCGGAAAGCTTTGAAGATGTAAAAATATAAAATCAGCCGTGATTTCAAGAGCTGACTCACTTCAAATGGGGCATATTTATATTATTGGATGCATCCATGAAAATTTTCGAAAATGTATGTAATTCTTTCTTGTATCCCCTCCCCCCTTCATTTACTTCCATACCGATTAGAACCGGTACTTATTTGATTGCATAAGGATTTACTGAAGTTTGTTATTATGCATAACTGTTGCTCGAGTTGCGCTTGGATCCTGACTGACATCGGAGTGCTGTAGTTATTCGATATAGCATCCCTCTCAGTAAACTCAAACAATATAGGATTCAGAGATGAAAACATGTTCATAAAAAAGGTCTATATATTGCTATTCGTATCGGTGGGGTAGGTAAGGGATATTCATTCTGGATTGCAGAAGCAGAAACACAACTTGCATACACTAGGAGGCCCTGGCCCATTACCACCCTGAGCTTTATGTAAAATGTAAAAACCTAACTTTATCTTCCAGTGACAGTAACTGTACTTTCTCTGAATCTTGGTCCTAATTTCCTCGCATCTTATCTTGGTAGGAAACGTTCTGACTCTCGAGCAGTTCCATCTCTCAGTAGCTCTGGAGTTGAAGGGATTTTTTGTCCTGAACATGAGTGGGTAGGACGACCTTCACCATTCAGTCGTCAAGTTAACAACAGTACCTCTAGAGCTATCTACCGTTATCGTCGCCTTTTATCGATTTAATCTTTTCGTTTTTCTTAATCGAAGGAGGCACTTCCTCTCTCGGTGCTTAAAACAAGTCTCCAGTGGTTGCGCGTTCTGATAACCAGAAGGTGTCGCTTTTTTAATTATTCTTTGTCGGTAGGTTGTCTGGTCACACGTGACATCTGATTAACAATTTTTCGCCTAAAACTCAAATTTCTCGCTCTTAACTCGATTCTCTTTTTTTTGTGTCCTCGTGTGTCTTGTCGCACATCACTGTAGCAATAGATCAGTCACCAAAATAATGGGAAAACAAGCTATTTTCCGTGGCTGCGTTGCAGAGATTTTTTTAAAGTTCACTTGAGTCCGTGTGTAGTAATTTTTATTTCATATCCGGTAGAGTATACAGAAATTTTTAATGGGAAGGAGGAAATTTATTCCTCAAAATTTCCGATGGGGAGGGGGGGGGGGTCCAAACACTCTCCGTGCCCCCTATCCTGTAATATTGTAATACCTCATTTTTTCATGACGTTTCGAAAATTCAAGTAGCGCTGATCTCTCATTCAATATTTCGGTTTTATTTTTTTCATAGTTATCTTCTCGAATCATATTTACGCTCTTTCCCCAGGATTTGTAATTCAAGGGAATAAAATCGTACAAAATTGTTACTCTTAAATTATAAAATGGACAAAATTATCATTTGAGCTCCCTATAGAAAAAAAACTAACGCATTTTTTGCTCGAGCTATCTGAGCGGACGTTTTCAGATCACTATCAGCATTCACATTAATTTAGATTTCTAACTTAATTCTTGCAACTAGTCGTGCTATTTTAAAAACATTTTGGTTTTTTTGCTCCCCCCTGAATTTTTTCCAAGTGATAGATTTCAAGCTATTTCCTTAGCTAATGCATCTAAAAGAATTAGGTACTCTAATGCGTACCTCTCCGTACAGAAACAGTGTAAGCAAAAGCACAAACATAGATTTGGCTGCCGTAATGCAAACTTGTATGCCTGACCCTAAACCGTATGACATCACCACTGACTCTTTTTTTCCCCCATGTATATGCCATGTTATGCAGTAGTAGTAATAGTAGTAGTAGTGAAAGTCTGCATTTATTTTCAAAAGGTGCCTTATTAGCAACTTTGGCCACTTGCACCTCAGCAATTGAAATAAAAATGTGTTAAGTCATTATTGAAAGTTAATTTTTAAGTAACTTGAAAGAAAAGTAAAATTTTAAAATGTATTTCAGCACTTGAGCATCAACTTGAAAAATTTCTCGAGGGTGAGTGCCTTCTAGAGGGAGGGTGAAGAGGTTAGAAGAGCCGATTGCACACATCCCAAATGGGAGCCGAGACGACGAGGTAGACTCGTCGTGTCTGCCCCTATTTTGGGACTTGTGCAATCGGTGTATGTGCTCTGGTCAAACTCGCAGTGTGGAGCCCGGCACAGTTCCATCGATGATCAATTCTGCCGTGATAGCGAAGAGAGCCGTAAGTGCAAAATTTTCGAAATCGAGTTTTCTTCGAAATTCGTCTAAACTCTTTTAGATGAAATTACTGACACAGCTAAAACAGCAAAATTCATCCAAATTTGATGAAAACAAGACTTATGAGAAAGCCGTAAGTGCGCAAAAAATGACATAGTTTTTTTCAAGACAGCCGCAGGTGCATGAGAGCCAATGAAAACAGTGCTTTCCAGTAAGGTGCCGCCCTCTTCTGCCAATTTCTAACCTGAAAATGTGTTTGCTGCGCGTCCAAAATGCAACCACGAAAGCATGCAGAAGATAGCCCTGACGGTTGTCTTGCCTAACAATAAACTAGCATGAAAATGAAAAATACCCTTTTTATGTAATGGAAATAAAATCAGTCGATTTTTAATCATCCATACGATTTCTAGGAGTCTTCCGGACGATTAGTGGCAATTTGACAAAGAACGGAGGCTTCTTTCAATAAAATGTTCTTGTCAGAAGCTTCTGAGCCCGTTTTCTCAAAACTTCATTTTTGCACTTACGGCTCTCTTCGCCCACTGAAAGGTTGGAGGGAAGGGATTGAAGCGGAAATGTTAAGGTGCTTAATCCCCCTAGATTTGTGGTTTGAAAGAGAGCAGTGGGGGTTAGGAGTCGTAGAGCGCGAGGGAGTGCTGTAAAGCGACTTATATGTTATGTATGGCTCTCTTCGCTAACGCGGCAGAATTTGACTGCATTTTACAATTTGGAACCATAAATCCTGACTCATTTAAAAAACACTTATGTGCATAGGGAAACTAATGGCACATACGTTGTTTTTAAACCGAGCTAGAATTTATAGTTCCAAATTGTAAAATGTAGTCCAATTTTGATGGGCTCAATTTGATGGTGGAAACCGGGCTCCACACTGCGAGTTTGACCCGAGCTTAAAGAGGTCCCGGAAGTTCCGTATCAGCCGCGACGTGCATTTCACAGCCGTGACGCACAACGACGACGACCGCCGTCAGTTTCGGTCATAGTGCCTCCTTACGGTCCGACATCCGACGAGCGGGTGGACACCCGTTGGACGCTCCGTCGACTGCTCTACCGTGATGACAGCGCCTCCGTATCGACTTCACTCTCAGGCTGAGGCATTGGCCTCGGTCCGAGAGTGAAGTCGTGTTGGAGGCTCTGTCGTCCGACCGAGCACTCGTCGGAGCGCCCGGCGCGCGGTCGTCCATCCGGTCGGCGGATGCGGTCTGACGTCCGACGAGCGGGTGGACACCCGCTGGACGCTCCGTCGACTGCTCTACCGTGATGACAGCGCCTCCGTATCGACTTCACTCTCAGGCTGAGGCCTTGGCCTCGGTCCGAGAGTGAAGTTGAGTTGGAGGCTCTGTCGTCCGACCGAGCACTCGTCGGAGCGCCCGGCGCGCGGTCGTCCGCCCGGTCGGCGGACGTCTTACCGTCTGGAGGTACTAGAGGAGCGATCTGCAGACACCGCCCCGGCCGCACGTCTGCCCCGGTGGATGGTAGCGGGCACCGTGGAGGTGCCCTTTGTACCCTTGGTCAGTGACCTTGGGATTGGCTCCCGAGTTACAGCTGCGGTAGAAAACGAGTTTTTTTACCGTGGCTAATTTGGTTTTGTTGTGTTGTGTTGTGTTATGGTGTGTTATGATGTGGTGTAGTGTGATGCACGGAGAAAGAAACCTCGTGCGTGATACCCGAAGTTCAGGTCATATGGATCTTTGAAGTTTTCGAATCACGCATCCGAAAACCGATGCCGAAGGGTTCGAGTTACACATCTGAAGTACTCCGGTACATACCGAAGTACTGCAAATGTCTGACTCGAACTTTGGCAGCTGGACCTCAAGTTTTTGGATGCGTGATCCGAAAACTTCAGCGATCTATATGACCTCAACTTCGGGTCCCACGCACGAAGTTTTTTTCTCCGTGTGAGTGCGTGTGGTTTGTTTGACGGCCGAATGGGCAGTTCGCCGAGCAGTTTGTCGATCGCTTTTTCCCCAGAAAAAGCTTTCGAGAGATCGCTCGGCGTACTGCCCATTTGACGGTTTCACCAACGGTGAAACGAGAAAAAAACTTCGTGCGTGAGACCCGAAGTTGAGGTGACATAAATCTCTGAAGTTTTCGGATAACGTATCCGAAAACTTGAGGTCCAGCTGCCGAAGTTCGGATTAGACATCTGGAGTACTTTGGTACACACCGAAATACTTCAGATGTCTGACTCGAACTTTGGCAGCTGGGCCTCAAGTTTTCGGATGAGTGATCCGAAAACTTCAGAGATGTATATGACCTCAACTTCGGGTCTCACGCTCGAAATTGTTTTCTCCGTGTGTGGTGTGCTGTGCTGTGCTATGTAAGGTAAGGTCAGGTTAGCTATGCGGGATTGATTTGCTTAGGGCAGGCTAGGGCGGGCGGGGGTTAGGGGTATGGTGTGGGGGGTTTGGGTTGGGATTAAGAGATGGGTTAGAGGGGAAGGGGGGGATTGGTGTGGGCACAGTTTATTTTAGAAGTTAGGTCTAGTTTTAATGTGTGATTGAGTGTTGGGTTGGGAATAGCCGCGGTAAACGAATCGTAGGTATGCTCTTCCTGACTCTCTTAGTCAGAAGTATGCTTTCTACTCCCGCGACTAGAGCTGAGCCGTGAAATTTGAATGTCAATAACCTTAAAAAGTTGTTGAAATTCTAATTTCGCGCCACAGCTCTAGCGGCGGGAGCCGAAAGCCCACTTCTGACTGAGAGTGTCAGGAAGAGCATACCTATGTTTCATTTACCTCGGGGTTAGCCGAAACGGGCTAGGCGTCAGTTGACTGACTTGGTAAGGCGGGGCTTATGAGTTTAGGTGGGCCAAGACTAGGAGGGGGAGAGGGTTTCGGTTGGGACGAGGGGTTAGGTTAGGACGAGGGTTCAGGTTAGGATTAGGGTTTGGGTTAAGGTGATTCCACCCAGGAAGCATACAAACATCGATCTGTTTAACAAAGTTTGTTGTAATACGAGTCTTGCTTTTCACTATAAGCAAAAACAGTGCTTGAAACAGTGTAGAGGTATACATCAGCTAGCAGTCCGTTGGTGAAAAGTCTCTTCCCGGAACCCCCCCCCCCCCNCCCCCCCCCCCCCCCAATTAAAGCCAAATGAGACTGACCGCGAAATATCGCATTCTATTGGTTAAATAGAATGCGATATTCCGCGTTTAGTCTCATTTGGCATTAATTTAGGGGTTTTTGGAAGAGACTTTTCACAAACAGACTGCTTAAGTATGTTTCTACACTGTTTTAGCACTTTTTTTTGTCAAGAGTGAAAAGCAAAACTCGTATTTGAGCAAAATTTGTTCGACAGATCTATGCTTGTTCATTTCCTGGGAGGAATCAACTTACGGGATAATTTGAGATTAGGAAGTTTAAGATAGAAGTAGGACGTATGATGGTTTTATCCCTCGCATTACCTCGCTCTTGATCTCAAGGTGATTTGATGGAGGTTATATTTTGTGTCAGAACGACGTACGATTTATCGTATGTCGTCCTGACACAAGATATGGCGTCCATCGAATCACCTTAATGAAGTCAGCTTAAATAATATAAGCTTAAATAATATAATATAGTTTAAAAATTAAAGTCACCTTAAGAAAGTCGATAGTAAATTTAATCAGCGTATTCTTCGGGAGTTTCTACATTTCTGTAGATCGCATCAATTCGTTCCATAATTTCAGCGACTTGTCATTTTTTTCGAATTTTAAGCTCGCAGTTCTGTTGGCACGAGACTGAAGAATTCATGTACCAAATTTGACAAAGAAATTCAACGTAATGAAGGCAGGGTTTCGTAGAGGACAAATATAGCATTCGATACCGATCACGAAACTGCACTCGAATGCGATATTTTTCCTCTGAAAAAACCCTGCCTTTAATACGTTGAATTTCTTTGTCAAATTTGGAACATGGACTATTCAGTCACATGACAACAGAAGTGCGATCTTAAAATTCGGAAAAAATGACACGTGGCTGAAATTATGGAACGAATCGATGCGATTCATAGCATGTCGCTCTGACACAAAAATGGCGTCCGTCGAATCACCTTAAATCGCAAATCGCTATCACATGCAAGAACTTAATTTAATTAATTATGCAATTCAAAGATACATTTTTATTTTAAATAGTTACAACACTTAAGCTAAGATAAGAAAAGAACATATTTTTAGTTAATGCAGCTCGCCACCTTTCTAGCTGTGAATAATGATCGTCGAATTTCAGCCATAGCCGTGGGACTACAGCTACGCAACATGCTCTATTCTGCGAATGACCTCCTTGCCAGAGTTTCGCTTGATTGATGTGTCTGTGTTTTCACCGGCACAAATCTATCTGCACATCAAACTCATATTTTTTACAGAAAGGCAGGCTCATAGTAATGATGGAAATACATGCGAAGATAACATGCAGCAAGGCCAGACAACGCTAACACCCTGCTTCTCGGAAGATCGCAGATAAGGCGAAGAAATTGTGGGGCTTGAATATTTGCCCCCAAATCATGTCCTATTTACCCTAGTCTAAGTAAAATACTCATGTTAATTAATATTCATACTCGAAAAAAAGAGCAGATGAAAAAGAATCTAAGGCTAAAAGCAGTCCAAAGGACCAATAAAAGAAGCACAAGAAGGACCAAAAACAGCAGGAGCAATAGCAGTTAAAGCAGCAATCCTGCCGTGCTAAGGAAGAACGCCGTATGAACATTCGAGAGTTGCCAAATTTCCTTCGATATAATGTTTAGTTCTGCAGTAGATTATGGCTATTTTTCCATGAAATTTTCCGGAACTTCAGGTAAAATTGCAAACAAAGTGATCTGAAAAATTGGAAGGAAAATATTCATTTTACCAGGAAATTCGTGTTTCATCAATGGAGATTTGGCAACGCCTGAAGGTTCGTACGGCGTTTTTCCTTAGCACGACAGAATAGCAGTTACACCAGCTGTAAAAATCCCTTGATTTGGGAAATCAAGCCAATTTAAAATTCGGCTGAAAAAATAAAAACAACGACGGTAACAACAGAAGATGAAGAAGTTTTAGCAGTCAATAGCAGAAGAAAAATCAGCAGCAGAATTGCTAAGAGTAGGTATATTTGCTCCTTAACACAACAAATATTTTTTTTCAGCGTAACGACTATAGTGTCGAGGAAACTGTCGTCTTTGTTGTGAGTCATGAATATCCAATTCTTCTCAGTTAGTAAACAAATCAGGGCTGCCAACTCTTGCGTAATTTAAGCATCGGTGAGTAAAATGGGTGTCATTTTAGTAGTGTGTGAGAATTCCAACGAGCTGTGAATAATTCAAGAGTGATTCTGCATCATAGTGTCCCGCGGTGTGATTAGCGATCGATGAAGTGATGATCGATCCTAAAATAATACATTTCTTGTGTAATTTGTGAGTAACGAGTGAGTAAAATCGAGAAACTGTGAGTGAAATGTGAGTAAAATCGAGGAACGGCGAGGAAAGAGTGAGTAAAATCAAGAACGGAGAACAAAGTGGGAGTGAAATCGAGAACAGAGAAAACAAGGTAGTAAAATCGAGACACAATGAGTAAAAAGAGTCGTGAAATCGAGACACAATGGGTAAAAAGAGTCGTGAAATCGAGACACAATGAGTAAAAAGTGTTGTAAAATCGAGACACAATGAGTATAAAGAGTAGTGAAATCGAGACACAATGAGTGAAATGAGAGTAAATCCAAGAAATGCAGTGAGCGATAAGTGAATTAGATCGAGAACAATGAATAGTGAGAAAAATGGAGAACGGTGAGTAGCAAGTGAGCAAAATTTATAACGGTGCGTAGCGGATGAATGAGGAATTCGCAAAACGTGCGAGTGTAGGCAGCCCTGAAAAAGATGTAGATCTCAGCGGGGTGAATAGTTCTTGATAAGTCGTTGAAAACCTGGGAAAGTCAGGGCAATTCGCCCAACATTGTAAAGGCAGTGATTTTTGCTGCAGAGCGTGTAAATTATTTCTTCTGGTCGAAATGTGTACAAATTACTGTCCACTGCACTAACACACTCTGTGGACGAAGATCAACTTCCGCCTGTAAGTCCTTGAATTTTAGATTTAAGAAATTATGCCTCAGTGAAGGCATTTTTCATTGTGTCCCGATGAAACCGGGTTCCCTGTAACCTCTTTTTCTTCTTCCCCCGAAGAAAAAGTGTAGCTTTTTGTAGTATTCCTTTAATTGTCGAATCCTCAGTATTCGTTGACGCAGTAAATTTGAAGTCCAAACAACGGACTTGGCAGCCAATATTGTTGGTAGGTTTTCCCTTGTGTACTCACAGATTTTCCCCTCGTAATCAAAATCTCACGAGAGTTTGTTACTGAAGTAAAATCGTAAAACTCAACTCTATTATGTTCCCCAGCCGAACGATGAATTATAAGCGCTGACGCAACTAATTGCTTGCATACACGCTACTGGCTTCACGTTAAATTAGTCAATTTATGTTTTATCAGGTTTTCAAAAACGAAGGATGCATTGATTTTTTGAGACTTCTAAAGCAAATAAATCCATAAATACAAAAATGATAATTGGAAATTATTGCACCTGCTTCTGGCCTTCAATATACATGTGCGTACATGGAACATGTATTAAATATGCTTGGTTTTTCCCCTTTTTTCGGTTTTTGATTATCCACAAGCAAATTATCTCTTGGTTGTATCATTCTGGTTTCAAGATACGCTTTTTATTATCATTATCATCATTTTATTTTCATGATTTTTCCTATCTTGTTTTTATGTCATGTATTATTGTAAACGCCTGATCTGAGCAGATTTGAAGTAAGTTTAAGCACACATGATTCATCTCCTGGTGAATCTGTAATTTTTTTTAACTATTTCTATCCTAACGACCTTCTCGTGGTCAATTTTGTTATTGCGCAATGCGATTCCAGTGACAGTGTGGTGTCGTGAGTGCTTACAGCTTGGCGTCGGGCAATTGGATAACTCTCCTCTGGTACGTATCTAACAGTTCATCCTTTCTTGTCATTAAATTTATTCACTATCCCTCGGCAGTTGACGATTTTTACAGGATACATGGGTCCGTTGCGCTGGAAAGAATCGTATTTTGATGATGTAAGCTCATTTTTCATTAATCAAATGGACAAAGTGTGTCCAATCGCCAATTTTTTACGTTCAGTATTGACAGAAATACCGCCCATCAAAATACATGGATAACATCATCCACCGCGGAAGTGCATACAGTCCTAAAAGTAACGCGGTGTATGACGTCATACATCGTATTTTACCATGGGCAATATCTCCGTTAATTAATAATGGACGTAGAGACATGATGTTTGAAAAGATCAACAATAAAATCAACATTAAAATACAAAATACAAATGGGTATACAAGGCTAGAAGACACATAAACAACCAGGACGTTTCGGGCCAATTACATGCCCATTCTCAACTGGAATAGAAGCTAAAAAATGTAAAAATTTAAACAAGAAAATGAGCATGCAACTGACCGAGGTAAGAATCAGTGCAAACTGAAAAACAGAGCAAAGATGAACAGAGGGGCACTATCACCTCCTTGATAATAGGACAACCTCTATACCCACCAAGGAGTGTTTATAGAGGCTCTTCTCTACCACAGAAAAACTGATGATAGGATGCGCTCAATCCATCCATGTCAGCCCTAAAGTTGCATAGTTCACCTCTATTCTTGACGATGTTTATCATCTCCAACAAACCTCTGGCAAAGTCCCGGGACTCGACAGCTAACATTTTGGACGAATCAAAATCAAAATGGTGCCCTAATTCATCCTCATGTCGGTGTAGAGCTATGTCTTTTCCTGTCGGTTGTACATATGACCGTACAGCCGTTTCCTCAAGAGTTGGGAAGTTTGCCCAACGTAACTCAAATGACAATCTTTACAGTTGATTTTGTAAACAACACCAGCTTGTTGTTCAACAGGGCGTTTGGCTTTCAGCTGAGATGTTAAAAATTTGAGGTTGTTGTAATTGGAGTGTACAACCCTAAAATCTAGCCTCGATCCTCAAGAGTTTCAATTTTAGGGTTGTACACTCCAATTACAACAACCTCAAATTTTTAACATCTCAGCTGAAAGCCAAACGCCCTGTTGAACAACAAGCTGGTGTTGTTTACAAAATCAACTGTAAAGATTGTCATTTGAGTTACGTTGGGCAAACTTCCCAACTCTTGAGGAAACGGCTGTACGGTCATATGTACAACCGACAGGAAAAGACATAGCTCTACACCGACATGAGGATGAATTAGGGCACCATTTTGATTTTGATTCGTCCAAAATGTTAGCTGTCGAGTCCCGGGACTTTGCCAGAGGTTTGTTGGAGATGATAAACATCGTCAAGAATAGAGGTGAACTATGCAACTTTAGGGCTGACATGGATGGATTGAGCGCATCCTATCATCAGTTTTTCTGTGGTAGAGAAGAGCCTCTATAAACACTCCTTGGTGGGTATAGAGGTTGTCCTATTATCAAGGAGGTGATAGTGCCCCTCTGTTCATCTTTGCTCTGTTTTTCAGTTTGCACTGATTCTTACCTCGGTCAGTTGCATGCTCATTTTCTTGTTTAAATTTTTACATTTTTTAGCTTCTATTCCAGTTGAGAATGGGCATGTAATTGGCCCGAAACGTCCTGGTTGTTTATGTGTCTTCTAGCCTTGTATACCCATTTGTATTTTGTATTTTAGTCTGTCTTTATTGTTTTCTGCGTTCGGGCTTTTGTGTCTCTCGCTCTCTTATCACTTTGAAAAAATCTTATCGTGGTTTTTGCTTATGTAGGTATAAGCTCTAACGATCAACATGCGATTCTGTGACTATACTCCGCATGATACGATAGGCGCGGAGGGGCGTCACTGATGAAACAAAAATGCATAAGCATTGTCACGACGGTCGTCGATAAAGTAAAGTTCAATATGCAATAATTACTTGCATGCCGACGGTCGGTGGAAAGCACAATTTTCCTTAAAATTATTGTCATTCGTAACTTTTCATCCTCCGTGATCACTCCTCCTCTCGGACTCCGCAGTAGGTACGTGATGTGGTATCACGCGAAAATGAAGGAAAATGTTAGCGCTCCACCTGTCGCACATTACTGACATTTATTTTATGAATGTATGCACAATGCTCACAACGTTAAATTCTGAAATCAAGTGCGTAAATATTGGAATAGCAGCGTTTGTATGTGATGTGGTATCACACGGCTTTGAAGGAAAATCTTAGCTTTTCACCTGCCTCAAATAACTGAATTAATGAATGTAGGTCAGGGTCGGACTGACCATAAGGCCAATCTGCCACTGGCAGATGCGCCCCCCCAGCGCGCCCCTCTTCCGGCTGCTAGAATGGTAATGAAGAAAATGAAGAAAAGAAGGAAAGAAAGAAAAGAAAGAAAAGAAAGAAAAGAAAGAAAAGAAAAAAAAGGAAAAAAGGAAAAAAAGGAAAAAAAGGAAAAAAAGGAAAAAAAGGAAAAAAGAAGAAGAGAAAAAAGAAAAGAATAATTAATAAAAAGCAAGGAGAAAAGAAAATAGGTAAAGAAAAAAAATGCCTAAAAATTATAAGTAAACGGGAGAAGATTTAATAGGAGTCATGGAGGAAAGTGTAATCTGTATTCTGTCCCCTTGTCTCATTTTTCTTTTCTTTAGCTATGTAGTATGTATATTCATCAGGGCCGGATTTACCTGCTTGCCGCCCATGGGCCGCCTGTACTTTGCCGCCCCCTTCTCATTCGTTTTGAAACATCAATAAAACCGTCAAGTGAACGTGCCGGAGGTAGCGGGGTGCATAAAACGCGTTCACTCGTGTTAGACACATTTTTTGCGAAAGTCCTGTCAACACTACTAGCGAAAGTTCACGGAACTTTGCGCGAAAGTTAAGTTTCGTAAAACTATCTCTGTGTGGACAAGGTCTTCCATTCATAAGAAATGCACGAAAAAATTATGCAAGAACAAACATATATGTGGTTTAATAATTTAAACTTCCGCCGCCGCTCCGCGCTGACCGCACTGTATTTGGCGCAATGCGGGAAGTATTTCTACAGTCTTGTAGGCGCTATGCGTTTCACGCCGACCGCTGCTGACCGCACTGTGTCTGACGCTCTGTATTTACATTATGTTCAATTTCAGAAATTTCCTTTGTAAGATTAATCGATTTTGAACCTGAAAATATCGCCAAAATTCTACTTAGAAGAGTTTAATTTTTAAAAAATTTCGGCTTTTCCGAGAGAGAGAGAGAGAGGGAGGAGGGGGGTGTTCCCGCATACTCCTGAGCAAAATATCACATTGCGCCCCCCTTCAGCGGCTAAGGGTATGCGTATGCGCCCTCAGAGGTGCGTCAGTCCGACCCTGATGTAGGTACACATGACGCTCACATCGTTAAATTCTGAAATCCAGTCAAGCGCGCAACTATTGGAATTGGAACCACGCCGTTGGTATGTCATGTGGTATCACGCTGCTTTGAAGGAAAATCTTGGCATTTCACCTGCATGTCTCAAATAAATAACTAACAAAGAGCGAATGCAGGCAATATGCGCACTACCGTAAAGGGGCCACTAGATAATGTACAAAGTTGAGTAATCTGATACACGTTTGTTGACTAAAATTTAACCCTAGTCTGCCTGAGTGGGGTCAGATTGACCCCACGGGAGTTTCAACTCTTTGCCATTTCTCGTGGTATGCACGAAATTTTTTGTCCTTCACAAATAGCTCTACAAAAACATCTAGGAACACGATTTTGAAGGAGGGGGGGGGGGAAATGTGCATGAGAGATCAAAATATTCACGAGTACCCCTAGAAAGCCTGAGCGGGGTCAGATATCCTTATAATATATATTTTACCATTTAGCATCACAAAAGCTTACTTTGAAGGTGTATTCATTTTTCTCTTTTTAATTTTTTTCAGAAACTTATAAAACAAGCAACATTTTTCAGATTTTTTTCGTTTTCAGTATTTAGTAGCCCTATGATTTTTTTTTCTCATACTGAGAACAACATGGCAACATGTGTATGATAAAATGGTTGCATACCCTGCGCCGTGTTTTTTAAAACTTAGATATGCTTTATGGTTAAGACCTGTAAGGTTAGTGCAATGATATTTTTTTTTTAACTAAAAACATGAAAAAAACATAGCTAACTAATTGATTTTCAGCTGGGGTCAAATTGACCCCGCTCAGGCTTTCTCGTTGGTTCAGAGGCTCAGGCAGACTAGGGTTAACGTATAAAATAATGAAGGGTAATGCAAATGAAGCTACAAAAAATGGCAGCATATCGGTTGTAAGAAATCTTCTTTTTTATTTTTAAACTGGAAACTAGATACGGCACTCGATGCGAGAAATAAAATGCGGAGAATTTCACATCTATCGCCGATTAAGGATGCACATCCACTAATAAAATTCACTCATGCATGAACGTCAGTAATTCGAGACAGGTGAAAATGTAAGATTTTTCCTTCAAAGCGGCGTGATACCACATCACATGAGCACCATCGCCCCAGTTCGAATATTCACGCGCTTGATCTCAGAATGTAACGTTGTGTGTGAGCATTATGCATACATTTATTTACGTCACAAATGTGAGACAGGTGGAATACCAACATTTTCCTTCATTTTTGCGTGATACCACATCACGTACCTACTTCGGAGTCCGAAAAAGTGCTCGCTCGATTTCCGCATTCAATGGTGCAATTATGATACATACATGAATGTCAGTAACTCGAGACAGGTAAAAAGCCAAGATTTTCCTGCAAAGCGGCGTGATACCATATATCATACCAACGGCGTAGTTCCAATAGTGCTGATTGATTTCCGCATTCAACTAAACATATTTGCCTACTTTCAAAGCTTAGTAATTTGAGACAGGTGAAAAGCAAATATTTTCCTTCAAAGTGTTGTAATACCACATCAGATACCGACGCCGCAGTTCAAATATCCACGCGCTGGATTTTAGCAATTAGCGATGTGAGCATCATGCCTACATTAAAATTTTAAGTAATTTGAGCTAGGTAAAAAGTTATTATTTTCCCTCTTTTCCGCGTGATAATACACATTACGTGCGCACCTACTCCGGAGTCTGAAGAGCTGCGACCTTGATTTCGGTATTCAACGATGAGAGCATTTTTAATTCATAGCCACAGTAATTGAAATAGGCGCGGAAACCTAGGATTTTTTTCCAAACTGCGTGATACCAAATCACATATCAACGACGCAGTTTAAATATTCATGCGGCTGTGCGCCTGTTTTCAAAATGGACCATTAGACAACGTAACGTACAATTAATTGGACTGCATTTTGCAATTCGGAACTATAAATTCTGGCTTTTCTGGAAAAACACTTATGTGCGTAGGGAGAACTAATAGCACATTCGTTGTTTTTAAACCGGGCTAGAATTTACAGTTCCAAATTGCAAAATGTAGTCCAATTTATGCTTTCTTATGCATGTTTTTTGACGAAAATTTCACGGAGAACACGATTCTTGCATTGAAAATTACTGAAATAAAGTAACAGATATTCACGTTTTTATTTTACATCGGTACCGGGAAATTTTAATTTCCCAGTCACGAGAAGTCAAAGAAGATTCAAATCGCGATTCAGAACGGTTTCGGACGGATTCCTTATCGAGCTTTCCGCCTTATCCACCCTTTATTGCAAATAGTAAACAATTTGCCATAGCTGAGCTGAAGCGTCAAGATTGAGGTCGCCATATTGTAGTATCGCATGGACTGCCACAGTAATGTTTAATGTGCGATTTGACCCTCGTAGATGATTGCGTTCTCATGAGCGGGAGGTTTGAATTTACGCATCAAGAATCATTGAATATCTTCGTTAGGAGTTGATTCTAGTAATTTTAGTCGCATGAATCTTGTTTTCCGTGAAATTTAAGTTAACATACATGTATCAGATTACTCAACTTTTTACATCGTCTAATGATGCCTTTAACTTAGCGAGCTTCATGCCTGTATTCATTATTTGAGACAAGTGAAAAGCCATGATTTTCCTTCAAAGCGGCGTGATACCACATAACATACAAAAACGTAGTTCTAATATTAGCGCGCTTCATTTCAGAATTTATCACTGTAAGACTTTCCTTCAAATCGACGTGATACCACATCACATACCAACGCGAGTTTTCCATTGGTTTTGTGAAATGATCAAAAGATTACGCGTTACTCGACTCAATGCCGTGAAAAATAATCTTTACTTACATTTATCTTCTTTTTATTATTTGTATTTTTACATTTGGTGCTTCTCCAAGCATGTTAAAATAGTTTCCAGTTAGGTAATGAGTTAAGTGAAAGGGTTGGTAGTTCGACAGATGACGTAGAATAAATCGAAGCGCATCTAATAGAGGCGAATAACGCGTATTGTGCAATCATTTTACAAAACTTTCGGAATAATCGTGTATTTGCCACGATTTGCGGTTATTCTCGCGTGATTTCTCAGGATATCTTGCAAAATGGAGAGAAGGAAAACACATTTCGCGCGATACAGAAATTAAAAGCATGTAATTTCTCAGGATTTAACAATTCCGTTGGAAGTATTACGTGCTTCTTGCAATACCGAGATGAAGATCGCGCAATTTCTCACATTTCAACATTCTGCAAAATGTAGTGAGCACACATGTAGTATGTGTGGGTGTATTCGTACACTGGAGTGGAGTTGTGGTATCGCGCGAAACTGAAGGAAAATCATATCTGTTTACCTTTCACAAATCACGGACATCGTGAATGTTACTCTCGCGTCCGTATTAAAGTCGCGAATTTTCCGCGTTATTGAGGTGAAAATTGTGTGGTCTTAAATCACCTGCCAAAAAATGTTCGTTTGTGTCGCGGTATGAGACGAGCACGCGTAATTTTAAATGATCTTACGAAACCGCTGGAGTTTTTTCATTTTTTTTTTCGAAATCGCAAGAAAAATTGCGCCTTTTCTGCGATATCGAAATGAAAAGCGAGTAATCGTTTAGGATTTAACGCATCCGCTGGAAAATTTCCAACACGTATCTCGCGATATTGAAGGAAAATTTTTGCTTTTCGCCTATCTCAAGTTGGTTAAGTTTATGAATATGAAGCTCACGCCACCTCTCATTTTTTATGAGCGGAAATCGAGGTAGCAACCATCCGAACTTCGGATTAGGTATGTGGTATCATGCGAAATTGTAGGAAAGTTTTGGCTTTTTGTATGTGTCGAACTAGTGACATTTATGAATATGAGGCTCGCATGGATATTAATCTCGTAATCGATATTTCCCCGATTGAAGCCATGGTGAAGAATCGATTATTAAGATGTTCGTTGTGAACACCCTGTCTACCGATCCTTATGCATATAGGTTTAAATGACAGATCAATTGATCAATCAAAGCGAAGCACGCCACGCCACTGGCGATTGTTTATGTTCTAAGTAAACTGCTGGAGACTTTGCATACATGCCGCGATATTGAGATGAATGACGCATAGTTTTTAATGTTGTTACCAAGCTGCAGGAAAAATCGCATATATAACGCGGCATATAGCTAAAAATAACTTCTCTTTTAACAAGTGCTTCTACTAAACTAACTGCATGAGGAATATATTTAATCTTACCAAATCAGGAAAATCAGAATTTCAATGTTATATAGCATTACCCTGCTAAAAATGACGAGTAGGCTATTCAGAATTCGCCAACTCACATGAGTAGAACTTCCTACTTATATGAGTAGAAATCCTACTCATATCTCTAGAATATTCTGCTCATAAGAGTAGAAAAGTTCAACTCGCATTAATTCAGTTTTTTTCATTTTCCAGAAGTGCAGTTTCTAACCAGGAAACACCGACACAGCATGTAAATTTGAAAAATAAAAACATTTTGTTCTTATAATTTTTTGATGCGGCGACTAGTTTCTGAGATATCGGACACGGTAGATTAAACGCTGAACTCATGTGAGTTGAAATCTCTAGTCATATGAATTGGCGAAAACTGAATACCTAGAGAAAGTCTACTCGTATGAGTTAAATTCTATTCATATGAGTTGAAATTCTATTCATAGGAATTGAAATTCTATTCATAGGAATTGAAATTCTATTCATATGAATTGAAATTCTATTCATATGAATTGAAATTCTATTCATATGACATTGATTTTCTACTCATTCGTACTCACCACTTTTAGCAGGGTTACTGACTATCTACTTGAGCCCCTCCCCCTTTTCTCGTCTAGATTTTCATCATTCCGTACATTGACGATTTTTTTCTTATTTTTTCAGAATCCCGTGCCCATGCTGTGACCTGTTGTTCGGTAAGTGTGAATCATTGTTTCATTTCTTTTCACGGATAATAAATTCAATCATGTCCAAAAACCGCTGGTGTCCATTTTCCCAGTCTTGGGTTTTCTCGATTTGTTTATAATTTTCAGAGGTCTATTCATAAATCAGGCGTTGATACACGTTATAGAGTCATTTTAATCCTAAAGTGAGTCCTATTACCTCTTTCGTAGTTTTAGCAATTTTCGAAAAATATGATGAACACAAATCCTACAGCCGGAAAAATGATCATCAGCGGTTTCCGCAAGACACGTTTCAATTAAGTAGTATCCTTAGCTATCGAAGCCTACGTGTCAAAATTTCTGAAACTGATCGAGTTACTTTTTCTTTTCTTAATTGGGGATAAAATTTGTTACAAACAAAAACGAGCGTCCCCGTCACAACGCATAGTCATTGTGCTTTAAGGAAATAGAAGATTCCTTCACAGAACATCGACCTCAGGTTTGCCGTGCCAAGGAAGAACGCAGTATGAATCAAACAGGCGTTGCCAAATTTACCTCGACAAATCACAATTTTTCAAGAAAACTTGTGAATATTTCTCCTCCAATTTTTTAGAGAATCTCCTTCTTAATTTGACAGGGTGGCTAGCGACCGAGAAAAGTTAGGGAGTGCAACTCGCCCGGGAATAATCAGGGAAAAGTCAGGGAATTTTTTGTGGAGTCTGGTTTCACGTAAAAATCAGGTCCGCGATGGACCAACTAACTGATCGCGTTGTTGTGCCAGCATTTTGACCAGATTAATTGGATTGCATTTTGCAAAAAGGAACCACTAGCATTGCAATGTTGCTAAGATTGTGCAACTTCTTTTGTCTTGGAGGAAAAGCCCGATTATCCATTAATAGTTTCTATTTTACTCGCTAAAAACTGTAAAAAGACAAAAATTACCATCTAAATTTCATAGTTTTTCACGATTTCCGCAATTTTATTGCAAAAGATGAAGTTGCACAATCTTAGCATCATTGCAATGCTAGTGGTTCCCTTTTGCAAAATGCAATCCAAATAAGTGCCCTTACGTTATCGTTAAAAAGTCAGGGAATTTCATCAGAAGAAGTCAGGGAATGATAAAATTGAATTTTGCCAGCCATCCTGTTTGATCTGAAAAGTCTGGAAGTTTCAAGAAAAAAATATTCATAACTTTCTGCAAAAATTTATATTTTCTGAGAGTGAATTTGGCAACATTCGAATGCTTTCACAGCGTTTTTACATAGGTATTAGGTAATCGGAAAGTCCTGCGCCACCCTTGTAGCCTCGGAATGAATAGAAGTAGGGTCATTCCATGCCAAAATCGGACACTTTTAGTCCTGAACCCATCAGACCTACTACTGAGAACGTTTTAAATTTTTTCGATGCCTTGTCCAGCTTCAGTTGAGCTTTAAAGTTCGGGCGAATTGACTTTAAATTATGAGAGTGCCCACCCCCAGGTAAATAGAAACTACTTTTGGGACCTTACAAAATTTTGGCGGGACCACTCTAGATTCTATCACCCTTCCTTATTTTTTCTACCCGTGACTCATCATTTTGTTCGACATCGGAAGTCTTCGTCTTTTTGAAAAGTTTATCTCTTTTAGTCTGTTTTCTATCATTTCATCAATGGGGGCTGCACTATACCTAAATGTTGCAATAGAATCATTACTCTCCAAGAATCCTTACAAACCTCTGTGCTTTAATAGGATAAGAATATAGAATTTATTCCAGACCGTTTCAATCTCAGCTCAGGATCACCGCGAAGGCCCATAATCTGAGATCGGAACTTACCTCTTTAAACCGCCTTCATCGAGTGGTGCAGGCAATTTATTCAGCTCGTGAACAACTGCTGGTTGCCGAGCTAAAAATTTCAAGGCGTTTCGCAAATGAATTATTTCCCGTCAATTTTTCTTTGCCGCATTTGACGATACATATTGGACTGTATTTTGATTCACGGATTTATTCTCCTCCAGTAAAATGTAGTTTTCTGAGAGGTACATTTTTTTTCTTACTTTTCAATTTTAAAACTTAACGCGTGAATGCAAACCTCCCGCTCATGAAAACACAATGGTCGACGTACGTCAGACCGCAAACTAAACGTTACCTTGACAGATACTACAATACCTTAATCTTGATTCTTTGACTCAGCTATGTCAAATTGTTTACACTTGAAACAATGAAGGGTGAATAAGGAACGATGCTCGATTGAGAAGCCTGCCAAAACCGTTTTGAGGTGCGATTTGACTCATGCAGAGTATTGCGTTTCTCGTGACAGAGCAATTCAAATTTCCCGTTATGTAAAATTAAAACGTAAATATCTAAGTTGGGACTTGATCTTAGTAATTTTCAACGCAAGAATCGTGTTCTGCGTGAAATTCTAGTCAAGATACATGTATTCGAAAGCTAAAATTAACACCTCGTCTGACGGTCCATCCTGAAATTAGGCGCGTGAATATTGGAGCCGCGTCATTGGTATATGATGTGATTTCACGCCGCTTTGAAGAAAATATTAGCTTTTCACCTGTTTCAAAATTACTGAAGCTATGAATACCGTTAAATACCGAAATTAAGCGCGTAACTATTCAGACTCCAGAGGAAGTACGTATGTGTTATCACGCGGAAATGAAGGAAAATATTAACTTTTTACTTGGTTCAAATTATATAATATTTAATTGTAGGCATAATGCTCCCATCGTTAAATGCTTAAATCCAGCGCGTGAATATTGAATTGGAACTGTGGCGATGGTATCTGACTCTGACATGGTATCCACTTCGAAGGAAAATCTTAGCTTTTCACCTGTCTCAAATTGTTGGAGATAGCAATGAGTTTCCTTCAGAATCTGAACGACACTTATTTCGCAGCAGAGAGCAGAGCATTTTGAGTTCACGACTCACGCCTTCAATTTTGTAAATGCAACACGGACATCCATCAAGTACGAATAGTTGTATTTTTGTGCCGTCATCAACGATCTCTGTCTCATATTTCCGAAATTTGAGAACAGTTAAGGATAAGTTAGCTCAAAATATGCTTTAACATTCATAATGAAGAATGATTTTTTGAATAAAAGCCAAAACACAAAAACTCTCTGATGGAATATGAAAATCTAATTTGTGGAGGGGGAACTGCCTCCTTCAGGAGGCCACGTTTGGATCTCGGTGGGCCGATTTTGAAATATGAGGCATCAATTATAGTGACCGTATTTTTCAATTCTAATACAAGTGATTCGCAATTCGGTCAGGGACCCAACTTTAAAGATCGCGATCCTCCTTGCCCCCCTCCCCTCCGGATATATGGGGAAGGGGTCCTGGACCAGGAAATTCAAATTCCTTTGGGTCGTTTTCTTCTTCGACTTCGCGGTTCCTAACTTCGCACGATCTAAAATAACAGGAAAAGGATTATAAGGGTTGTCAGAAACCCCCCGCATTATTCCTCTTGCTTTTCAAGAACTTTTGACAAATTTTGGGCCTTAATGGGCATCTGTCCTTCAAAAGACTTATTTTTGGGCTGTAAAACAGGTAGTTTCTTTGTTCAAACTGAGAGGTCAAAAATAGGCTATTTTCCTCAACTTTCAGTGAATCCAATTCGGAAAGGGCGGCTCATTTGACCGTGTACCCTGCTTCTTATCGTAGAATACTGCCTGGGGGTGCGTCGCATTGATAGCTCGCTCCTCCTCTAGCCTCCCTCACACTACTGGGGCTGCTGGAGAAAATATATTCAGTTTCCGAGAAAACAAAAGAGGCAGAATTGCCTAGTCTCAGCGACGACGTACCTAATTAGCCAAGCCTCGGAGGGTCTAAAACAGCTCGTTTTACCAGTCTTTTTTCTTCTTCTTTTTCTCCTTCTTCTTGCTCCTCCGAGGCGCAACAAGAAACGGCGCCGATAGAACAAGTTGCGTGAGGGCGTCCGCTATCAACTTGGACGTCTTGACACGGCACGGCGCGGCGCGGCGTCGCGTCGGCGCTCAGGGGTCCCTCAGGGACGGAGGGGTGGGAAGGGCCGGGAGGGAGGGGTATCCGGCATCCTGCATCCTGCATTCGGCTCCAGAACTCAGTCTCCCGCGCACTGCACTGCGATACGTTGCTGCTCTGCCGGTTGCGTCCCTAAATCGCACGGCGCTCTTCGGAACCGCTTGCATGTGCATTCGCGTCCTCTTCGTGTATTTCGGATTACTGCCCGCCAATCGAGGCTCCATCTCAGGTACTCGATACATTAGATTACTCATCGAGCTTCGCACTTTTGTTTTGGCTTCTATTCCAGTGATTTTTATTTTATTCTTCACTTACTTATTTTATTTCGTTTTTTTCTGCACTAATATGATTCGGTCATATTCGTCATGGATCTGGATCATAGTTGTTATTTCTTATGGGACACCAATTTTCTCGTACAATGAATTAAGCCTCGCGGTCATGATTGATCATTGCTATCTATGGTCAGCCGTCTTCCTGCGGCATTTATTCCCGCGAAAACTTTCATACAAAGCATCCAGTAACTTATTGTTCCGTATGGATCGATTTCAAGCGCACACTCGATTAATCCTCTATGGCATGAGATCTCAGATTCGCTGGGGGTCCCTAATTTTTTTCGTAGCTTGCATTAAAAACAAAGAGTACACAGTTTTTTTTTCAAAATTGCGAATTTCAAGGCATCGGTTATTCGAAAGAAAAAAAAAACTAATGAAAATTTGCAAAATTATGGCACAGACGATAGAGTCAATTTTTGAAAACCCCAAAAATACGTAGTTACAAATCCGTAAAGCTATACCAGAGAGGGTCAAAGAACCCGGTCCTGTCGATAATTTTTGGATTGAAGACTCATGGACGTCGAAGAGAGAAACCAATTCATCTATTCATTTAGCGGCAGACTTAGGATTCTCTCGTTTAAAGCGATGGGTGCTGTAATTACTAAAACTGTTCCTAAAAAGCAAGCAAATCCTCCAAAACTTAAATCTCATAAATCATGGTACTTTTGGTCGTCAATAGCCACAGAACGAAGTCAAAGTAAGATATGAAGTGGGGCCTTTCGCGATGTGCTGATTAGATTATTGGATAAATCACGCCGTTATTAAACCGGCAGATCTTAAAGATGTTGGTGGTAAAACTCCTCCCATCCCATGTTTCGGCCCAAACTTTGCTCAGACGTTGTATACTGAGTGTTCCTGATGCATGGGAAGAATGTCAGCCCCCTCGGATAGTTCTGCCGTGCTAAGGAAAAACGCCGTATGAACATCCGACTGTTGCCAAATTTCCCTCGATAAAATGTTCATTTTTGAGGAAAGTTATGAATATTTTTCCTCGAAATTTTCAGGAAATTTAGGTGAAATTGCGAGCAAAATTATTTGAAAAATTGGTAGGAAAATATTCAAATGTTAACCAGGAAATTCGTGTTTTATCAAAGGAAATTTGGCAACGCGTGAAGGTTTATACGGCGTTTTTCCTTAGCGCGGCAGAGTTGGGAGGGAAGGGTTCGGGAGGCAAAGCTCCCAATTTTTGCAAAAATTTAAAATCGGCATCTCCGAAAAGGGCGAGTCCCTGCGGGTCGAAAAGGTTCGATTGGTACTGAACTACGTCAAAAAGAAGTTATCTCTGAGATCGTTTATGCTATCTAGACGGTGTTGCATAACCTATCGTTGTCGTGATTCGATTTTTTAGATTTTACGGGTTGATTTTTTCCTGTTTTTTGTAAGACGTATTGAGGTAATTACCGGCACTTGAAGAACAACGGTTCAGGCTGTTCTCCGTAAAATTCTCCGGTAAGGCATCCAGTTGATCATTAAAATTTGATCCGCTCATGAGTTTTTGCTATTTTTGTGGGCGCGACTGGTCAATCCAGGAGGAAGAGAAATGAGGGCCTGAAATAGTAACAGAATCTGTTTTGAAGTTTGTTTTCCATTTCGGTGGTGAAATTCCCAAATCACGAATCTCGGTTTGTGACGTTGCAGACTTTCTGTTTTACTGTCATACGTTATTTTTTACATGGAGAACCACTCATCGTCGATTCTTAAAAACGTCCATGATTTTTCTGCTGTGTGCAAAGCAAATTCAGAAGAAACGTCAAAGAATGATGTTGATATGTTCTCCTCTAAAAACATAATGAGTCTCATTTACAGATCACAGCTAATGGTTTTGCGCCATTTTTTCAAGTCGTGTGTTTCCTGCAAACTCATTTTCTTGTTGCGCAGTCTATAGAGAGAACAATAAAAACACACTAAAATACAAAAAAAACAAATGGGTATACAAGGCTAGAGGAGGATAAAACAACCAGGACATTTCGGGCCAATTAAATGCCCATTCTCAACTGAAACAAAAGCTAAAAAATGTAAAAATTAAAACAAGAAAATGAGCATGCAACTGACCGAGGTAGGAATCAGTGCAAACTCAAGCCAGCTCAAGCAAACTCAAGCTCAAACTCAGTTTGCACTGATTCCTACCTCGGTCAGTTGCATGCTCATTTTCTTGTTTTAATTTTTACATTTTTTAGCTTTTGTTCCAGTTAAGAATGGGCATGTAATGGGCCCGAAACGTCCTGGTTGTTTTATCCTCCTCAAGCCTTGTATACCCATTTGTTTTTTTGTATTTTAGTGTGTTTTTATTGATGTCTGCATTCGAGCTATTGTGTCTCTCGCTCTCTTATCACTATATAGAGAGAGATAGAGGAAACCGAAGTAGAAATAAAGGACAAAAATAAAAACAAAATAGGAAAAGGCTCTATTAAACACAAAGGCTCACTTTAGTGGGTGTTTCTTTATTTGACATTTTTTTTTGTTATTTATTGCTTTGGGCACAAAATCGGAATTCGTATTTTAAAGAAAATCGACGTCGCAAAAGCTTTTTTCGCGATGTATTTCTTGAAAGGCAAACGGAAACAAATCTAAGAACACTAGCAAACAATAGCTTCATTTATTTTTAAAATATCATCCAGCTTTTAATTCATCTATAAGTGTATCACGTCGCTAACCCAGCGTACTTAAGCGTCCCGTGACTCCTAATCGCCATTGATACCGATCTTTCCACAGATCATCAGGCAAGTGGACGTATTTGTGTCAAACGGAACTATGTGCATTAAGACATGAGCCCCGAGACTCATAAGGATATATGCTTAATAGGGCTCAAGTCATAATGTACATAGTTCTGTTCGACAGAAATACGCCCGAGTGATCCTTTCTGGTCTCATTCTCCACTCCCTGCTGCCAACCTCTTGCTGGACGCCGCGCCGCCCTCTACCGGAAGAAACCTAATAAAGCACTTCTAATTTAACTTTGAAGCACCTTTCAATTAACTTCTAATCATAATGTTTCTATTTTGGCCAAGTTTTCCTTCAGAATATCATCGCTTGAGTTGGCTTCTGAAATAACCACCTAATTCACTTCTGAGAAGGCAAGTCGCGGGAACACCTCGGCAATCAGGGGAGTCCCGAAGAAAACAGAGAAAAGCGTGTCAACCTCCCCCCCTCTTCCATCCCCTTCTCGGAATAACAGAATGACAACGTGTATGGATTATCAAAGAGCAATTAGTGGCTTTTTACTGGCAAGTTAGGGGCCTAATTACCCCCACAGTTGTCACATAAGACGCTGAAAATACTCTGTTCCCCGTTTTGGAAAATGCTAAATAGTTCGATTTTCGCGCACGAGCTGATCACCAATTCAAATTTCTGTACCGCGTGGCTTTGTTTTAATTCAGCGTGTTCCTTAATTCTAGAATTTTGCTGTAGTGTTGTCTGTTGATGCATACAGTACACTTTGTCCGTGAAACGTTATGTGTTGCAGAGTTTACTATTAATTTAGGCAACGGGGAACGTGCGTGGGTGAAAGTGCTACCAAAGAAAGTTCGGAGGCTTAATCATCGTTGTTTTAATTTTGTTGACTTGCAGAGCACAGCTGGCCCGGGCGAGATACATGGGAGAGAGGCAGAGAGATGGACAAGGGGGAGAGAGAGGCAGAGAGAAGTAAACTTTTTTGGCCTACCCGTGGGAACATTAGTCTTCTATGACCTTTTTTACGTATTCACGCTGAGTTTTTTCCCCCTCAAGTCAAAATTTTAAATTGATTTTAAGCGAGACAAGTTTAGGTTAGCAGGCGATCTTGTTTGCTTGGGTCGTGGAATATCAGCAGCTTATACTACTTTAAAGAGAGTGCGTTATTTTCGGAGAGCTCCGTCAAGTTCGGCAAGCGCTCTCTTCTCCCTTCCTCATTTTCTTTATTTCTCGTGACAGCTCGAGGAAACTTTAGTCAAATCGAAATTGGAGAGGAAAGTCAGTCCACTCCTTGAAAAATGAAAATTAAGATTGTTCCACAGCTGTGAATTTTATGATATTTCAGTATTTTAAGGACGACAGAGGGGGAAAGATCGAAATCAATGACACTTTTTCTGATTCATCGTATGGGCTCGAGGAAGGAAGGTACCTTGGTCACTGAAGAGATTTTTACGACAGAAATTTATTTAAAAAATTAATGTGCCCAAATCAATCTATTTCATATTCTTTGGAACAAAGGAAAACTTGAGTGCGGGGTGCAGTTGTCGCAGGCAAATAGTGAAATCAGGCATTTTGTCAAATGCCTAAGCAGATAGTCAAATGCCTAGGCAGATATAGTCAAATTTTGACGGCCTACACAATTGTGTGAATTTATGGCGAAAGAGTTCACGATTTTTCACTATTTTTGGAAAAATAATTCATCAAACCTATACGAACTCTTTTTGTCTCTTCTTCTTCAATGGCTTCTCATATTTTTAAATGTTGAAATTCCAAAAATTCTGTATTTTATGTCATGTTGAAAATTTCAAGATCAGAGTCTGTTCAGGAGCTACAAATCGTTTAAAATGCTATTGTGTGCTGCAAATTTTTACCAAGAATTTTTCTTGCAGCAGCAATGAATTATTTTTTCTGAAATAAAGAAAAGGGCCAGAATTTCAATGTAAGTTAGAATATTTGACTGTTTGCCTAGGCATTTGAAAAAATGCCTGATTTCACTATTTGCCTGCGACACAGTAAAGGCATATCTTGGTTGCGGTGTCTCTCTGAGAATCTCCGCTAAAGTTTCATCCATTATAATTTAAGCAAATGGTACTAATTCGTTGGAACTTTCACTGAATTTTCTCCATAATTTTACAATGCTGGAACGTAAAATTTCAGGAAATTCAATGAAGAGTTTCTTCTCTAAAATATAAAAAGCAGCGAAGATTTTGAGACATCACAACCAAGAAATGCCCTCTCTGCACCAAACGCCTCAATTTAGCTCAGTTAATCCCAATGTCCTGTGCCCTGTGCCTGGTTCTGGAGCTTCAACTGACTCGTTCGTGAAAAGAAAATAGTGCAATTTCGAATTTTAACCAAGTTCCACCATCAGATAGTTACTCTCTCGGAATTTTCTACAGAAAGGAGTTAAATAAATAAAACAGTATCAAAAAGAAGAAAAACAATCATGTGAACGAGGTGACCTGTTTTTGTAAATCACGATCTGCACTTCTAGGGTGTGATCATTATCTGGTATTTTAAAGTATGAAAAGAGGTGAACAAGATTATTTTGGCTTTGAAGTGGCATCACGGTCAGGTATTAAATTTGGCGAGGCCACAAAGCGACCGTAGTTGCCTATGAATGCCTTTGATGGAGGTATTAAATTACTTTGTAATGAAGGATAGCCCCTGCTTTTCATCTCTGCATCGTTCAAGGTCTTGAGAGGCTTTCAGCGAGTTAATAGAGGTTTTATTATGTATAAACCTCAAAGTTATTCACTTATATGTCTTCGTCAAGTGCCCGGAGGAAGTCCGCGAGTGTACGCTTGTATGTATTTTTAAAACCCCCGGGTAGCATTAAACGGTCGAATAAGGATTCAAAGGAATACCTCAGATTTACGTTTTTAATGGTCTTAAACGCAGGATTTTAACCCTTGAGAGTATTTTGTCGGGTGTAAGGAGAAAAATAGTCGTTTGGATTAAGAGTCAGTAATGGACCACTACAGACAAGGTACGAATTTAAGCATTCCGATTCATGCTTCGTAAATCGATTTTCACGCAGAACAAGATTTTCGCATCGGAAATTACTGAAACCATTACGTTTTTATTTTCCGGTGGTTCCCGGAATTTTAAATTGCCCGATCACAAGAAAGGCGATTCTCTACGCGAGTCAAATCGGTCCTCACAACAGTTTTCGCAGGCTTCTCAATCGAGCTTTGTTTCTTTCCCACCCTTTATCGTTCAAAGTGTAAACAATTTGCTGTAGCTGAGCCAAAGCGTCGAGATTGAGTTTGACAGGTTCTCATATATATTGCAGAGATTGCCATGGTTCAACATTAAACATAGCTTCAAAAGTTAATTGAAAAACTTAAGGGAACAGGGTGTAATAGATGTTTTATTCTTTTGAGTACCAAATGGGAATATTGGACCACTGGACAAGGTACGAATTTCAGCATTCTAATACATGTTTCACAACCAAAATTTTACGTAGAACGCGATGCGCATAGTGAAAATTACCGAAATCAACTCCTTACGAAGATATTTAATGATTCTTGATGCGTAAATTCAAATCACCCGCTCATGAAAACTAAATGCTCTACGTGATTCACATCGTGCGCTAAACTTTATCATGTCAGTCTCTGCGATATAAAAATCTGGCAACCTCGATCTTGACGCGTTGGCTCAGCTATAGCAAATTGCTTATAGTTTGAACAACACATGGTGGGAAATGAACATTGCTCGATTGAGAAGCTTTCTGAAACTGTTGTAGAGCACGATTTGACTCACGTAGAGCTCTGAGTTTCTTGTGAGCGGGCAGTTCGAATTCCTCGTAACTAATGTGAAATAAAGACGTTGATATCTTCGTTAGGAGTTAGTTTCAGTAATATTCGTTGCGCTAATCGTGTTCTACGTGAAGTTCTGGTTAAGAAGCATGTACCAGATTACTTAAAATTGTACCTTGTCTAGTGGTCCATTGTCTCAGTTACAGCTTTTGCAACTGAAATCCTAAAATTTGTATATGAGGTTATGAATGTTAAAAATTGTTTCGAACCAAACGATACATCGAGCCACTACCGAATACGATCCATTTAAATTCCTCAAGCCCGGCGCAAGCTTTTGCTCCTGAGCACGGGTACCAAGTCACGCTAATTCAGTTAGTCAGAATCGAGAAATAAAAAAATGCCTGTGAACTTTGGCAAATGTGTACACGCAGCACATGCAGGTGCACCATGCCACGGGGTAAGTACTCAGTCGTGTCTCTCCAATTAAACCCAAGTTAAGGGCGGCGCGGCGGCGGCAGAGACTCGGATAGGCAAATCGTGTTACTCAAGCACAGCCAGGGTATCACGTGTAAGTACGTCGTAGGGATTGCATTCCAAATGAGTCACTACCGTATTACTGATCAATGCCTCAAGGGAACTTGGTGCGGAAATTCGGCGCTGACACATAAAGGATGTTTAAAGACTATGGTTACGCGCTTCTTAATCTCAATTGACGATATACGCTTCTCCTTCAATGGGATGAAGAAGGAGAAAAGGGATGCAGATTAAAAATAGAGAAGCACATTTCACACCACATGACGATTCTAATATCCTGTCATTGTTCTCTAATTGGAGAAACCCGTGAATGTGGCGAGTAACTCAAATGATAGAATAGTACGGTGCTTTACGCACCCATTGTGGTTGAATCCTTTTGAGTGAGCTCATTTACGGACTACACTCGATCGACAGTCAAAAGCGATTTCCCAAACCATATAAGGCATCGTAAGACTGTTAGAGACGACCCCCCCCCNCCCCCCCCCCCCCCCCCCCAAGAGCCTTACGTAATTTATGGACGACCCCTAACTGGATGTTAAAGTGGTGCTGAGCCCATACTGCTCTGAGGGAAACAACTCCCAGGAAACATCAATTTGAATAATATATTATATAATATATATTTTGAAAGAAACAAAACGGAAAAACCCTGTCAGTACAAAACTGAATGTGAAAAGCGTTCAGGCAAGACAGGTGCATGGGATGTGTCATAGACCGACACCAAATTTTGTTGTAACAAGAGAACCTTTATTGTCATGCAACTGAAAGTTTATTCCAAAATAAGCTTATTATATCATTTAACGTAACAAGTATCCTTCTGGGTCCAACAAAAAATTGAACAGGAAACGGATTTTCTGTTACAGTTAAGACGTTCTTTCTCAGTTCAATAGTCGGGTGAAAGTTCTTCTTGAGGTGCTTTGATGCTTTTTCTCGGCCTTACCTAGTTCCTATATCTAGGGAGAGTACGGACTTCTCGAAGTATGGAGCCCTTAGGACCCAAAAGAGAAGCCAACCTTTGAAAACGAAAAGTGTCACTGACTATCTTCAGATTCCAATATCAAACCAAAATGCCCAAGAATGTTCTTGAATAATTGTTCTTCCGTAAAAGTGAGTAATGCAAAAACTAAGTCAAATATGTGATTTACCTATCAACGTTGGATCGTAATAATAATCGCAATAATAAATCACTCTGGATAATTTTAATTCATAGATTGGCTGCCCTTTGGGCTCAAAGAGCTCAATGACCTAACCTCAAAATAACCGACATGTCCGTACTCTCCCTATATAGGTGCTCTAGCCTTATCGTGGCCTCTCAAGATTCAAGACTCGAGTCTCGCCGGGACGGGAAAGAGTAGGTAACTGAGTTTGCAAAGAGATGGACCTATTATACGCGGAACTTGACAGTCGAATTGTCTGGCTGCGCGACACGTAACGGCGCGCCTTCAATGTACCGATCTGCAACCCACGTCGCGCACGTATCGACGGCAACATTCAGAGGTGATACCAACGAACGGGGCGCAGCGCTATCGGATACTTGCGGAAACTCTACTTTCTTACGGTGCTCCTTACGGGGAACCTAGAGGAATTTTACATAGATCGGCAACATTCCGCTGACGAGGATGTTCAGAACGCCCGGGGTGGGTTGATTGATGACTCCGTTTTCCCGAGCATCCATTGCTTTTGACAGACCAATTGGACAGTTTTACCGCTGCTTTTATTTCTTTCCGCGGTTTTTTCTTCTTTTTCTCTTTTTTACAGCCGCTGACTCCATGCTTACGGCCGGAAAGCTTTGTGCGCGCGTTTTTGTCCCGGGAACCCGGTGGGATTTCTATCCGGCTCCGCGTTGGTGGAGTGCCTTTCGCCTCCTCGCAGCCGAAAAATCATTCAATCGCGGAAAAAGGGAAATATATATATGTTGAAAATGTTTTAGCTCTGATAGTAGAGATTACTGTAACAGGGTGTCTACAAGTCCGGAATTTCCGGAAAGTCCGGAAATAGTACTGATTTTTTAAGGGCGGTTCGGAAGTACTGAAAAAGTGTGGAAACTTCCGTAAAAAGGTCCGGAATTTTTTTAAATTTTTTGTCTTTTTTGTCGCAATTTCAAATTTTTGAAATTTTTTCAATTCCGTTAAATGGAGGTACTAAAAAGTAAGGAATTTTTCTGTTGGAGGAGGTACTGAATTTCTTGAGAATGTACTGAAAAAGTACTGTAAAAGTACTTATTTTTGACCAGTCTGTTTAAGTAGACACCCTGTGAAAGCTTCTTGCTCTGAAAAAAAAGAATTATAAGAATGTTTTGTAATCCACACGGGGAGAATTTTCAACACAAAAGTTTGGTTAATACGGGAGGTAAAACACAAAATAACCCTAGCCTTCGGTTGACAATTTTAAGAAAAAATGCCAGGTAGGCTTCTTGGAGGCATTGAATAGAAAACGAGTAGTGAATACAAACGTTTCAATCGGAGGAATGCGTTTTTTCAGTCTCTCCATAGTTGATTTTATTTTATTCTTTCAAACGAGTTTTACTCAAGTCTTATAAAATACAGACAGATTTACAAGGAAATTGACTTAGGTATATACGTTTTTATTACTACTCGCTGTCAACCAGGTGTTGACACACAGGAACCGCCAATTGGCATTACTTCGGCAGGGGGAGGGCGTTTATTTAATTATAAGTGTTCGATCTCTAATAAATTTCTAATCATATTTTCTATCAAGTTCCAGTTTTCCTCGCAGTCAGTCATTAAGTGTACTATATTGTCTATTGTAATTTTTTTGTTTCAGGTGAGTTTCTCTCTCTCTCTTTATTAAATTTTAAGCAAATGAAGAACGTATGTTCCGGTGTGTCAACCGCTCTCCAGAACGGTCAGTAATGCAACATTCAATTTTTTTTTTTTTTTTTTTTTCGTTTTTTTTCGTTTTTTTTTTTTTGTGCGGACTATCAGCTGGGCCGCCATGGGTATCTGAATTCTGGGAGCAAGGGTCTCTTCTCAAGATGCGCTAGATTTGGGAGCAAGTAAATATGCCGGAACCGCAATCGCAATTTACAATGCCTCTGATTTATTGCATTTATTGTCGAATCTGAGCGCCATAGCGCCTTTCAATTTTGGACATGCAACATGGACATCCATCAAGCACGAATAGTTGTATCTCTGCCCCGTCATAAAGACAAATCCTTTCCCCGGCTCTATTTCCATGTCGTGTCGGTTCCGTTCGGCTCAATTTTAGGTGGCTACGTGAGGAACATAGCCTAAGATAAGAAAGACGTAATCCGACCTAGTTTTTGTGTGGCCCGTTGTGAAACGATGACCAACAAATTCTGGTTTGAGCCGTTTGCGAAACAAGTTTGTCGAACACAGGCTTGGCTGCAAAACAGCTTACCAATCATTAGGCGCAAAATAGTATTGATCTACGCGTATGGAATCTTTATTATTTTGGAAGCCGACACTGCCGTGCTAAGGAAGAACGCCGTATGGGCCTTCAGACGTTGCCACATTTCCTTCGATAAAAAACGATTTCACCGGGAAAATTGCGTATATTTTGCTTCAACGTTTTCGAAACATTTTGATCACCATTTAATCTAAAATATTTGAAAATCCCCAGGAAAAATATGCACAACTGAACTGCATTTAGCAGGAAGGAACCAAGACATATCAGCTATTGCCGAATTTAACTGGGCAATTTAAATGTTCACAAGACAAAGCATGTGCGGACTCCTCTGAACATATAAGAAATTTACGTCGTTTTATATGCAGAAAATTCCCTAAAATTTGCATAAAAATCCGCACATCCTTTTTCATGTAAAAAATTTAAAAGTCCAATAAATTGAACTTGGCAATATCTGATATGGCTTGGTTCCTTTCCGCTTAACGTGGGTCAACTTTCCAAAGAAATACTTATTTTATCCGGGTCAATTTGGCAACTCTCGAATGCTCATACTTCCGTGCTAAGGATAAACGCCATATGAGCCTTCAGCCGTTGCCAAATTTCTCGTGGCAAATCACTAATTTTCAGGAGAATGTTTTAATATTCGTCTACCACTTTCTCAGATAATTTTGTTTCTAATTTGATCTATAACTTCTGAAAATTTCAAGGAAAAATTTTCCTAATTTTCCTCAAAAATTAACATTTTATCGAAGGAAATTTTGTCACTCTCGAATGTTCATACGGCGTTTTCCCTTAGCACGGAAACATACGGCGTTCTTCCTTAGCACGACAGTACAGCCATGGGTCGTGTCTGTGATACCTCGTCTCCGAGGATACCTCATAATTTTGTCCCTACCCAAAGGACCCGTGGTAATTGTTCTTAGCGCACATAGCAGCGTTTGATCATGAACCAGCCACAAAGGGGAGGAGTGGAAAAAAGGGTAAAAATTTGCATACCGCGCGGGGGCGCTCCAGTTGAGGGTGGATGTCGCCAACTTCCCGACGGAGCGCGCGCGAATTCTTCGCTTCGGTTCCGGAACGTTTATTAGTTGCCCGAAGCTGAAACGCTGAACATAATGTGATGTAATTACCTATTAATTGCACCCCGCTGCGGGAACCGATAGCTTCAACGCGCCCCGCTCAAATTGAATATTAATATCTCTTTGTATATAATTTCCCTGCCGTGTTTTCAAGGACCTGCAAGGCGCCCTCCCCTCCCGCCCCTCCCTTCTTCCCGGCTGCCGAGACGACGCGGGATGAACTCGATTTCGCCCTCCTTGACGAAATTATCTCTCCGCCGCGCTCCCTCAGTTTCCCTCATTATTATTACTTTTTGTCGTCAAGTGGGCCTCGCCTGCCGCCCGTGAATTCCTTCTGGAGGAACGCACGGTGGCACGCCCGAATTTCTCCCGAAAAAATAACCGCCCCGCTTGCACTGAATCTTAAATCTGGACGTGAAAGAGAGAGAGAACGGAAGGAAAAATAAAGAGAGGAAGGAAGAGAGGCCAGCATTTTTGAAACGTAAATTAGAAAACCCTTTTTGTCCTTCTTTTTTATTTGGAATTAACGTAAAGGAGCTTTGAAAAAAAACAAAAAGAAAAAAAAACAAACTTTCTATCATAATTCTGTCAAACTCTCAGAGCACTGACTTTCAAATTTGGGCATTAAGAGGGAGAAAGAAAGAAAGAAAAAGTGAAAGAAAGAAAGAATAAAGAGAGGAAGGAAGAGAAACCACGACTATTGAAACATAAATTTGAAAATTATTCTGGACCCTCTTTCATATTTGAAATTGACGTAAGCAAGCTTTGAGAAAAAACTCTCTGGGCACAAAATTTTGTTGAATTCTCAGAATCTTATTTATTGATGCGGAATGAAATGTAAGATTAAAATTACGCGATAAAAAAAGCTTAGCATTTAAATGAACTTTTTGTCGCAGCTCATCAAAATAAAGTGATCAAAACTTGTAAAAATGCGAAGCAGTATTTTTACGTACTATAAACTTATCGGACGGTATATATTTGGCAACATCGAATGTACCTCGAATTCTCCCCAACTAGGCAATCTCTCGCGTGTCTTCATGGTTATAATATTCACAATTTGACACGTCCCTGATCTCTCATTTATTTTGAGTTATTGATAATGAATCAGGCCTTTACCATTCCCAAATAGCGATTCCTGCCAGTTGATTCGCTCTTATTCTTGTGGTAAAGTTTCATTTATTCCAATGTCTTTGATGTTTTTCCTCTCAAAAGACACGTTTTCTTTTGTGAGATTCCTGGAACACTTTTAAAAAATGCATGAAAGATGATGTAGACAGAAGCAACCTGTTGCTTCAGAGAGGAAGCTTTTTCTGCTGGCTCAAAGGTGCCGCCGTGTGGTCTGAAACTTTGGGAAACGGGGGTGGAATTTAAGAAAACGAGAGCGAGACTATCCTCCAAAGGGGGGGATTTCCTTCCAGCCGAGGGGGTCTCCCCAAGAATGATTCTAAATCGTAAGTACCCCTGAAATGGAATTTTGGGTTGTTTTCATGGTAAAATATTACATTTTTCTCCTCTTATATTAAGGGTCCCATAAGGAAAAAATCTCGTTTTTATTATTAGATTAACCCCTTAAGTAACGGAAGCAGTATTATGTCTCCCTATCAAACATTCAAAAAGACTTGTTAATTGCAACGCAAAATTCCAGCACCAAATGTCAACATTGATTTTTCGTCGATGACTTTTCTAGAAAATCCTCAAAAACTTCGAGAGAAGGCTGTGCAACTTCCTTCGTTTCATACATGCTCCGTTACCGCGTAAGTTTTCTACGCAAGCTTTTTTTAAAATCTTGTGTTGAAAGAAAGTTGCGGCCAATGTTGAAAAGCAATATCGTTCGTCAAAAAAATGAATGAATATAAACATGAATGTGAGCTCTCATGTCTGTTGGAAACTTTTTACAAGATTGTTGAACTGAAATTGAATTTTTAACTTGTTTAATCAAACAATATAAGCCACATAGTCCCGTTTAAATAAAAATAAGTATAGTAAAGCGAACGTTTGTCACTATTTTTGTTCGTACGAACACTCTCACAGGCAAGATGTTAAAAAATTCAGCTATTTTTATCAATCTGTTCGTATTTTAAAAGTACATCAAATTTTATGTGGGTATCCAAGTTTGTTGAATTTCACTCAACATGGTTTAACTTCTACACCTTCAACGAATAAATACGCCCACAATAGTTACGCGACACAAACTTAGCCTCTGTTCAGCAATTTTGTAAAGATGCCACACTGAATTTACCCTAGGGTCCAATATACTTGGCAGGGTCAACGCTATCCTAGCCTAATTAAAAAAGTAAGAGCATGAAAATACCTCCGACGATATAGATATAAATAACCTCGTTTTCCTGAATTTTGTTGGCCATAGAAACTTATGTTTGGACCCGAAGTGCGAGGGACTGCGCACGATGTTGTTGTTGTTTTTTTAAAGTAGGTATAGGCGTGTAGAAATTCAAATTGATTTTTAAAGACTTCAGCAGGGCCCATTGCTTCAACGTCTTCTTGATATTGTTTGTCGAGTCCATCCACTCTCTTCCCCGTTACCTACTAATAAAATATTTATTGAGTGTAAAAAGCGAAGGACGTTAATCTCAAAAATATAAAAAATGAACCGACTTTTTCTCTCCTTTAAATAAGGAAATTTTAGCTCCCTCCTCCGTGAGAAAAATGGAGCAGCGGAAACCGGTGAACATTGAAGAGAGTCAACGACTTTCTTTCGTCCAGGTACATATCGACATGTAGCTTACACGGGAATTCATCGAAAAATTGATCGTCTCTAAAATGCAGCCTATAAATTGAACTAATAAATGCCCCGGCTGCCATTTTGTCGCCCTCCTGACATAAGGGCGTATCTACAATCTGCAATGAATAACCCTGTCCTCCATACAACTCGAAGCATTTTCCGGGCTCATCTCATTGGCGGATCCAACAAATTGGCAACATTGTATTTTCTCCATTTAAACCCATGGAAATGTATCGATTGTTGAAGGGGCAAAGTGCTCCGACAAGAATCGATTATTTAGCATAGGCTTAAATGGAGGCAATCCGGTGTTGCCAAATTGCTGGATCCGCATCTGGCTCATCTCAATGTGCAGTTACGTCCTTATGTCAGTCAAGCGACGATTTGGCCGCAGAAAAAAATTGATCCCCTCGCAACGAAACTCAACATACCTGAAAACATGTTTCCATTCCTTTGCAAAATTTTGGTCAATTCTATTAAATTTGATTTATTTGGAGAGGTGAATTTTGGCCTAAATCAGTCGCATTTTCTAAATGAAAATTTAGAGGACGTAAACATGTGCTTATGCAATTGTGGTTGAAAGTTTTGCGATCACTGTCACTGAAAAATCTTAGAGGAAAAAGGCATTAATTAACCTCAGTTTATCCTAAAATTCATTAACCCAGTAAATCAAACAGTGTTACACTGGGAAAAAAAACACATTGGATCTAGAGTCCAGACTCTTGAANAACCCATGGAAATGTATCGATTGTTGAAGGGGCAAAGTGCTCCGACAAGAATCGATTATTTAGCATAGGCTTAAATGGAGGCAATCCGGTGTTGCCAAATTGCTGGATCCGCATCTGGCTCATCTCAATGTGCAGTTACGTCCTTATGTCAGTCAAGCGACGATTTGGCCGCAGAAAAAAATTGATCCCCTCGCAACGAAACTCAACATACCTGAAAACATGTTTCCATTCCTTTGCAAAATTTTGGTCAATTCTATTAAATTTGATTTATTTGGAGAGGTGAATTTTGGCCGAAATCAGTCGCATTTTCTAAATGAAAAAGAGGACGTAAACATGTGCTTATAAATGGCTTTTGTGGTTGAAAGTATTGCGATCACTGTTACTGAAAAATCTGAGAGGAAAAAGGCATTAATTAACCTCAGTTTATCCTAAAATTCATTAACCCAGTAAATCAAACAGTGTTACACTGGAAAAAAAAAACACATTGGACCTACAGTCCAGACTCTTTAAAACATTGACAAGAAAAAGGACTCTTGATTCAATCAGATTTTTGCTTAAATCAAAAGGAAATCCGCTCAAATTAAGAGGCTTGGCTCTTGATTTAAGCTTAAATCTGATTGAATCAAGAGTATTTTTTCTTGTAGATGTTTTTAAGAGTCTGGACTCTGGATCCAATGTGTTTTTTTTCCAGTGTAAAATAAATAATACTTTTGCTACTTGCCACTTTTGTCGAACTACTTAGCACGTTAATCACACTCGTAAGGTATCGAACAGTGATGATTAAATAAACGTGCGTAAACTAATTTTTGAATTTTTACTGCACGTAAAAATCGCTCTTCGGGTGCATCAATTCTCACTCCACCAACAACTGACCTTCTGATGAAATCGCGAAAAAGAGAGCAGAATAACAGGTGTTCACTGCTAGTCACTGCGATCGATCACTGTCACTTGAAAGTTACGGTGATTTTTCACTCCCAGACCGATACAGTAACTACGTTATTCGATACTCGATACATTTGATGTTTCCTCTCAGAACATAAAACTGTTTTAATAATCGTAATTTTTTAACCGCCGCATTTATTCGGAATAATGCATAACGATTATGAGAAACAGCTCAAAGCTAAAGAAAATAGACACTACTCGTAATTATCGAGAAAAATATCAAAGATGTGCCTACAAGGTTTAAATTTTTGACCCGTAAAAATAATGTGTCTTTCAGTAGAAGCATAATTTAAAACGGCGCGAAACATTCTTTATAGTCTAAATATAATGATTTTTATTCCACTGAGCTTGAAATGTTTTTGGCTTACAAAACAAGCTGGTTTCAAGGTGTTCGTCAGTGAAAATACATACAGAGGCGGATCCAGCAATTTGACAACACCGGATTTCCTCCATTTAATCCTATGCTAAATAGTCGATTCTTGTCGAGCACCTGGACCCTCCAAGAATCGATACATTTCCATAAGTTTAAATGGAGGAAATCCGGTTATGCCGAATTGCTGGATCCGCCAATGTCCATTCAATTCTAAACATCATGCTGTAATTACAAGAGGGATTATGGCCCCTGTGAAGGAGTCGAGCACGTTTGATTGCTGATGCTGAGGGCGGTGGCGCACAGTGGATTGAGTCCATCAGAGAGGTCGGACATGAAATTTTTGACAAAAACTGCGAATTTTAATGTTTATTTCGTCACATTATAAATTTCAAGGGGTGGTTCTGGAAGAAAATTTTACGGGGAAACCAATGGAACAACTTTTCAAACCTCTAAGTTTTGGATGAACGGAGTTATAAGCTTTTGAAGTTTCCACATTGGCGGATCCTGCAACTTGGCAACATCGTCTTTTCTCCATTTAAACCTACGGAAATGTATCGACACTTGGAGGAGCCAGGCTCTTCGCCAAGAATCGATTATTTAGCATACGTTTAAATGGAGGAAATCCGGTGTTGCCAAATTGCTGGATCCGCCTCTGAGTTTCCAAATTTTGTCCGACCTCTCCTATTGACTTGGCCCAGTGTGCGGCGGTGGCGGAAATTGTGGTGGGAGCGCAGCGGCGCGGGGTCGAAGGCTGCACGGCGATCCGCGGAGATCAGCCAAAGTGGCAATAATCCGCAATAATGTGATGCAAGAACCACGTTTAAGACCACCTGGATTCTTCGGCTCGGAGGCCTCGTTCCGGCAGGATTACTCGCGGCTAAGCTCGTCTAAAAAGATCCGCTCAAAACTTGGTGCCTCCGTCACCGACTTTAACGCTTTTTCTATCGTATCCACTTGAGTTACCACCCTTTATAATATTATAAAGGGTGCATAATCAGCATAATCTGAATATCGGCGAGGCATTCCCCCTAAACCAAGAAAATGCTGAGGAAAAAAAGTTAAATTTACTCCAATAAACATGATATAAAATTGAGACACCAATCTATAATTATTTAAGGTTAAACCCAAGATTAATGGAAATCAATAAATAACGCCTCCTACAATAGCAAAAATAATTCCTATTGATAAGACATAATGAAAATGTGCAACAACAAAATAAGTGTCATGCAAACACACATCTACAGAAGAATTACCAAGAATAATTCCAGTTAATCCACCTATAGTAAATAAAAATAAAAATCCTGTAAATCAAAGGCCAAGAGGCGGGGGAGGGGAGGGGTGTAGTATATACTAGGCAATAAGCTGGGTGGTGAAATGGTGCTGGATCCACACCATTTTGCGGGGAGAACGAAGCCGAAAAGAGGAGATTGAAAGGATTTTGGAGGGCGGGGATTGAAGCGGAATTGTTAAGGTGCTCAATGCCCCAAGATTTGTGGTTTGAAAGAGAGCAGTGGAGGTTAGGAGTCGTAGAGCGCGAGGGAGTGCTGTAAAGCGACTTATATGTATGTACGAAGCCGAAAAGTTCCAAACATGTCAATTATTTTTTTCAAATTTCACCTTGTTGCGCACACAGTGTGGGCCATTTCTTAGTATTTTTTCTAGGCAATGAGCGAATATCCGAATGTTTTGCATCTCAGGCTCAGAGAGGCGAGACAATAAATTCACGGGAAAAAGATCTTAGTATCAAAAATTCAAAATTGAGCCGCACTATTACCTCTGTTTGGATAAGTGGTTTGCCAGCCTCGGTGGTGTAGTGGAAAACTCAGTTTGCTGCCAGCACTGAGGCCCCGGGTTCAATGCCCGGGAAGTGACTGATGTTTAAGGACTCTCGAATATCAGTCATAGTAACCGTGGAAGACTATGCTATGCCACACCAACGCTCAGGCCCTTTTAGGTTCAGGTAAAAGGGTGCGGGAGGGATTGCTACGAAAGAGTAATTTTAGGCGATTAGTTAGTAATGATCGTGGATTTTCCGATCACATTTTCTGAAAGGAATATATCGACGGTGAGACTACGAGACCACGTATCTCGGTTTGCGACGTTGTAGACTTCCTGTCATACTTTATTTTTTAAATAGAAGACTACTCAAAGTCAATTCTCAAAAACTCATGAGATTTTTCTTCTCTGTGCGAAGAAAACCCTGTGGAAACTGTAAGGTCTGATAATGATTCGTTCTCCTTCGAAAAAATAATATGGAAGCGGAGATTTTTAAACACCGCAAACGAGCCACGTAGTTTGGTAGTTCCACCGTTGCTATGCACCCAGAACTATTCTGCGTTCATGCCCGGCTGAGAATGTTATCTGACTGTGTTCGTGTGCGAACTGCGCGTGGGACATGCTGGCAGCATCGTAACCTATAAACCTCAGCCCATGACCGAGCGAGAATAGGGATAGTATAAAGACGCGAGCATACATAATGTCTTTGTGAACTTACAATATCGAGTCTCTTTGAGTCGTGTGTTGAACTCAGCGGAGTTGTCATTTTTTAGAAGCACTCTAACTTAAGCCGTGGATAAATGCAGCTGACGTTTTTGCTTGGTGTCAAGTCACCGAATTATGCTATTATTAATACCGTGCTAGTATGCTGGGGAAGAGAGTTGGCTTCTGTTCAACCCCTTCGAGACCGGAATAAGCAGAAAAATAGGGAGGTTGCGCTGTCGTGATGATTTTCCACGTAGACCCGAAACGAGTCTGTAGTTGCCCTCTGATCAATCGTAACTAGTGGGGTGCCAAACAGCAAATCTCTATGGAGTTATGCCGTGCTCAGCAGGCTTATCATCTAAAGCGATAGACAAAGGAGACCGAGAGAGAATGAACAATCTTATTGGTGAAAGCGGATGGTTTCAATGGACAAAGGAGGTAAATAATAGAATATAACCGACTGCAACCCACGGGAGATCCTGTAGTTAGTCTATAATTTTCCCCTTAATCTAAATTAACTTCTCGTTTCAACCAATAGGAGCGTTTTATTTTCGTTCTTTTATGTCGTCTTTATTTATTGCGTTGTCTATCAATTTCAATAATCAGCCCGCAGATGAGCTTGTTTCCTCTGCAGTGAAATTTTCAGTTGATTTCATAGCACAAAATCATTGCAAAATCACCAACTCTATTGAAACGATGCGACGTGCGTGCGTCAAACCGCGATCAGTTCATACTTTTAAACGCCGAAGTGTCAAGATGCTGCCCCATAAAATATCGATTGAAAGAAAGCGAGGCAACTGTGTTTTCTCGGCGAGAGAAAGCAACCGCAAATGTTCACTCGCTTTTTTAATTTAGCCGGAGCACGGTTAAAGTAGCTAAAGCAAGGCAAGTACTGATAGAATAACTGAGGTGCACTAAAGTGTTGCGAGGATGTGCCACAGTTTAAAGAGCGTCGACTTAGATAAATTCCGCCAACGGCCAAGACATCATTAATGCATGCAAGTTGAACGGCGGCGCAGCGCAGCGATGCACTGAGAACAATGCGTGCGTCTGCCCGACAGATGAGCAGCTCCTTGTGGGTCGTTGAGTCGCTCTTTTTCGGAGGCAGCGCCGTTCAGGCGTTTTTTGCAGCTGTAGACAAGGATGCAGTTTTGAAAATAGTTCCAACTGATAACATTCTCTTGTTTTATTTGCTCACTAACTGAGGCTTTTGATCAGTTGCTTAACTAGCTTCACACAGACCTCTTGTGGCTCGCAGAAATGTATAATGATCGTCAGGCCTAGACTACCGTGATAAGGAAAAACTCCGTATCAACATTCGAGAGTTGCCAAATTTTCTTCAATGTAATGTTTATTTTCTAGAAGTATCGTGAATTTTCTCATGAAATCTTCAAATAAGTTAGATCTGATTGCGAATAAAAATCTATGAACAATTGAGGACACCGCACCAAGAACAGCCTATAGGCGTGTCGTTATTGCGCCCATCTGCTTTTCGGATTCTACGTATTCTGGACTATGCTGTAGTAGCGATAGAATATATAACGGCTCGAGGTCGAAAAATCTTTTTTTTCCGAGTTAAGTCAAGCCTCTGGATCGATGGGTGCAAGAACGACCTATAAACGGGCCTATAAGGTGTTAATTACCCCTTCCTTTACTCACTCTCGATATTCTTTCATTTTGCGTTCATCATGCTTGATTTAAATGATTTAAACTTCATACTGCCACCAAAATAACTGTTAGGCGTAATAATGGCCTATAAACCGTTTTTTTAAATTAAATATATGAGAGTAAAAACCCAAAATGTATCGCAAAATCTACCCGGCATCCTTCAATAGAAGGGTTAGGTCACCCAAAAACACCAAAACAGAGTACCTGCATAGAAAAGTCTGCGCCGTACATCAAAAACAAAACTTTAAATGCGTTTTTCTCAAAACGCGGTTTCCAGTTATTCTATAGGCTGCTCTTGGTGCGGTGTCCTCAATTGAAAAAGCCTCCATACACGCTGGGCTTGTCGATTTCCTCTGACATTTTTGCAGTGATGAATTGCGCTCCAGCCAGAAGTGTATTCAGCAAATGAGTAGTTTTTATAGGAGGATTGAAAACAAACAATTGGTAGGAGATAAAACATAATAATAAGAACTTTGCAAAACGATAAGTCGGGTATCGGAACTTGGCTGTTTTGAAAACGCCTTCAAATGCGGCGTGATACCTCACGCATTCCGAAGAGTTCAAATAGTCGTATCATTGCGCCTTAGAAATGCGACGCCTGATTACAAATGAAATAGACTCCATGCACGCTGGGCTTGTCAATTTCCTTTGACATTTTTGCAGTGGTGAATGCATAGCTGCATTGCGCTCCGGGTAGAATTGTTTTTAGGAAATGTGTGGTTTTTATGCGAGGATTAAAATTAAATAAGTGGTACGGAATAAAACAAAAGAATATGAACTATGCAAAACGATAATCCGGGTATCGGAACTTGGCTGTTTTGAAAACGCTTACAAATGCGGCGTGATACCTCACGCATTCCGGAGAGTTTAAACAGTTGTTTTTTTGCGCCTTAGAAATGCGACGGAAGATTACAATGGGTCACTAAACCATGAATGAATTTTGACTTGCGAATATAGTTTTCTGAAGGAAAATGATGCGTAAAACACGATGCGCACATTAAAAACGCAAACAAATTACTCAATAACCGAGAAATGCGCAGTTCAAATCGCTCAACTTATACGCAAATATAAAACGCCCCGGTTTCGCGCCCCGCCGAATGATGTCATCCGGCACCAATCAGGAGCGGGCACGTGCTTCCACGACTTCCGTCAAATGTCTATCTACTCTTCGTATATAAAAACAATACTAAAGTCGAAATCATATCTTTTAAATTCAAGACTTGAATCTCATTCATATGTTGGTTGTAATAAACGAGCAACAATTCCACATTGAAACACGTTTTATTTTAACAAACATCAGAGGAAAATGAGAGAAGATTGCGATATGACTACCGCAGTGCGTCAACACCGTCAGTTTCCCGCCATTCTGGTGCGTTTAAAATGTCTTGCAGTTTTTAGATTTTTCAAAAAGCGGGTTTCTCCGCGATTTCGGCTCCATAAAAATGCGGAAAAATCACCACGTTATCCACTCACATTGTACTTTCAGAACATTCAATAAAATAAACAAGGTTTAGTGACCCATTGAAATTGCCTCCATACACGCTGGGCTTGTCAATTTCCTTTGACATTTTTGCAGTGGTGAAAGCATAGCTGAATTGCGCTCCAGCTAGAATTGTATTTAGGAAATAGGTGGTTTTTATACGAAGATTAAAAGTAAACAAGTGGTAGGAAATAAAACATTATAATATGAACTATGCAAAACGATAATCCGGGTATCGGAACTTGGCTGTTTTGAAAACGACTTCAAATGCGGCGTGATACCTCACGCATTCCGGAGAGTTCAAATAGTTGTATCATTGCCCCTTAGAAATGCGACGGCAGATTACAATTGAAATAGCCTTCATACACGCTATTCTTGTCGATTTCCTTTGACATTTTAGCAGTCGTGAATGAATGCATAGCTAAAAATTGGCCTNTTTCCATTTTAATCTTCCGTCGCATTCCAAAGGCGTAATGATACAACTATTTGAACTCTCCGGAATGCGTGAGGTATCACACCGCATTTGAAGGCGTTTTCAAACAATCCAAGTTCCGATACCCGGAGTATCGTTTTGCAAAGTTCTTATTATTATGTTTTATTTCCTAATAATTTTTTGTTTTCAAACCTCCTATAAAAACTACTCATTTGCTGAATTAGTCCAGTACCACATGTACAAATAAGAGGTCCCGTGTGCAGCTTCGTGGGTAAAATTGTTGTGATATGTCATTCTCTTCTGTAGGATGTCTAGAATCAGAATTTCGATGGTGTCAAGTTCAAAAATTGAACCGACGCCCAGAATTCGAGATGACGTCCAAGATGGCCGCCGCCATGGTGAAAGTTTTAAATTTTGCGGATAGCGTCGAGTCAGATGTCGATTCCTATGTAAAATGACACGAGGAATCCGAATATTACATTTAAAAACACCCCCGACCCAAAGGAGGGCTCCAAATCCAAGATGGCGGCCAAAAATACCACTCAGGGGTACTAATTTGCCTATACGGGTCCAAGTGCATAGTGATGTATCAATTATTAGGTTTTCGGGGTCGTAGAGTCCAAAAATGAGGTCCATTTTTCGCTGCGGCCCTCCGGAGACCCTAAAATCAAATATGACACCCAAAATGGCCACCGGTTTTACGGCTGAGACACCAATTTAGCGCAGCTATGATAAGCAATACGTTCAAAATTTAGTTTTGTGGGGCAAGGAGTTCGAATAGGAGATCAAATGTTTATTCCTACAAAAAATTAAGCCTCCGAATCGAAAATGGCTACCGACATGGTTGCCAGTCAGAGGCGCAGGCCGGTAAATGACTATTGATATTAAGGGGATTTGCCAAAGGAGCTAGGGGTTTCAATAAAGGCCGTTTTTCGGCCCATACCCTGAAATTCTTCAATTTTACGATTTTTTTGCTTCTTGGGAGTCTAAATTTTACGGAATGTGTCATGCTTTTGTCATTTTCGGCCTATTTAGGGGTCTAATGCAGGCCTAAACATGAGTCTGAAGGCTAATTTTTGCGGAAAATTCGGGTTTCTTGGCATTCGACGCGCTGCGCCCGCTGTTTCATAACGATCAAATATCATCGGAGGAGCAAATTTTCCTTCAAGTATGTTCTTTGAGGGTGTAAGATATAGTCACTCTGGCCAACTTTCGTCGATGGCAACCCTTGCGCTCAGTATTCGAAACTCACAGGCGCCAACGCGCCAAATGCGCCAACGCGCCAAATGCGCCTAAAACATAGGTCATTGCTTCTAAAAAAGAAGGCTCTGCGCCAACGTGGCCCTTAAAAATTGCCCCTTTAAAATCTGAATTTTNTGGTGCTCTTATGCTAACTTTCGAAGAATTAAAGGCATTTGTTTCTAAAATTTACAGTCCTTGAAAATGAGCTGTTTGTGATGTCGCGGAGCAAAGTGCCCTACTTTTGGGCCTCGTAATCCCTTGGATTTTGAGTTTAGTGCAAAGATCTTTTTGGAACTTAAATTAATGACCCAGGTGATGTGCTTGATGCCCATTTTTAAAGAATTAAAGCCATTTTTCAAAATTTACAGTCTTTCAAAATGAGCTTTCCGTGTGATTTTGCTAAAAATGGACAATTGAGCGTAGCTCCCCCAAATTTTAGCGTACCTCAAAATCGTTGGACGTGCATAAGGAGACCATAGATATGGTGTCCTGTGCCAATTTTGAATGAAATCGAACAGATAGATTCTGAGATATCGCTGTA